>OX940807.1:2478600-2582611 GCA_954870605.1 Acer campestre
TACCTGCTAACTATGCCAACAGCAAAACAAATATCTGGTATAGTGCAGAGCATTGCATACATGAGACTTCCAACTGCCGAGGCATATGGAACTCTACTCATGAACTGCTCTTCATGCTCATTCTTAGGAACTTGTTCCTTAGAAAGCTTGATTCCATGTCTGAAAGGTAACATACCTTTCTTGGAATCCTGCATGGAAAACCTAGACAAGATTTTGTCTATGTATGAAGCTTGGGATAATGCAATCGTTCTATTCTTTCTATCCCTTATAACTTGGATACCTAGAATAAAACTTGCTTCTCCTAAGTCCTTCATATCAAATTGTTTTGCTAACCATTCTTTTACTGATGTCAATACACCTACATCGTTTCCGATGAGTAGTATATCATCAACATAAAGAATCAGGAAAACCAACTTGTCGCCCCTAATCCTTTTGTATACACAAGGTTCGTCAAGATTCTGAATAAATCCAAAACCTTTGACAGCTTGATCGAACCTTATGTTCCAGGATCTGGATGCTTGCTTTAATCCATATATGGATTTCTGCAACTTGCATACCTTTTCCATTTGGCCCTTTTCAATGAATCCCTCTGGTTGCATCATGTAGATCCTTTCGTCAAGACTTCCATTAAGGAAAGCTGTCTTGACGTCCATTTGCCAAATCTCTAGATCTAAATATGCTGCAATGGATAAGAGTATCCTAATGGATTTAAGCATGGCCATAGGAGAGAGGTTTCCTCGTATTCGATACCTTCTTTCTGTGTATACCCTTTAGCTACCAATCTAGCTTTAAAGGTTTCCACCTTTCCATCCATACCTCTTTTCCTCTTGTATACCCACTTGCACCCAATGGGTTTTATCCCTTTAGGCAAGTCTACAAGGGACTAGACTTTGTTATCGAACATAGATTCAATCTCAGATTGCATTGCCTTTTGCCAATGGCGACTATCAACATCTTCCATAGCTTCCTTGTACGTGTAGGGATCATCGTTGTCCAGGAGATTCTCCACTGATTCTCCTAGACCGATGTGTCTTTCGGGTTGTGTTCTAACCCTCCCACTATGACGAGGAATGGTAGGTTGTTGACCTTGTGTTGGATCGGAACTTACAATTGGGTTTGGTTGTGTAACCTCTCGTGGAATTGTATCTCCTGACATCTCATTCAGGACAATTCTACTTCTAGGCACAAAATCATTCATATAGTCCTTTTCCAGAAATTTAGCATTTGTCGAAACAAATACTTTAAGCTCTGAAGAACTATAAAAATAATATCCTTTAGTTTCTTTTGGATACCCTACAAATTATACATGTTTCCGAACGGGACTCCATCTTTTCTGTCTTTCCTTTTAACACATGCGCAGGACAACCAAATATCCTTAAGTGTTGTAAACTAGGCTTGCGCCCAGTCCACAACTCATGCGGTGTTTTAGGAACAGACTTAGAGGGTACATCGTTTAGAATGTATATGGCAGTTTGTAAAGCATATCCCCAAAAAGAAATAGGAAGTGTTGAATAACTCAACATAGACCTAACCATATCCAAAAGAGTTCTATTTCTTCTTTCTGCTACCCCATTTTGTTGAGGTGTACCTGGTGCAGAAAACTGAGAAACTATCCCATTATCAATAAGATATTGCTGAAACTCACCAGATAGATATTCTACACCACGATCAGATCTCAAGATTTTTTATGTGTTTCTCAAGCTGATTTTCCACTTCAGCTTTAAATGCTTTGAACATGTCAAAAGCATCCGACTTATGTCGCATGAGATACACATAGCCAAATCGTATCAATCCTAAACATTCAGTAGCTCTGGCACCTTTGGCAGAGAATGTCCTTTTGGTCATTTTACCTTCCAAACAAGATTCACAAGTTGATAGATCATCAACCTTTAAGTCACTCAAAGGTCCGTCACATACCAATCTTTTAATCCTATTAAGGTTAATATGACCTAGGCGTAAATGCCATAGGTAGGTTTCATCTTTTGATAATTTAACTCTTTTATGATTAGGTTCCGTTATTTCTGTGTCTAACGAGTGAGAGATATTTCTATGCAAAAAGTATAGACCGTTTTCCAATGTACCTTGGCAAATAATTTTGTCATTCTTACTAATAATAAAAACTTTATTAAAAGTAACCGAATATCCAAATTTATTCAAACAAGAAACTGAAATTAAATTCCTCTTGAATTGAGGTACATAATAAACGTCTATTAAATCTAAATGCCTTCTAGAATCCAAATAAACTCTAATATCTCCCACTGCACTTGCAGACACTAACGATCCGTTGCCCAAGCGCAAATTGATTTCATTCTTACTCAGCCTTCTCCTTTCTTGAAAACCCCCGTAAGGAATAACAAACATGATTAGTGGCTCCAGAGTCTACGATCCAAGAATCTGTAGAATCTACCAGGAAAACATGTTTCAAGATAATCCATATTACCTTGTTCCTTCTTATTTTGAGACTTTGGAAAATTACTTTTCCGATGTCTCTTTTCACCACAAAAGAAGCACTTCCTTTTGATCTTGGTTACTTTCTTGGTAAGCCCAAGTTGCTTTTTCTTCTATTATTCCTTGACCTTCTGACGGGTCTTAATAGTAGCAACTTTACCAACCATATGAATCTCTTCTAGAGACATCATCATATCAACAGCAGACCCCATTCCTTCATGCTGCTATTGCAACACGTATGAGATTGTAGCCATTTGGCCATCTCATTAGAGGTCTCCCACTGCTCATACTCGTCTCATTGCATCACATTAGATTCATTAGTAGGAGCAGGTGGTTTAGGAGTAGTTAGAACAAAATTTATGTTTTTCAGCTTGCAGCAACAACCCAATTTTCCTTTTCCATGTTACATAATTATCTCCAGTTAAGGTGTTATCTTTCAGGATGTTCATAAGGGATGGGGTCATGATTTCTTAATAAAACAAAATTTTATATAAGTAAATAATCATTATAAAGCACTTTAAATATTTATCTTGAATTAAATAAATAACTCAATCATAAAAATTCAACGGTGATCTAACACCCATAAATGTTACGCCTCCTTTGGGAGTTCGCACCATTTACTAGTTAGACTAGGTCCCACATAATTGTTAACATAACAACCAGCATTTTCAATTTTAGCCTTGCAATTTTACTGACGAGAACTCTTGGGAGGATATCAATAAAATTACATTGAGTGTGTTACCAAGATATCGACCCTCAATTTTCTCTCACGAAAATCCCTCCTTGGGGAGTAGATCTCGTTTGAGTCCATTGTCTAGTCTATCCTTGTAAGGAAGTATATTGCTAAATTCCATTCATGGATGCCCCTTGGGGGGATTACCAATAAATAATTAAGCTCAACTAACCTTGGAGGCCATAGGTGTTATAAAAACACCTTCTCCCACTCAATTATTTAAGGCGTGTGATTAAATCCCATAGAATGATTTACCAAGTTATCTAGATGCCAATTTAGATACCTAAATCATTCAATGCATGTTCATACCAAAAGAGATATATGAGTCGCACTCCTATTCTATATGTCATGTTATCATACAATAACAAATATTGTAATATTTAAGCATAAATTAAATAGCAACAATTTTGGCCCATCCTAGAAAAACAAGTAAATTACAATGAATTTGGAATACAAGATCTTCAAGTGGCCCATCAACCATACACTCATCCTTCGGCCTCCTCCATTGGGATTTCATGGCCCACAACCCCACATAAGGAGCTGCCATGCGCAGCCCATAAGGCTTTGCAAGGCTGCCGTGCGCAGCCCACCAAGCTTTGGGCTTGCCATGCGTAGCCCAATCCACTCCTAGGGTGCGCACGGTGCTCGTTCTCGGTTCCGGTTGCTTCACGTCTTCGATTCTTCGATGTAGAACGTGTTACAATTTAATTTAAACAAATAAAAATACGGCAGAAATTTTTATTTTTTTTTTAATCACAGCAGTAAAAAAAAATACTGCACTATATTTTTAATACATTAAAAAAAAACTGCAGCAATATTTAATACATAAAAAAAAATATAGCAACTACCAAGAAGGAATTATGGCGATGATAGACCACCCTTCTTGTTACAATTCCAAAATCAAAATTACATAGAAAATCTAGGACCAAAATCGAGCAATAACAAACCACATAAAACATATATAAATCCATACATCACATGTAATTATATATGCGAATACCTAGAGTGCCATCTCTTTCTAAAACATGAATAATCACAATAAAAAGAAATCGATCCACGTATATATATATGTTAATTAATTAAAAGGGTTCAACCTAGGCTCTGATACCAATTGGAGGGAAAAATATACCCGCAGTGGAAGCGAGACTAAAAAAAATAGTTTTAGTAGCTTTTAAAATTTTTCCTTTTATGAACCTTAAACCCTTTTAATCAATTAAAGATATATAATATATATAACAAAAGATGAATACCTCTTGTCGCGTGATCCGATTGACTTACGTCGATGGTAATCCGCAAGATCTTCAATCCTAGCACGAACGTGGATCACCTAGGAGCGTGGTCTCCCTCTTCTTTGAATTGCAAGCCTGTGACTGGATAAAACAAACTTTTCTCTTATTCGTTAGTCACAAAAACAATCAAGAGAAACCTAAGATTATTCCGGTCACTTTTGAGTTCTCAATCTTGTGATCGAAACTCGCGTGAACCTTGATCGATGTAGTATTCACAAGCTTGTTGAAGAATAAGCAACTAGAATACCATCACAGAATAATCTATGTTTCCCTTTTGTTTTTAGTAGAATAAAAGCTCTCTATCTATGAGTTTAGAAGAAGAAGAAAAATAAAATTCTGCACATTAAAACCCTTGTCTGGCCGAAAATTATAAGTGGCCTTATATATGTGGCAAAATTTCTTTCCTCTTTTTTAACTAGGGTGGCCGAATTCTTTAGTCAATTAGGGGTTAGGGTTGCCGCAATTCTCAATCAAAAAGGGAGTTTGAATTGCACCCTAATTCCTATTTTGTTTAAGATTTCCCAATCCTAATCAAACTCATAAATCTTTTATTCCTTATTTGACTAAAATAAAAAGATTTCTTATTTGATTAAATAAATAAAATTAATTATTTATTTCCTTGTCAAACAAGTCTTTTAATTTAAGTATACTACTACGAATAGTATACCAATATGAATCATATTTCCTAATCAGAAAAGATTTGTTTCTTAATTAAACAATTAATTAATAAATTAATTAATTCTTATTTAATTAAACAATTAAAACAAAATAATATTTAAGGTTATTAAGTCACCTTGCCGCCATATTATTTTCTTATTTCATTTAATCCATAGGACTTTAAATAAAAAGCCCACATGTGAACTAGACCCATTCTTACTAAAAGAAACAAGCCCACATGTCATCCATTAATATATAAATATAATTGAGCAGCCCATTACATAAATAATATGCAAATTATATTCTTAATATATTAAATGCAATTCTAGATGGACCCTAAATTGGTCCGGTAGAATATATCAAGTGATCCATGCAAGTCCGTGTGGATTGGGGATCTTGGCGGGCTATCTAAATTTAAGCTTCAATAGACATAACCTAATCACAATCAACAAATGATTCACTTAGGTCCGATCCATAATTTTAACTCATTCCACTAAAGAGCTAAAATTGAACTCTTAAATAAAGACAGAAAAGGAAGATATTTCCACATTCATACCCTAGACAATCATATTGGAGATAGTGTATCCTCGTGATTAATATCTGTAATCGCCAAGAGTTCATAGACCGCCTATAACTCTCCAAGTTACCATATTTACTCATATGACCACGTTTTGAACTTGGATATTTTGACTTGTCCAGAAGCCATGTTTTCAATAGACACTATCGAAAACTCAACGTTGAGATTTAATATCTAATTACCTCAAAACATCCATATGATGATATTATACTCTCATTTGATAAATGGAGCCACGATGTCCATATCTATAAATGAAGTCCTCTATCGATTAACAAATGAATATCACCAAATTATCGAGGATAGACTATGCTATATAATCGTACTCATTGATAACTCAAATGATATCACTTGCAACCATAAGCCCATCATTTATCTCAGGATTAAGATAGACTCACCGATTGTCCTGATAATGAAATTACTTTTATCTATTGACGGTTATAGATAAAGTATTTCATTGTGATCCAGTTCAATGCACCCAATGCACTAGATTCTTTTGCTCGAAGACACTCCGATGATTTTAGACTCATCATATCTCATTTGATCCCACTCAAATGCTAGCAAAAGAATTCTACAACTTTAACAAGATAAAGGTGCCCAACCTTTAACTTAAGTTGTGAACAATATTCAAGACTGACTAAAGAATTGTGTCTACCACATACATATCCAGATGTACGAACAATTCTTCTTTTCTCATAGTCTTTAGACCTTATGATTATTTACTTTGACAATTCTAATATTAAACTATAAATGCTATAAGATTTGTTTAAACTAGAAATCACTTTATTAATATGAAAAAGATTGTTAATTACAATATTACACTCTTGCTATTGAGCATAATCCTAACAGTTTGGCCCATAAAATGCTTAGGCAGGGCTTCTTTTAGCCAATCTTGTTCCAAGATGCCTAGTTAGTGGCAGGAAAGTGTGAGACCTGCCAAAAATTAGCTAATGATATCAGATAACCACCTAAGCAATTGAAGAGTTTAACTTTGCCCTGGCCATTCGCAATGTGTGGAATAGATCTAATTGGCCCAATGCCAATTGCAACTAAAGGAAGAGAAAAGCACGCCATAGTGGCAATGGATTCTTTCGCAAAATGGGCTAAGGCAGAAGCATTGGTACATATGACCGAGAATAATACCACCAGCTTCGTGAAGAAGAACATCATCTATCGTTTCGAGATTCTGGATATAATCATTATTAATAATGGAACCCAATTCGATTGTGACTATTTTAGAGAGATGTGTCAAAAATATTGCATCAAGAACTACTATGCTTCACCTGCCCATCCACAAAAAAATGGGCAAACTGAAGCTATGAACACGATCATCAAGCACACTTTAATGACTAAGCTTGATACCAAAAAATGAAATTGGGCAGACAAGCTACATAAGGTGCTTTGAGCTTACCAGACGACTGAAAGAACTACAACAGGTGAAACTTTTTACTCACTAGCATTCGGGACTAAAGCAATGATCCTAGTTGAGATAGTCCATGCTTCCCCTAGAGTTCAGTTATATCAACCTGAAGGAAATGTGAGCATGCTAGAGCAGAACCAAGATGAGCTGGAAGAGAGAAAAGATTTGGCGAGAATAAGAAATGCGGGCTACCAGCAAAAGGTGGCTAGATACTATAACTCGCACATTCGGATAAGGAGGTTCTAGCTCAGGGACCTAGTCCTAAGAAGACTATCCCCAAATACAAAGGCAAAAGCAACCGGGTCCTTGGTAGACAAGTGGGAAGGACCTTACAAGGTGGTTAGGCTAGTTGCACATGGAGCATACCTTCTAACCCAACCGAAAGTGTAGGGAAAAATAACGTACCCGCAGCGGAAGCGAGACTAAAAATAGTGTTTGGGTAGCTTTTAAAATTTTTTCAATTATGAACCTTAAACCCTTTTGATTAATTAAATATATATAACAAAGTAATAAAAATTTAATACCTCTTGTCGCGTGATCCGATTGACTTGCGTCGATGGTAATCCGTAAGATCTTCAATCCTAGCACGAACGTGGATCACCTAGGAGCGTGGTCTCCCTTCTCTTTGAATTGCAAACCTATAATGGGATTAAACAAACTTTTCTTTCTTGATCGTTAGTCACAAAAACAATCAAAAGAAACCTAAGATTATTCCGGTCACTTTTGAGTTCTCAATCTAATGATCGAAACTCGCGTGAACCTTGATCGATGTTGTATACACAAGCTTATCAATGATTAAGCAAGTAGTACACCATCAAAGAATAATCTATGTTCCTTTTTCTTTTGTTTTAGTAGAATAAAATATTTCTAACTATGAGTTTAGAAGAAGAAGAAGAAAATAATTCTGCACACTTGCCCTTAGAGCTGGCCGAAAATTATATGAATGCATATATAGGTGGCCGAAAATTTCTCTTCTTTCTTACCCTAGGGTGACCGAAATCCTTGACCAAAACTAATTAGGGTTTCCGCAATTTTACTCCTAAAATATTGGAGATTTAGTTGCACCCTAATTCCTATTTTGTTTAAGATTTCCAAACCCTAATCAAACTCAATAATCTTTTATTCCTTATTTGACTAAAATAAAAAGACTTCCTATTTGATTAAATAAATAAAATTAATTATTTATTTCCTTGTCAAACAAGTCTTTCTATTTAATTATACTATTACCAATAGTATACAAATAGGAATCATATTTCCTATTTAGAAAAGATTTGTTACTTTAATTAAACAATTAATTAATAAATTAATTAATTCTTATTTAATTAAATAATGAAAACAAAATAATATTTTAGGTTAATAACCTTGTTGCCGCCCCATATATATATTGGGCCCAAATATTATTTTCTCATTTCATTTAATCCTTTGGACTTTAAATAAAAAGCCCACATGTGAACTAGACCCATTCTTACTAAAAGAAACAAGCCCACATGTTATTCATTAATATATAAATATAATTGTGCAGCCCATTACCTAAATAATGTGCAAATTATATTCTTAATATATTAAATTGCAATTCTAGATGGACCCCAAATTGGTCCGGTAGAATATATCAAGTGATCCATGCAAGTCCGTGTGGATTGGGGATCTTGGCGGGCTATCTAAATTTAAGCTCCAATAGACATAACCTAATCACAATCAACAAATGATTCACTTAGGTCCGATCCATTAATTTTAGCTCATTCCACTAAAGAGCTAAAATTGAACTCTTAAATAAAGACAGAAAAGGAAGATGCTTCCTCATTCATACCCTAGACAATCATATTGGAGATAGTGTATCCTCGTGATTAATATCAGTAATCGCCAAGAGTTCATAGACCGACTATAACTCTCCAAGTTACCATATTTACTCATATGACCACGTTTTGAACTTGGATATTTTGACTTGTCCAGAAGCCATGTTTTCAATAGCCACTATCGAAAACTCAACGTTGAGATTTAATATCCAATTACCTCAAAACATCCATATGATGATATTATACTCTCATTTAATAAATGGAGCCACGATGTCCATATCTATAAATGAAGTCCTCTATCGATTAACAAATGAATATCACCAAACTATCGAGGATAGACTATGCGATATAATCGTACTCATTGATAGCTCAAATGATATCACCTGCAACCATAAGTCCATCATTTATCTCAGGATTAAGATAGACTCTCCGATTGTCCTGATAATGAAATTACTTTTATCTACCGACGGTTATAGATAAAGTATTTCATTGTGATCCTATTCAATGCACCCAGTGCACTAGATCCTTTTGCTCGAAGACACTCCGATGATTTTAGACTCATCATATCTCATTTGATCCCACTCAAATGCTAGCAAAAGAATTCTACAACTTTAACAAGATAAAGGTGCCCAACCTTTAACTTAAGTTGTGAACCATATTCAAGACTAACTAAAGAATTGTGTCTACCACATACATATCCAGATGTATGAACAATTCTTCTTTCCTCATAGTCTTTAGACCTTATGATTATTTACTTTAACAATTATTAAACTATAAATGCTATAAGATTTGTTTAAACCAGAAATCACTTTATTAATATGAATAAGATTGTTAATTACACTATTACACTCTTGCTATTGAGCATAATCCTAACAGAAAGGAGGAGAGTTACCTCGGCCATGCAATGCTCAATATTTGAAGATATTTTACCCTTGATGGGTTTTTCCTTTTATTTTCTTTTGTTTAAGAACTAGGTATTAGATTAGTATGACTTTTTGAATCTATCTTTCTAATCAATTATTGCTGTTAACATTTTAGATTGAAGTTATCAATAAAAGCCCCCTCTGAGGGAAAAGAATTCTCTAAAGACCAAGAAAAGTGTTCAAAATTAATTTATTTTCATTTACAAAGACAAGCCTGTAGCACTAAAGATTGCTAAGGCTAAACAATGGCAATGCTAGATAGGTTCTCGGGGGCCGAGAGCAAAAGTTGAAAAGACAATGCACACTCACTGAAATTGATTGGGTGCATACAAAGCACTATTAGCATGCCTTCAGGTATTAAATGTAGGGGAAAAATACACGAGGTGGAAGCGAAAAAATAGTTTAGTATAGTTTAAAATTTTTCTATAAGATGAACCTTAACCCCTTAATTAATTTACTTATAATAATAAAAGTATCGTACCTTTGTCGCGTGATCTGATTGACATTGTGTTGATGGTAATCCGCAAGATCTTCCAATCAAATCACGAATGTGAATCACCTAGGAGCGTGGTCTCCCCTTCTTTGAATTATGTACCTGAGGATGGATAACAAAAACTTTTCTTTTTCATTAGTCACAATAGCTTCCAAGAGATAACAAAGAACGTTTCAGTCACTTTTGAATTCTCAATCCTTTGATCAAAATTTGCGTGAACCTTATTCGAAATTGTGCACAAAGCCTTTTGATGGCTACTAGTGCAGTATCGAAATAAGAATGATCTCTTCTCTCTTTTCCTCTTGGCTGAATTCTCACACTAGTGTTTAGAGTTGGATTTATTTTTCAAGCAAAAGAAAACAATTCTCTAGCCTAAGCCTTAGGGTGGCCGAAAATATATAAGGATATATTTATAGGGATGCCAAATTCCCTCTTTATTTTTAATTATGGTTGGCCGAATTTTATGATAGGGAGGAAACAAGGGTGGCCAAAATCCTCACCATAAGAGGATTTGTGTTTCACCCATACTCCTATAAATCTCTAGAATCCAAACCCTAATCCAACTCTTCAGTGTTTAATCCTATTATGACTATATAAAAGACTTCCTTATTTGACTAGATAAATAAATCTCTTATTTATCTACTTACCAAATAAAGTCTTTTATATTTGTTATACTGCTACCAATAGTATAACACAAAGAAACATACTTCCTAGTTAGAAAAAGATTTTGATATTTTGATTCTTAGTTAAATAATTAATCAATCAATTAATTAATCTCCATTTAATCAAACAATAAAATAAAATAATATATTAGGTTATTTTATTAGCCTTGCCGCTCATACACAAAAGATAGGCCAAATATTATTTTTCCATTTTATTAAATCCATTGGACCTTTAATTAAAAGGCCCACATGTGAACTAGGCCCATTCTTACTAAAACAAACAAGTCCATATGCCTCAATATAATTCTAGATGGATCCACAATTAGTCTGGTATAATATATCAAATGATCCATGCAAGTTCGTGTAGATTGGGGATCTTGGCAAGCTTATCTAAATTTAAGCTTCAATAGACATAACCCAATCACAATCAACAGATGATTCACTTAGGTTCAATCTATTAATTTAGTTCACTCCACTAAAAAACTAAAATTGCACTCTTAAATAAAATAGAATAAGTATATGATTCTCACTCATACCCTAGACATTCTTATTGGAGATAATGAATCCTCGTGAAGAATATCAGTAATCGTCAAGAGCTCATAGACTGCCTATAGCTCTCCAAGTTACCATATTTACTCATATGACCACACTTTGAACTTGGATATATATTATGACTTGTCCATAAGCCATGTTTCAATAGACACTATCGAAAACTTAACATTAAGATTTAATATCCAATACCTCAAAACATCCATATGATGATATTCTACTCACATTTAATAAATGAAGCCACGATGTCCATATCTATAAATGAAGTCCTCTATCAATTAGCAAATGAATACCACCAAACTATCGAGGATAGACTATGCTAAATAATCGTACTCATTGATAGCTCAAATGATAACACTTATAATCATAAGTCCATCATTTATCTCAGGATTAAGATAGACTTTCCGATTGTCCTGGTAATGAAAAAACTTTTATCTACTGACGATTCTAGATAAAGTATTTCATTATGATCCTGTTTAATGCACCCGGTGCACTAGATTCTTTTACTCAAAGACTCTTTGATGATTTTAGACTTATCATAATATATTTGATCCCACTCAAATGCTAGCAAAAGAATTCTACAACTTTAATAAGATAAAGGTGCCTAACCTTTAACTTAAGTTGTGAACATTATTCAAGACTAACTAAAGAATTGTGTCTACCTCATACATATCCAGATATACGAACAATTATTCTTTTCCCATAGTCTTTGGACCTTATGATTATTTACTTTGACAATTATAATTATAAATGCTATAAGATTTTGTTAAAACAGAAATCACTTTATTAATATGATAAGATTGTCAAATACAATATTACACTCTTGCTATTGAGCATAATCTTTACATTAGAAACCCGATAGGTTGAGTAAAAGTTGAATAGGGTAATGATATACTCAAATTCGAATGCCTGTTAATGAGATACTTGGCTAAGTTAAGTGAGGTGATCAAGTGAAGCCAAAACAATCCTTCAAAACAAGAAGATTACACTTTCCAAAATAAGTGTAGTGAGGTGATCAAGTGAAGTCAAAACAAGCATTTGCATTTAAGGAAATCAAGCAACATCATGCAATGAATGTGCAATGTAATGCTTCCCCTAAACGAGTTACTACCTCTCAATTAGTAATCTCCCCAAAATACGAATTAGCTATTACAACTCTTGAAACAAATTAAGGTGTGAACAATATTAATCTAGAGGGGGGGGGGGGGGGGGGGTGAATAGATTTTAACAAATTATTACCCAATTTTCATTATTAGTCAATTTTTTGAAAATACACATATCTAGTCAATTCAATATATCAAGTGTAATATATGCGAAAATATAAATGACACTTGATTGGAAACCCTAATCTAAGGAAAAACCAGGGGCTGTTAAGTGAGCCACACTCGAACCTCGAATCCTCTAATGGCAAAGGTGATTACAACCTAATCTTGGTATATAACTCACCACCACTAACTAATCTCGGTATAAGAGAACCTAGTCCAATTGCTTATGGCCTAAGAAACCTTAGCCATCAAGACTTAGTTCTCAATGAATAGATAATATGCATATGTGAATATACGAGATATCCAATATGCACAAAGAGCTAGGGAGCCCTATATGCTTGTCTTGGATGATAATATGACAATTAAAATAATCCTAGATATCAATAGTTAAATGACATGTCATAAAGTTTAGCTAAACACAGATTAAGCAATCCTATGAAGCTATCATAATACAACACTCAATCAAATAAGCACAACAATCTCTATCTTTAATATTAGAAAATAATCTAATAACATGCAAGCAATTAAAGAGATGCCTAGATAAATAAAACACTAATTATATAAGATAATAGTGAAGAGCATACTAAGGGAAGTGTGTTGAGCAAGACCCATGCAAGCAATCATCCTAACTATGCTAGAAAATGCTAGATGATTTTCTCTCAAGTGTCTCTCTTTTGATCTTTAGGGTTCTAAGAGTCAAAGAACTAAGTTCAGAGAAAGAGAAAGTGATATATTTATAGACATCAAGAACAGGGCATGAAAAAACACATGTTTGCCCCTGATAACGCACGATCGACGATTTCATTCGGCAGCTTTGAAACCGCCGAATTGAATCCCAATAGAACAGGGGATCATCGGTGGTTTCATTCGGCGATTTCAAAACCGCCGATCACAACCGTGGATTCAAACCCGAGAGATTAAAATCAATCAGGTATGAACGGCGGTTTCGAACGGTGGTCGTGGCCGCCATCATAACAGTCGAATTGCTCCAGAACCTTCTGGACACAAACAACGGTTTCATTCGGCGGTCATGGCCACCGATAAAATCGCCAATTCACCAAATGTGGTGAAACCAAAACAGAAGCCAAGGGCATTCTCCGAAGGTGATCCTCGCACTGAACTAAACACACATTCATGCATGCACAAACATTTCTGAACAATATTGGGAAACGAATTGCAAGACACATAAACACACAATAATATACAACAACAAAAAGCAAGTGTGAAATGTGACATGTGAAGAGTATGCACACACATGCAAATATGCTAAGTGTGTGTGTGTGTGCTACTAAATCTCTTAAAGACAACTAAGCACTAGAGATATACCTTTGGAGTGCTTGTCACCTTGAGATCTTGAAAAGGCCTTTGAGCTTGAACATCAAGACCTAATCTACCCTTACATTCAAACCCCAATATGTGATTTGTCCACGAAATAAGCCAATCAATTTTTGAGGAACTGGCAACTCCCTTACACAAACTACTCCCCCTTTTTTTCATGAGATAGGCAAAAGAGTATTCACCCAACTGGGTGACAAAGGTCGTAGGTGCATGTCAATTCACTTGTCAAAAGATATTTATAAAAGCCTCACAAAGCCCTAAATGGTTTGGAAAGTATGGTGGTAAGTGGGGTGTTTTCCATAAGGATCGGGACTAACAAAGATGAATTGTTACTCTAGCAATATTAATGTAATAAAGAAAAAAGTAAATGATTGGTGTTGTTAAATGTGAATGAGAATACAATAAAAACTAAACAAGGAATGCAAACTGAATGGGATGCGAATGGAGTGAAAAATATGATATGGAAACTAAGGAGTTAATGGACTTGTAAGCGAACATTGGGCAAATGCAACAAACTCATATTTAAGCACATTTTATCGAATGTAACCAACCTAGGGTGTATAGTGTTAGTTATTTATCTCTAGTAAGGGGTCAACCTAGGGTATATAATGAAGACCTCCGACTAGAGATTAATCCCTCATAAGCAACAAAACCTAGGATATATAGTGTTAGTTACTCATTTAGGATTCTAACCATGAATGCTCGTCTATCTATTAAGGGCTCAACCTCTTACTAATGTAGCCATCATAGGGTGTATAGTGATGACTTCCAATTCTCTCATAAGTGGCCAACCTAGGGTGTATAGTGAAGGCCACCTGTTTAAGATTAGTTCTTGCAAAATCACTAATGTAGCTAACCTAGGGTGTATAGTAAAGGCTTCTAATTCTCTCACAAGTGGCCGACCTAGGTGTTAGGATTATGCTCAATAGCAAGAGTGTAATATTGTAATTAACAATCTTTTTCATATTAATAAAGTGATTTCTAGTTTAAACAAATCTTATAGCATTTATAGTTTAATATTATAATTGTCAAAGTAAATAATCATAAGGTCTAAAGACTATGAGAAAAGAAGAATTGTTCGTACATCTGGATATGTATGTGGTTGACACAATTCTTTAGTTAGTCTTGAATATTGTTCACAACTTAAGTTAAAGGTTGGGCACCTTTATCTTGTTAAAGTTGTAGAATTCTTTTGTTAGCATTTGAGTGGGATCAAATGAGATATGATGAGTCTAAAATCATCGGAGTGTCTTCGAGCAAAAGAATCTAGTGCACTGGGTGCATTGAACTGGATCACAATGAAATACTTTATCTATAACCGTCAGTAGATAAAAGTCATTTCATTATCAGGACAATCGGAGAGTCTATCTCAATCCTGAGATAAATGATGGACTTATGGTTGCAAGTGATATCATTTGAGTTATCAATGAGTACGATTATATCGCATAGTCTATCCTCGATAGTTTGGTGATATTCATTTGTTAATCGATAGAGGACTTCATTTATAGATATGGACATCGTGGCTCCATTTATTAAATGAGAGTATAATATCATCATATGGATGTTTTGAGGTAATTGGATATTAAATCTCAACGTTGAGTTTTCGATAGTGTCTATTGAAAACATGGCTTCTGGACAAGTCAAAATATCCAAGTTCAAAATGTGGTCATATGAGTAAATATGGTAACTTGGGGAGTTATAGGCGGTCTATGAACTCTTGGCGATTACTGATATTAATCACGAGGATACACTATCTCCAACATGATTGTCTAGGGTATGAATGAGGAACTTCTTCCTTTTCTGTCTTTATTTAAGAGTTCAATTTTAGCTCTTTAGTGGAATGAGTTAAAATTAATGGATCGGACCTAAGTGAATCATTTGTTGATTGTGATTAGGTTATGTCTATTGAAGCTTAAATTTAGATAGCCCGCCAAGATCCCCAATCCACACGGACTTGCATGGATCACTTGATATATTCTACCGGACCAATTATGGGTCCATTTAGAATTGCATTTAATATATTAAGAATATAATTTGCACATTATTTATTTAATGGGCTACTCAATTATATTAATATATTAATGAAAGGCATGTGGGCTTGTTTCTTTTAGTAAGAATGGGTCTAGTTCACATGTGGGCTTTTTATTAAAGTCCAAATGGATTAAATAAAATAAGAAAACAATATGTAGGCCCAAGTTTTAGTCATGGGCGGCAATGGCTATTTTTTAGCCCATTATATTGTTTTATTTTATTATTTAATTAAATGGAAATTAATTTATATGTTAATTAATTATTTAATTAAAAATCAAATCTTTTTCTGATTAGGAAATATGTTTTCTAGTAGTATACTACTATTAGTATTATACTAAATATAAAAGACTTTATTTGTTTAGTCAAATTAGGAAGTCTTTTATATAGTCACAAATACACTAAAGAGTTGGATTAGGGTTTGTATGAAATATATATGTTTTATATATGCATGAATGTAAAATATATAGGATATATATGAATGCATGCGGAAATGTAGAATATATATGATGAAGTCATGCGGCAATATATTTAATGCAAGATTGAATTCATGCAAGATAGTTAAATGCAAGAATTCATGCATGAGATATATATATATATATACAGATATTATTTATAAGGGATGAAGCCGAATATATATATATATATTTTTATATATGGCAAGTGGTGGACCAAGATATAAATATATTCTTTATTTATTTCTCAAACGCTAGTTTTTGCAATTGAGAGCTTTTTCTTTTGCTAGAGAAAAATAAGATCCAACTCTAAGACTAGTGAGTGATTCGGCCTAGAGGTTTGTGAGAGAAGAATTGTTCTTGTTTCGATAGTGTACTAGTGATCTTAACATCAAGAGATCTTGTACACACTTTCGAATTAGGTTCACGCGAATTTCAATCTTACGATTGTGAATTCAAAAGTGACCGGAACGTTCTTAGCAACCTATTGGAATTTTTGTGACTAACAGAAATCAGAGAAGTTTGTTTGTCCATCTCAGGTTTGCAATTCAAAGAAAAAGGGAGACCACGCTCCTAGGTGATTCACGTTCGTGCTAGGATTGAAGATCTTGCGGATTACCATCGACGTAAGTCAATCGGATCATGCGACAAAAGGTATTCTTCTTTTGTTTATTATATGTATGTTTAATTAATTAAAAGGGTAAAGGTTCATAAAAAGGAAAAATTTTAAAAAGCTACTCAAACTATTTTTAGTCTCGCTTCCGCTGCGGGTATATTTTTTTCCCTACACTAGGGTGTATAGTGAAAGCCACTCATTTGAGATTAGATTAAGACCATGGTTATTAAGCCGAATTTCAAGAAATCCTTCCATTCAATAGATCATTAGACAACCAAATAGGGTGTATACCTAGTTGTCTACTCAAATAGATTCTAAAGAGAACTTGCTAAAAGGGTGTATCCAAGACAAGCCAATTAATGGAAAACAATTAAATCAAGAGAATAGATCATGAATGATAGATATGAATATATAATAGAGTTTATTTACAAAAGCTCAATATCCAACAAACTAATCCATCAACCCCTTAGTGGGGATTTATCTATTCATTACAACAATAAAAGAAAGAGAAAAGATAAAGAGAGAACCCTTGAAGATACCACTTTCTATTTATATTAGTTACAAAATAATAGGTCACAAATGCTTCAAAATGAAATCTAGTGAGCGAGTAGTGCGGGTGGAGTGCAGTTCATGGACCTACACTCACTCGCACTTTATCAATTTCTTCAAAATTTCAGGTCCCAGGTTTGGGCAAGACTATGGGTGCAGTGTAGTTGGATAACCCGCACTTTATCAATTTCTTCATACTTTCAGGTCACGGGTTTGGGCAAAAGTGCGGGTGTAATACGGTTGGATGACCCGCACTAATCCGCTCTTTATCAAGTCTTCATAATTTCAGCCCTGGGATTTTGCCTGGAGTGCAGGTGGATTATGGTTGGATAACCCGCACTGACCCGCACTTTATCTTCTCTTCAAATGTCAAGTACCGAGTTTCATTAGCAGTGCGGGTAGAGTGCGGTTGGGATCCACACTGAACCGCACTTTTGGAGCTTCTAAATTATGATGCCCATTTTTTCCTTCTTCTGCACCCTTTTGGTTCATTTTCACCCGAAAGTCCCGCATTCCACTTCTAATACTAGAAATGAATAAATGCCTGCAATTACAAACAAAGAGCCCATAAGAGACGCTAAAATGCAAGAAAATGAAACAAAGGATATGGAAATGAGGACCTAAATAAACAACATATTTGGCACTATCAAACACCCCCAAACCAAACCTTTGCTTGCCTTCGAGCAAACACAAGATAAAATAAATAAGACGCATTGACATTGACTTGACTGAAAAATTTCTTAGACACCTAAACAAAAATTTCAAAATGGGCACAAGTCCAACTAGTGATGTGATACAAGAATGTGTGATAGAGAGAAGTAAACATATGCAACATGATCTAAAGCAACTTAGAGATACTAAAAGGAGACTCGCACGAACATGAATCCCACACCAACAGGTACTTATGCGCTAGGGATTACTTAGTCCCATACCTTCAGTATAATTCGCTTCAATTCTAAAGCTCACGTGGATTCTCTCTTTTCTTTCCGCCCAGAGTCCTAAGTTCCACACATGCAAGATATGCAAAGATGAAATTATGTATAGAATGAAACAATTGCAAAATCGTTACTTTCTAAAGAACTATCCTAGGAAAGAACCACAGTTCCATGGATGTGAAGATCATGTGTCAACCGACATTTCCAATCTAGACTCCTTATGGATCAAAAAGGTCTTTTCCTTTGGTTTCAATGGGGCCATGGGGTTTAATGAGGTGATACAAATAAGTGGGAAATTTTGGAGTTCAAAATTACCAGTCATGCTAGAATATATCCACACACCCCATACAATGCTCTTTTCATGATCACTTACACACTAGCGTCTAGGCATTCGTTTTACACACATATATGCTTCCAATACTGTACTCTACCTTGTGAGTACTTATCATTCCACATTTCAAGGATCTTTTGCTTTTCTCAATTTATTTTCTCCTTTTTCTTTCTTTTGACATGCACACATTTCTCTTTGACACTTAGGGCTCATAAGTACAGATTTTTGATACTTTTACATTTTTTTTAGCCGTTTGCTTAGCACATGATCGAACCAAAATTGGTATGATTTTGGCCCCCATTTCATTCTCCTTTTACTTGATTCTTGGGCATTATTCTGTGATTTAATGGTGTAAATTAAGTGTTTTCAGGAATTTATAGAATTCAGGGGCATTGGAGTAATTTTGGTCATTTGGGGGTAAAAGTGTAAAATGTGAGGGAAGTTTGGAGTTTGCCGTGATTATAGAAGAATGCAGGGGCTGAATTGCAATTTACCTCGCAAACCAGTCAGATCACGCCACGTCACTGATGCAATCAGGTGCGTTTTAGTGAAGAGAGGATCAGGATAGGCCCAAATCAGGCGTGGCCCAAGCAGATCAGAGGAGCCCATACACCAATTAATTAAACGGTGCGTTTTGTTTAAGGAATTAGAATGGGCTCGAGCCCAATTTAGCAGCCACTCAAATGTGTGGCCCAAATCAAGGCAAAAAGGCAGACTGATTGCACCCCAATTTTGTTCTAACTTTACCCCATTTTTAGACAAAGGCAGCAGCCTATGTGCATCCCTCACACCTACTGAATGCACCCCATCCCAACTATTCATCTTTTTCTTCCCTCAGCTCACGTGAGCAGCCATGGCCTCCAACACACCAAACCCTCGTCAACCAGAAGAGGACCCTCCCGGACCTACCGCCGGCCGGAAATCAGCCGAAATTAACGGCCACATGACCGGGTCTCTGGTAGTTCAACTTCTGGGCCTCCATTTGGCGGGAATCCGGCAGCCCTCTCATGCCTCCTTCGCCACTTTGTCACCCCCAAGCCCAAATCGTGACCAAACCGCGTAAATCGAGGTCGCGGTTTGGATTCCAAGGTGGCCATGGCGATAGGGAGTTGTTTTTGCTCCAGAAAAGTCACCATTTAGGGTCGCCACATTGTCGCCCTTTGAACAAATGGCGTCCTCCTTGCTGTGCATTTCTGATTGGGTGTGCAAATTACAAAATGCACCCCTCTGTTGGACTAAATGGTAATTTGCCATGGTCAGGGGGTGTTTTGGTAATTTTCCACCCGAGACCTAATTTGAAAATTCTATAAATTCATCACATTTTTCCTCTTTTAGACAACTCTTGACCACCAAGAAACCTCCTTTCTCCACCATTCCTTTTCTCTCCATTTTCTCTCCTACCTAAACTTAACATCTAGATTACCTCCCCTAATCATTCCTTTTCTTCCCATCTTCTCCACAAATCTCCTTAGTCACTTCCCATTTGACTCCACCCATCTAGACACATCCTCATCATCCACTCTTTACACAAGGAGCATCAAAGGCAAGGAAAGGATCAAGCTTACAAAAGGAGACCCATGGGTGATTTCCTAATCTTTTACTTGCCTTCCCTTTGTTTGTAATATGTGTAATTAAATCCCCTTTCTAGGGTTTTGATGTGAGAACATTTGGATTGGGATTTGCTTAAGCTTTAATATATTTTTCATCTCTATTTGTGTTCTATTCATTTTATAATTAAATTCTATGCATTATGTAATTGACATGTATACCCACTAGTTGATTATAATCTTGTTTAGGATAATTTGTTATATAATCTTGATGGATTGAGAACATAGTGAGTAGGATAGATTGTCGGAGGGTATATCAACCACGATAATCTAAGCCATTAATTGTAACAAATCGATCCCGCCGTGACCCCCTCTCCTTAATCGGTTAGGCATTGCGGTGGGAAGTTGTTTAAGGTTCATAATAATGGCCTAAACACATTTTAAAAATCAATTGGTTAACATTTATGAGATCCGTTCACTAAAGTAGCTTGATAAGCATTTCCCGTAATTCATTTGTGATCCCATTAATTCCCTAGCTATTATCTTAATTGTTAATTCCATTTATCTTATCTAGATTTGTTAAGTATTCTTTTATTAGTTATTAGGTTTATTTTTCATGTATGTTTGATGGCTTGACAACCCATTCACTCATCCATATTTTAATGATTTATTTTATTGCATATAAATTAGTTAATTTATTCAACTAATCACTCTAATTCCCTGTGGAACGAATCTCACTTGCCACTTTACTAATTTTCTATCTAAGTGGTGAAAATCGGTTTTCAAAACGATCACATTTTAATATCATTTTGTTGAGTACACAAACGACCTCATCAAAATTGGCGCCGCTGCCGGGGAATTAAAGCGGTTGTTGAATCAATTAACTTTTCTTTGTTTAGGTTTTATTAATTTTTAGTCTTTTAGTTTTTTTTTTACTTCTTTGGTAGTTTTTGTTTCTTTTGTTTAAGGATTCTATGGATTTCTTCATGAAAAATCAAAGGCCTAGCTACGAGACTCATGGGAATGGCTTCAATGCGGATTGGTGGATAAACCAAGATTCCTTCTTATCATGCCAATCAAATGCCATAGATGATGAGAGGAAAAATTTCATGGAGGATCACTTTCGGGAGATTGAGAGCATCCAAGCTTCTCAACGAAAGACCATAGAGTTATTCCAATCCGCACAACGAGCACATGAGGATAAGATGTGCAACCATGTGATCCCTAGTTGGCCAGATCAATCAATAGAATCGGGTTATCCCAAGCAAGGGAGGACAAAGAGCCGTGTGCACGCTCTTGTGCAAGTATTTGAGAAGAATGCGGAAGTTGTGGAAGAACCGCCAAGAAACCAAGAGCAAAGCACAAAATTGGAGAAAAAATTGTCTTTACTTCAAGAGAGATTGGTGACGACCTCCCAAGGAAAGGAAGAGTTGGAAAGGAAAATACAACTCATGGAAAAGGAGTTGAAAGAAAAGGAGGCCTTGGGGAAGGTGAGGATTGAAGAGATTGAAGGGAAAAATGAGAAGCTCACTCTTGAAGTAAACATGCTCAAAGAAGAAAATGCTACCTTATGGAGGAAGGTAGGAGAAGTCTCCAACAAGAACAAGGAGTTGGAAATACAAGTTGGGAGACTTGAAGTTGAGAGGAATTCCACATCAAAGGAATTCGAAGACCTTGCAAGGCTATTTGAAGAATTCGAAGAAGAGTGTGCAAGGAAGACAAGAAAGATGCTTATGGAAGTGGAGTGGAAGGAAAAAGCTTTGGAAGAAACGAAGGAGGCACTTGGTAGGAAGGATGAAGCCCTCAAGATAGCAAAAGTGAAGGAGTGTGACTACATTGTCTATGTAGACAAGGTGGAAAAAGAGGTCAAGGCGCTACAAATGAAGCAACACCAAAGGACACATAGTCACCAACCAAGAGGGAGTTTTCTTAACCATCCTCCTATTTGCTATTTTTGTTTTCAAAAAGGGCACTTCAAGGCTCATTGTTTTAAATTTCAAAAGCATGAAAAATTGAGAAAATCTAGGAATAGGAAGAGTCCACCTAGAGTCAAGCGAATTTGGGTAAGAAAAGACTTGGTTGAACAAGTTAGACCCAAAAGAAAAGAAAAGGGGAAATCAACTCAACTTGTTTGGGTTGTGAAAAAGAACATATTTCCAAACTTGATAAAACCTCCTTTAGTTGATGACACCCCTAGCTCATGTACATAATTTTGAAAATTCTTTTTGTGCATTTTTTTTTATGCTTTATTTGTTTAGTTTATTTGTTTTGAATAAATGGTGTTCCAAACTCTTGTTGGCAAGTGCTTATATTGATTATATTTTGCCGGAACTTTCTAATATGTTTTGTGAGTGTATAGATTTTTCTATTGCTTCTTGAGGAAGCAAGTGAGTGTTGCTTGTGCGGCAAGGCAAGGTTCTTTATCTCTTGGAAAGAAACAAAGTCAACTTGCAAGTCTTGGAGGGACAAGCAAGCCAAGAGTGCTAATAAAAAGGGCGAGGACCTTATCCTAAGGAAGCAACATTGTGAGAGTTCAATGTGTGGGAGCACCATGCCACGTCTTGCCTAGACGTTAAATCGTGCGCTTGGTGGGAGGCAACCCACTTAGGTACATTTCTTTTTCTAGTTTAAATTTTGTTTTTATCTTTATTTTATTTTTGCTTAGAATAAGGTTGTGAGTTGTTTGTGATAGTGGATTTAGGCTTGAATGATCATATATTTTATCCACATTGATTGTGATGATGACTCTTGATGAACTTGCATTGATATATCTCTTGAGTTGATTATGAGCATATAGGATATTCTTGAGACACTTGGTTACAATATTTGGGATAAATTTTAATATGGACATTGATGTGTTTTTAAACTCTTTGATTGAGGATGTGTTGCGCAGAATTTACCGGTATATGCCCCAAAGACATTGAGGACAATGTCTAATTTAGGTTTGGGGGTGTGTGCGCAACATCGTCTCTTGTTTGCAAATTGTGTGCAAATATTTTGAGCATAAATTTTTCAAAATTTTTCGAAAATTTTGTGATAATGCCATGCTTGAGCATACTTTGCTTGTTGAGATTGTGCCTTTGTGTGTGCAAGTGAGGAATTGTGTATCTTTGCCTTGCTTAGTTTAGATTAACTTCATGCCATTTAGGGTTGCATTGCTCAAAGCACGCTAGTTCTTTTCTCTTGATGTTAGAGTGAATATTCAATTGTGCTTGATGGTTAGGAATTAATAGTGGAGACTTCCCGTGAGGTTCACAAACACGACCTAAAAAGCGTATTTTGAGGGAAAGTTTTCACTCTTTAAACACTCATTCAAACACACATGTTATGCATATTTAAAATGTCTCATTCACACTTAAATGTTGTTTGCCATAGAACATATGGACTGCTTGTGGATGCCTTGATTGACTTTGTGGACAAACCTTTAGAAATGATTTTAGGCAATGCATGTGAAAAACCACCAAATTGGCCTAAATACTTCCTATCCCTCTAATGTGTGTGCTCCATAGCCCATTTGAAGCCAAACACAATTAAGTTTTTCATTCATGAACCACATCAACATAAACCATATAGCCTAAACACTAGACTTACCTTGTACCAAATGGTTGCTAAGGCTTAGGGGTTGAATGTAAGCTTTGAGGAGTATCAAAATGTAAGGCATGTACTTAGGCAAGTATATATGTGCAAACACATGAAAAAGATGAAATGCAATGCTTGAAAAGAAAAAGAAAAGACAAGCAAAGAAAAGAAAAGAAAAGAAAAGCATAGCAAAAGAAAGAAAAGAAAAATAAAATGATGAATGAGGCACAAAATGCCTAGATCAATTTTGTGGAATTAAATGAGCTACTCAACAAAAAAATTAAGAGTAAAAAAAAATGCACAAAGTTAATTGTAAGCTTGGACGCCTAGTGTGGAATATGCAAGTTGTGCTTAATTTAGAATGTATGCCTTAGTGTGACCTTTGGGTGTTCGAAATCCATTTTTCCTATTTATTGACTCACCATTCACCTTTGGCCCCATTACAACCAAATGAAAGACCTATTTGATCTTTAGGGATGTCCACTTTGGAAATTTTGGTTGATGCATGTTCTTTCCGTTCATGGTTTTCAATTCCATTCATGAGACAAATTTTTAGAAATTGTGTTTTTAAATAATCATGTGCAATTATATTTGATATCTTGAACATAAATTCATATTGCATATGGATTGTGAGTGAAGTCTAGGAATCCGTGTGAAAATGAGAGAATCCAGTGAGGATTAGATGTCGAGGCGAATTACATTCTTTTCCTAATGGCACCTTAGTTTTGAAGCTTAAGCATCTTGAATGTGGAATCGTGTTGCGTGCAATGTTTACTTAGAGTGGCATGTCTTTAATCTTTATTTAGCATCTCTTACATGCATTATTTCCTAACGAGCACAACGTTGGTTTAATCTCTTCACTTTTGGTTTTGCAAGTCGAAATATTGACTTTTGAGTCGTTTGCAAAGAGTTGGTACTTAAATGTTGATTATTTGATATTTAGATACATGTCCATTGTGTGCTTATGTTTGTTTTGCTCGAGGACGAGCAAAAGATAGGTTTGGGGGTATTTGATCGAACCAAAATTGGTATGATTTTGGCCCCCATTTCCTTCTCCTTTTGCTTGATTCTTGGGCATTATTCTGTGATTTAATGGTGTAAATTAAGTGTTTTCAGGAATTTATAGAATTCAGGGGCATTAGAGTAATTTTGGTCATTTGGGGGTAAAAGTGTAAAATATGAGGGAAGTTTGGAGTTTACCGTGATTATAGAAGAATGCAGGGGCTGAATTGCAATTTACCTCGCAAACCAGTCAGATCGTGCCACGTCACTGATGCAATCCGGTGCGTTTTAGTGAAGAGTGGATCAGGATAGGCCCAAATCAGGCGTGGCCTAAGCAGATCAAAGGAGCCCATGCACCAATTAATTAAACGGTGCGTTTTGTTTAAGGAATTAGAATGGGCTCGAGCCAAATTCAGCAGCCACTCAAACGTGTGGCCCAAATCAAGGCAAAAAGGCAGACTGATTGCACCCCAATTTTGTTCTAACTTTACCCCATTTTTAGACAAAGGTAGTAGCCTATGTGCACCCCTCACACCTACTGAATGCACCCCATCCCAACTATTCATCTTCTTCTTCCCTCAGCTCACGTGAGCAGCCATGGCCTCCAACACACCAAACCTTCGCCGGCCAGAAGAGGACCCTCCCGGACTTATCGCCGGTCGGAAATCACCCGAAATTAAAGGCCACACGACCGACTCTTCGGTCGTTCAACTTTCGGGCCTCCATTTGGCTGAAATCCGGTAGCCCTTTCACGCCTCCTTCGCCACTTTGTCGCCCCCAAGCCCAAATCGCGACCAAACCGCGTAAATCGAGGTCGCGGTTTGGATTCCAAGGTCGCCATGGCGACAGGGAGTTGTTTTGGCTCCAGAAAAGTCGCCATTTAGGGTCGCCACATTGTCGCCCTTTGAGCAAATGGCGTCCTCCTTGCTGTGCATTTCTGATTGGGTGTGCAAATTACAAAATGCACCCCTCTGTTGGATTAAATGGTAATTTTCCATGGCCAGGGGGTGTTTTCGTAATTTGCCACCCGAGACCTAATTTGAAAATCCTATAAATTCATCACATTTTTCCTCTTTTAGACAACTCTTGACCACCAAGAAACCTCCTTCTCCACCATTCCTTTTCTCTCCATTTTCTCTCCTACCTAAACTTAACATCTAGATTACCTCCCCTAATCATTCCTTTTCTTCCCATCTTCTCCACAAATCTCCTTAGTCACTTCCCATTTGACTCCATCCATCTAGACACACCCTCATCATCCACTCTTTACACAAGGAGCATCAAAGGCAAGGAAAGGATCAAGCTTACAAAAGGAGACCCATGGGTGATTTCCTAATCTTTTACTTGCCTTCCATTTGTTTGTAATATGTGTAATTAAATCCTCTTTCTAGGGTTTTGATGTGAGAACATTTGGATTGGGATTTGCTTAAGCTTTAATTTATTTTTCATCTCTATTTGTGTTCTATTCATTTTATAATTAAATTCTATGCATTATGTAATTGACATGTATACCCACTAGTTGATTATAATCTTGCTTAGGATAATTTGTTATATAATCTTGATGGATTGAGAACATAGTGAGTAGGATAGATTGTCGGAGGGTATATCAACCACGATAATCTAAGCCATTAATTGTAATAAATCGATCCCGCCGTGACCCCCTCTCCTTAATCGGTTAGGCATTGCGGTGGGAAGTTGTTTAAGGTTCATAATAATGGCCTAAACACATTTTAGAAATCAATTGGTTAACATTTATGAGATCCGTTCACTAAAGTAGTTTGATAAGCATTTCCCGTAATTCATTTGTGATCCCATTAATTCCCTAGCTATTATCTTAATTGTTAATTCCATTTATCTTATCTAGATTTGTTAAGTATTCTTTTATTAGTTATTAGGTTTGTTTTTCATGTATGTTTGATGGCTTGACAACCCATTCACTCATCCATATTTTAATGATTTATTTTATTGCATATAGATTAGTTAATTTATTCAACTAATCACTCTAATTCCCTGTGGAACGAATCCCACTTGCCACTTTACTAATTTTCTATCTAAGTGGTGAAAATCGGTTTTCAAAACGATCACATTTTAATATCATTTTGTTGAGTACACAAACGACCTCATCAGCACATTTACAAGGTTTTGCCTTAGTATATGCTATTTGTCAATTTAAAACTTAACTCCTCACTACAACAAATATGACTTTTTATAGCATTGCCCTATAGCATTCTTTTTAAAAATGCTGTCAAATATACCTATATTATTGCATATTATAATAAAATGCTATAAAAAGATGTTAACAAATAACACTTTCGTTTAAATAGCATTTTGATTTTAATATTATAGCACTTTTAATGCTATTAAACTATATAGCTCAAATGTTAAAAAATTTCTTAAAAATAATAATTTAATAGCATTTTAAATATGCTATGATATGTCATGAAATCATATAAGCTATTATAATTTATTTTTTAAAATTTCAACCTATTATTATTATTATTGTGCTTTAAATTTTTAACGTACTTCAAATATAAAATATCAATTTTTTTTTTTTATAAAAAAAAGTTAAGTAATTTACACTAATTATATAGCATTTAAGAGTGCTATAATAAATGTTAAAAATGCCTCTAAAGATAAAGAGGGAAAATGAATTCTTGTCCCTCTATTTTTTTTTTTTCAAAGATAAAGAGGGAAAACAAATTTATTTCCTTTTTCAAAATTTGAAACCCTAACTTTTACTTTATATTCTCTTCACTTGTTATTAGAGTTGTTTTACTGCCACCAAACCACCCCCTCAAAATCCCTACTTTTACCACAAAGCTCTTAAGCATCAATACCTGTCTTCATCTTCTATTTTCATTAAAAGCTTCATATTTTTTTGGTAAGTTGTTCTCTCTTTCAATCATTTTTTTTTTTTGAAAACCCAGGTTTAATTCTTGTTAATTATTTGATTAACTACAGATGTGTTTATTTGATATATATATATATTATTATTATTTTCAGTTAGAAAATCTGGTTACGAATCTACATGTGGAAGTATTATATGTCTTCCATTGTGAAGTTATATTTCCTGGCAACAGACTTTAAAAAAAAAAAAAATTATTTGTTAGTTTCATTATTTGATTTTTTTTCCATCCTAGATCATTTTAGTTACAATCTCTACAATCTCTATTTCATAATTGTAATGGCTATGTAAATTCATATATGGGTATTTGTTTTTTATTAAATATAATTTTATTTTATTGATATCTTTCAGGTTATGAAGATGAAGGTTGCTGTGTTTTATCAAAAGCAAAAGATGAAGATCAGTGGAGCAATCATGTTGATGTAATTAGCTAAGAAAAATCATGTTCTTGTAATTTTTTTTCTTATAAAACTAAATTCAAATTTTTGTATATAGAAATTTCCTTGTAAGTTTGATATGTTTTGTGAATCATGTAATTATTTTGATTCATTAATAAATATTTATATTTTTTCCTTTAATGTTTGTATTTTATTTTTTTTATTTTTTATGCACAATTAAACTTTTAAAATTAATAATTAAGTAAAAAATAAAAATATACAATTTTTATATCGAGAACAATTACAATAGCATTTTTAAGCAGTTATAATAACTACAATAATAACATTTTTTTATTAATGATATAACATCATTTAAATGCTATAAAAGAATAATTATAGCATTAAAAAAATTGAATTTATAGCATGCAATTAATGCTATGAAAAGATAAAACTTTTAATCACACTGGCTGTCATGGCATGTTACTAAATGCTATTGTTTACTTTCGATAGCATTTTTCTGCTGCTATTATATGTGATTTTTGTTGTAGTGCCTTTTGCATGATTAGTCACAAAGGTAGGCATGTGTTTAGGCTATGGTATATGGTTGTATTGGTACCAAGTGAAAAAGTATATGTTTGGCCTCAAGTTTGGCTTTGGAGCACACAATAAAGATAGGAGCGTGTTTAGGCTATTGTAGGTAGTTAAATGCACACACATTGCCTAATATCACTTCCACAATCCATCTATCAAGGGAATGAACGCATCCATCAAGCAATCCACTATATGATATGCATGTCCTATGTCATGTGACACGTATGACAAGAGAATTGTTTAAGAATAATCAATAATAATACTGAAAATGTGCAATTTGAAGGTTTGTGTTTATGATCTTGTGGAAATCTCCATTATTAGAACAAGGCATGAAAGCACCAAGTCCCCTTAGCATAACACCAAAGGATGGGACAAACCCATGAAGGTGCAAGTGAAACCCTAAAGTGGCACCAAGCTGCATCACAAGTTCAATACGCATATGAAAAACTCGCCAAAAGCACATGCTAAAGGCATCACACCTAACTAATTAAAGGTTGAAAATTTGGACAAGCGACAAATTGAAAAAATCGGACACTAAAAGACTAAAAAGACTCAAGACTCGTAAAAAGACGACTCAAAAAGAAAACTACACCCCCAAACCAAAACTCAACAATGTCCCCATTGTTGGAAACCAAATAGCACGGCCTAGCGGGGGGAAGGCACCTTACAAGACTCAAAAAGGCTTTACTAATCAAGGCGATTCATCTAACATATCATAAAAGCACTTTTCAGCCTATATCAAGCATATTCTCAAAATTGGCAGAACGGGGGCACAACAACCCCAAACCGGATCTTATCATAAGATCAAAACTTGTACAAGTATATGATCCATATGCAACAAAAAAATGTTCATCCATATCAACTAAAAATTCCAAATCCACATTTTTCAAAAACTGAATCAATTAATCACAAAATCAAAAGGTAGAAACTCCCTTACAAGTCAAATGCATGTTCGTGTAAGCTGTCATGAATTTCCCAAAGAGATGAAGAAACTAGCTTAAAGCACAACACTTCTACCAAAAGATAGTCAATTGCAATTCAAAATCTAGTCAATAATCCTTCAAAACTACCATCATCCATAGAAACTACAAATAAAAAGAAAGCAAACTAAAGGTACGAATAAAGTAAAATAGTTCAAAACAAATGGCAAGAAAATAGAGGAAATGGATGATCAATCCTCGTCTGATAGTTGCTTCACATGATATCCCCTTCCCTTTTCGGTCTAGTTTTGTTGTAGTCCTCTCTTCATGCACTTTTCTTATCATCTCCATTATTGCCCAGAACTCTCCCGCATTTGGGTTAATGGTTGGGCCTCCTATAGGTGGTGAGGAAGTGGTAGGCCTCTTTTTCTTCCTTGGATAAGTTGGGAAATTGAGCGCCTCTCTCATGTTGGTAAGGTTGTCCCACATATCAGCAAAACACCTAATGGTCTCTACTCTGCTATCAGCAATCTGCTTCCTGTTTTCTAGAACGTCAATCCTAAGGTTCTCCATACCTGCAAGCAACGGCTGCCAGGGAATTCCTTCAAAGATTCCTACAGAGGTGGGGGTATCTGATCATAATCCATATAGTCCATATAGTAGATATAGTCCTGTTCGAAACCCATTTGCTCTAGAACCTCTTCAGCCTGTCTACTTGTGCTTGCCCTTTGAACAGTTTTCTTCTTCCTAGTTCTGACTCTGACTCTGACTCTGACTCCGGAAGGGTCCCGTTCTCTTAATTGGTTGTTCCACATGGCCCTATCAACATGCCCCATACCACTTGCAATATCTCTTTAGGGTTCTTAAAATTAAAGACTTGTGTTCTGAACAAAAGATAAGGATATATTTATAGAGACCAAAAATAGGGCAGGTGAAAAGTCAAGTTTGCTCCTGAAACGCACCCATCGGATTGAAACCTGAGAATGCTGGTTTCAAACGGTGCTTTCATTCAGCGGTTCTATGACTACTGATCATAACTACCAATTTGGACCCAAGATAAATTAAATCAATCATGTCTCAAATAGCGGTTTCAATCGGCGGTCTGGCCACTGATCAGAACTGCAGTTTTACCAAAAGTGGTGAAACATAAGGAAAAGACAAGAGCTTCTCCAATGACGATTATCGCGTAAAACAATGCACACCAACTTGCATGCGTAGACGTTTTTGAACATACTTCGGGAAACGAATTACACCACACTTAAAACTAACAAACATGAAGTGCAAGTGTGAAGTGAATGCATCCTAATGCCTAATATGTCATGGCATTGTAATGAACAAAATGCAATCAATTAAACATGCATGAAGAGATATTCAAGAACATGAATGCACACATATAAAAACACACAACATCCAAGAATTAGAGATATGCATGAGTTTTGTGTGTGTGCAACTAGATCTCTTCAAAGCAAGTAAGCACAAGAATATACCTTTAGTGCTACTTCTCTTGAGGTCTTGAGAGGGCTTTGGTTGTACAAATCACCAACCATTAAATCCCTAAGCTACCCTTACATCAATCCCCAATATGTGGTTTGTCCACGGAATAAGCCAATCAAAATATGAGACCTTACAAGTGATTTTCTCTCTTGGAAAATATGCTAAGTTATAAATATGATTTTAAACTCTTCAAAACGACTTAAAGACAAAGTAGCATATATATAGGATGTCTAAATGATGCTACATCGTTTTAATTAAAAAACAAAACTTTTACCTTTGTTGTTGTACAAAGCACTGTACGTACAGCGCCTGTACAACAACTCACCTTGGAATGAAGAACATGTTCTTCATGGTTGCTCTACATACAGCGACTTTGTAAAGCGATCCAACAACGACTAAACTCCATTCCTCTCGGGTTTATGATGGTCGTTGTACGAGCTCTATATGTACAGTGCTTTGTACAGTGCTTTGTACAGTGATAGAACAACACCTAAAATAAAATCAATCAGGTCTGTACAACGCTTTACCCAAATTCCATCAGGTCTCAGATGGGCGTTGTACGAACAGCGCTTTGTATAGCGCCTTCATCACAAATTTGCATCCTAAATGTCTAACATGTCCTGGAAATTATCAACCAAGATGTAATCAATTAAAACATGCATGAAGAGAGTTCAAGATCATAAATGCACACATATAAAACACATAACATACAACATAGATATGGATGAGTTGTGTGTGTGTGCAACTAAATCTCTTTAATGCAAAATAAGCACAAGTGTTTTACCTTTGGAGTGCTTCTCAACTTTAGGTCTTGAGAGGGTCTTTTTTGAGCTTGATCACCAACAATTACATGCCTAAGCTACCCTTACATGTCATACCCCAAATGTGGTTTGTCACCGAAATATGCCAATCAAACTTGAGGAACTTACACAGATCATTTTGAAGTCTCCTAAGGACAACCAAAGCTTCCGCGCGAATATACCCAAGAAACATTTCGATGGCACATCTTGCCCAACCAAGCACAGAAGGATAGGAAGATGGGTCGGAAGTAGATTAGTTGGCTACCATATAAGATACAAGGATGACACCCATCTAGAGGTACCTCGACAACGATGTATTACCAGAGGATCCGTTGGAAGCTAGATGTATCAAATATTGAGCCACGAGATACACCATTTACAGGGCAAAGCTATATCTAGAGGGTTCTTGTGGGTCTGCAACATTGTGTAAGCCAAGTAGAGGCAGTAGGAATACTACAAAGCGTCCACTCGAGAAACTGCGAGAATCACATAGGGGTTGGAGTTTGGCACACAAAGTTCTACGATAGTGCTTCTATTGTCCCACAATCTTCACTAATGAACAGGAATACGCCAACTGTCAACGAATAGCAAACCAAATCCTAAGGCCCATGAACTACTTAAAAGTTTGACTTCCCCATGGCCATTCGCTATTTGGGGGATCGATCTTATTGATCCCATGCTCACGCCATAGTCGTTGTTGACTACTTCACAAAATGGCTAGAAGCCAAACCATTAGCAGAAATCACAGAACATAATACCACAAAATTTGTGAAGCAATTCATCATTTTCCGCTTCGGGGTCCCAAACACCTTGATAACAGATAATGAGAGTCAATTCAACAATGAGAATTTCAGACAGTTTTGCAAGATCTGAGGGATAAACAATGACTACTTTTCCCCGACGCTCCCACAAATTAATGGACAAGCAAAAGTAGTAAACAAAATATTCAAGCATACCCTAAAAGCAAAGTTTAATGGGAAAAAGGGAGCCTTGGTAGAGAAATTCCCTGAGTTGTTATAGGACTACCACGCCACTGAAAGAGCAGCAACTGGAGAAACCCCTTTCGCCATGGTGTTTGGAACAAAAGCTGTGATTCCCATCTAGACAAGATTCTCCTCTCTGAGTGCTCAGTTTTCAACCCGAACTGAACGTTTAAAATCAAAATGAAAACATAAATGAAATTGAGGAGAGAAGAGACAGAGCTTAGATCAGGAACGCAACATACCAACAAAGGGTTGCAAGGTACTAACGAAGAGTTTTTGAGAAAAGTGATGCCTAATACCAAGGATAGAGTAGTAGGAACCCTGACGAATATATCTAAAGAAAAACCCCCGTAAGGAATGAAGATCATAGCACTATAAGTGTCCAAGGATTCGACTTGCCGCCGAGGTATAGTCCCACTAGGATCTCACCCAAAAATATTTCTTGCTTGCACAACAAGAGCTATGGCAACACCCTAGCCCATATATAAACGCATGTATCAAAGCAAAATAGGAAGAGGCAGAATAATCAGTATTCAAGTAATTCATCTCTTGTAATTGTAATAATCTTTTACATAGTGAAGAATCTTTTCTCTATCATTCATATTGATCGTGGTTTTTCCCTCCGTTAAGGGTTTCAATGTAAAATTACTCGCTTCATTACTATTTCTGCACTAATCAATTACCAATTATCCATTCATTAAATTACACACTTATCAAAGAGGCAACTTGATCGCATTTCGACTACCTCAAGTGCTAATCTACATACGTGTCGCTGTTGACTAGATTTCCCAGAAATCAATGTCAACAATTTTAATTCTCAAAATGGTAAGTCAGCTTCTGGTGTATCACATGTACGAAGTCAATCTTCCAATCTTAGCAATGGTATCTCTCAAAAAACAGGGACTTATCAATCCTTGATTCAGACACCTTTATCAGATGTTGTTGATTACACATTAAATACAGCTGGTTCTTTTTCAGCCAATGTTCCTTTAGCTGATTCAACTTCTAATACAACTAGCATGTTAGTTCCAGCTTGCTTGGTTGTTTCTTCAATCCACCCTATGATTACAAGTATCTTCAAACCAAAGATGTTTGTTTCAACCGATTCCTACCTAGCTGTGACATATCTTATCTCTACCAAGCTTGCTATTAAGTATCCGAAGTGGTTGAAAGCAATGCAAGAAGAATTCCATGCCTTGCAAGTCAACAAAACCTGGTCTTAGGTGCCTTTTACATTTGATAAAAATGTTGTTAGGTTTAAATTGGTGTTTAGAACCAAATTAAAGCAAGATGGAAGTATTCTAATGCATAAGACTCGATTATGGCCGAAGGTTTTCATCAAACACCTGCCTTGGATTTCATGGACACTTTCAAATCAATTGTGAAGGCTTCTACTATAAGAGTAATCTCCTCAATAGATGTCACTTTTGGATTGCAAATTGAACAAGTAGATATCAACAATGCATTAAATGGAAACCAATCTGAGTTGGTTTACATGACCAATCTGTAGGCTTCATTGATGAATCTAAGCCTACTCATGTATATAAGTTGCATAAGTCTCTATATGGCCTCAAGCAAGCTCCTAGGAGCTGGTTTCACAAACTTTGGGCAGCTCTTTTATCACGGAGATTCTCTAAGTCAATGTCAGATTCTTTATTGTTTATCAAGTTCTCAGGTTCAGATTCGGTGTTCTTGTTGGTCTATCTTAATGATATCCTTATCACTAAGAACAATCATCAGTTGATCAAGGAAGTTATCACCACTCTTCATCACAAGTTTGACTTGAAGACTCTTGGCCCAGTAAACTACTTTCGTGGCTTTGAAGCATACCAAGATTCTTCTGGTTTGTATCATACACAAGCCAAGTACATTCAAGATTTACTCAAGAGAACCAACATTGTTGATTCAAAACCATGTGACACGTCGGTTGCAGCTGGAACAAAGTTGTCCTTCTCTGATGGGGTTGCTTTTAGCGATTCCACTTTATATAGAAGCACTATTGAAGCACTTCAATATCTCACCAATACCAGACCCGATATCTCCTTCATTGAGAACAAACTAAGTCAATTTTTGATTGCTCCAATTATGTCACATTGGCAGGCTTGTAAAAGGGTCCTCTGTTATTTGAAAGGAACTCCATATCTTGTCATACATTTCAATCTTGTCCCAACATTGGCACTTTAAGCTTTTGCTGACGTGGATTGGGCCAGTTGCATAGATGATCGACGATCTACAAAAGGAAATTGTGTTCTGCTTGGTGGAGACTTAGTCCCTTGGGGCTCTAGAAAGCAACAAGTTGTTGCTTAGTCTAGCACGGGGGCCGGGTATCGGTCTATGACTCAGGTAACAACTGATGTTCTTTGGTTGAGGTCTCTTCTTCAAGAACTTCGAATTTCTATTCCATAAGGATTTATGGTCTAGTGTGACAACATTGGTGCTAATTCCCTCTCCCAAAATCTTGTTTTTCACCAACGTACAAAACACATAGATATTGATACTCAGTTCATTCGTGAGAAAGTAATGCTTGGTGAAATTGACACTAGATATGTAAGGTTAGTGAGTCTGAAATTGACACTAAGAGTTTCTCTCGAGATCGTTTTCACTTTCTCTACTCCAAACTTCAACTCGTGGATTCTCCCCAGTTTGTTTGCGAGGGGATGTAAAGCATAAGTATTCTGGAAACACTTGTAGTTCTAACAAGCAGCCCACAACCATGCTAAGTATATGGAAGCCTACAACAAGAAATGATTTGGTGAAGCTAAGGGCAGAGTATCATTGTACAACCTCTTGTTATCAATTATACCCTATCATATGCTGATCATTCCTTGATGAGAATAGATGATAGATAGTTAGCAAACGGTGGTTTACTGATCTGTTAGTGTTAGTTAACTGTGAACTAAGAACTAACAGCAGATGTGGCTGTTTTTAGTAAAGAAAATTAGTTAGATGAATTATGAAAATGCTTTTTGTACGATTGTCGTAATCTGATATAAATATCAGACTCTCTTGTATTCGTGATTATTATACAATGATAGTTTCCATTAATGAAGTATGCATATATACATGTAAGGGTGAGGTGTAAAGTGGTGAGTGGTGGGGATCCAACATCATGTGCGGGTGCGGCCAATAAAAGTGTCAAAACTAGGCCCAGAAAGTCATATTTAACATTGAAAAATTTAAGGGATCAACGCCACATGAAACCAGCTCAACATGCTGCTTTAATTTGATATCTTTTTTTTATAAACAGCTCATGATCAGTATAATTCATTTTACAAGTTAATGGTAAAGAAATGGATATTTGGATTAAGGTTGATGACAGCAAAGAAACACGATGATGCCTCATCTGGGTCAGCACATGGTTTTTTAATAAACTATTCATGCTGGATTTTCTTCACCTGTATATACTTGCCTTCGTTATTACTTTACATATATATGCTGGATTGGCTTAATCCAATTTAACATGGAATATATATCGGTTTTTGGCCATCACTCGATCTATCTAATCACCTTCGTGTGCAAAGAATGATTTGTTTTCCTTCGAATAAGGAACTCTTAACTTTACATTTTCTATACTCAATTCTTGGAAGATGTGCAAAGAATGATTTATTTGTTAAATCATCAAGCATTTAAATTTCTACATATCCAACTTTTAAAATATTCAAATACACTTTTTATTTGATGATCAAGGTCATCTCATATTCACTTTTTATTATCGTATTATTTATTCAGATTAACTTATAAATTTTCTATTTGACGAGAAACTCTTTTCAATCTAGCAGCCTAATATTTCAACACATACATGAAATCAAATCATTTGGATCTTTGTTGAGGCCAACTTAGAAGGGAAATTAAATTGAAAACAAAATCAGCAGATCCCTTTCTTCCTCAAGAAGTTGTTTATCCACAACCGCTAAATTATATTTCGCAAGGCTTCAAGATGAGGCTGTTATACTATGTTACATCTCATAGTCGGAAAAATAACTATTTACACTTCAATTTAAATTAATTATTTAAACCTATTAATCTCTTTATTATATTTTTTCTTTTATTATTAATTATAAGTTCCACTAACCACCCAAAAGAATAACATTATCAAATCTGATTTGTTGAACTTTAGTGGCTTCAAGTTAAATTATTAAAAAGAAAAGCAAGTTTCTAAGATGACTGGATGTGTGGGCCTTTCGGATATTTAAACTTCCGAATAAGGATAAAGTATTGGAACACAAATATAAAAATTGTCCAAGTTGAATAATGGGAAATATTGAAAAGATTATCTAAATCAGAATACATATACATCCCCACCTTTTTATAAAAGAGAAATTAAAGAAAATAAAATATGCAAGTAAATTTAGAAACTGCATTTTTCCAGCAGCAGGCTTGCATGAAAGATGAAGCTAATTCAATTTTTCATGCAAGGGGTTATTTTGGAATTAATTAATAGAGAGATATATAAAAAGCAGGTGAATACATTTAAGTTTTCACTAACAAGTAAGAGCTAGAGTTATTAATTATATATATTTATATGATGGAGAAGTATTACAATTGTGTAATACTATACAACCCAAATAATTAAAACAAAATTCAACTTAAAAAATGTGGCAAGTGAGTTATCATTACCACTCAAATCATTGGATGATGTGGTTAATGAACAAATCACTTGCCATATCATTTGGGTTGGATTTTTGATTAAATTTTCTGGTTGTCTAGCATTAGTGATTTCAATTTTCCTTATAAGAAAGACTTGATTATTATGTTAATGTATTTTAATGAAAGACTAATACTAGACTTCCAAATTCTTTCCCAAATGTTTTTAGCACATGAGGTGTCAACATCTTATAAATCATGAAATTATGTGGTGAGTGATGTGATGTCGACACCTCACGTGCAACAAACATTACTCATAATAAAATTGTAAATTTATTGGTTGAAGTTGCTCTTTCCTTTTCACCAGGCAATATTATTTGTTAGTAAACTATATAAATAAATTGAGTTAAACCAAATCTGAAACAAGATGACAGCTCATGCTTTAGATTGAAGAAAGCTATTAACATTTCCCAAGAAGTAGCCAAGTGCAGGCTGTAAGTTAAGCTTCTCCTTTCCCAGGTATATAAAATTTAGTTTACAAGTTATATATATATTGTTAATTAATTTTGGACCATACATGTGTAGACAAGATTCCTATATATATCATCTAGTTTTATTACTGATTTCCCTTCAATTCCTAAATAAGAAATCTATAGCATTACAAAATAATTAATTCAAGACTTGTATCTGATTGAAAACTTTTAGCTAGCAGAAATATAAAGAAAATAGAACAAGATATCCTCATCAAAGTTTAATATATTTTACATCTTAACCACATATTCGAAGCACACATGAGTGGTTAATTGAAGTTGAATTTTGTTTCCTTTTGATACAAATACTAGTATCTGTTGATGATGATGATAAGAATTACAGGATCAAAACAGCAAACAATCAGTTAATTCATATCTTTTTTTTTTTTTTTTTTTGGCTTTAGTTATATATATATATCATGAGATTTTAATAATTAGAATTAGGTGGAGAATACTCACAAACTACCTCAGTTTCGACTTCTCTTCTATGGAAGTTTCTGTGACATCCACAAGCAGCGCATGTAAGAGCACTTGTCGTCCCTTGCTCACCACTGGCCATGAATTCTCTGCAACCATCCACAGCATATCCTCCGATGTTGGCCGCATGATTCTTTTGGCACTCCCCATATCGAACGCATCGAACCATTGAGGACGAAGTAGTAGAACTTTTAACTACCACTTGGCGCTTCTTCATCATGGAAACCCTAGCTAGCTTATAATACACTTGATCATCCAAACCCAGATAAGTGAGGTTCTTTTATGTAACCCTAACCCTAGCTTCTCTATTTAAAAGGCTTAATAGGCCGGAGGAGGAAGCTGGGGGCCATCTGTCAACCAATCACTACAAGACACGTCACCACAAAAATATGTTAGGCTAAAAAGTCACCCATAATTTCCTTGCTAGGTTCACACACAAAGTTTTTGTTACTCTATGCATATAGCTATATATGGTCAAAATATATATATACATATATAACCTGACAAAATTGAATTTGAATTGTGTGTGTGTGGAGAAATCCCTTGTCCTTATGTAAACCACTAAGACCCCAGAATGATCTTTGGAAATGATATTTCAACTGCCTTTAAAGAAACCCTAATATATATAATATGATAATATTTCGATGGCCAAAAATTACACTGATTAATTATCGATTATTAGTCATAAAAAGACTTAGGTATCTGATAATTTAATCTGGTGGGTCCAAAGTGACACTGAAAAGGCAGGTTGCAATGACCCCTCAGAACTGTGACAACAACTCTTGTCTAGTTACCTAAGATTCTAATAATTAGAGGAGCATTAAAGCCCACCATGTATGAATGAACCACCTTCCACTCCTTGCATCAAATCAAGGACAATCATAACTTTACAAAATTTCAACATCAATCAGATGCTCTACAAATCCTTTTGCTTAGTGTTAGGAAATTAGTCTCAGTCAAAGCGGGCACACACATTAAAAAAAAAAAAAAAGTTAGTTTTTTGCCCACATTTTTTGTTTGGAATTCCAATAAAAATTTAATGCATGCATCAAAATAGACAATGTGTTATATATATATCAAAATTATCCGAGCGAATATAAATGAACATCAAGTACCCGGAGAAAGTTTCAATAAAACATATCTTTCTATTAAAATAATGAAGGGGCTTGTTGAGAAAATGGTCAAATAAGAAAGCATTTGATTTGAGATGGTTAAATGGACGGTGGCTGCACAAGTCTAAAAGAACAATTGGCTCAAAAATAAAATAAAGAGTAAAATCCATAATTAGTCATAAAATTAGTGGAGTTATTATATTTAGCCGGTATTAGTATTTTGATTATTTTAAAAACAATTTTAAACAAAAATATCCATAATGGTCTTTTTTAATAAAAATACTCTTAATTTTTTTTTTTTTTTTTTAAATCTAAAAATATTGGAGTCTGCAAACTTGGGGAAATCTATTGGTGGGATTTGAATTTTACTTTTCCCCTTAAAAAATTTAGTCACTTTAAATTTTGTATTTTCCATCTTTTGGGTTACTTTTATAACTTTTTACTATAACAGTTATTGAATACTTCATAATCAATTGTGTAGTGGATTATAATCTTTATTGAGTATCTATATATATAAAAGATTAAAAAAAAAAAAAAAAGTAGAGTGATAAAAAGCAACAATGCACAAAGAACCAGGGTAAAACAATCCCAAACAAAAAGATGCATGCATGCTATACAAAAAAGAAAAAGGAAGCATCAACAAAAACAAAAAGACTTCCAGCCCATATGGTCATTGCCAACAAAAAAAGAACATAAAGGTAGGGCAGAGAAACACCAAGAATCAGCTTGAAGCTTCAAAGCTTGCTTAGAAAATGCATCTACAACCTGATTACCCTCCGTACAAAATATGGGAAACTTAAAAATCCATCTGCAAGATCTGAAAGATGCAACGCTGCAACGCCTGACAAACCCTCCAAGGAATCGGGTTCAAAAAATAAATAGCACTTTTTTAAGGCTTGTTTTCAAGACTGTCACCATTTTAATATGTTATGTTTAAAAGGCACCTATTATGGTGAATGAACAAAAATGCCCCCAAAAGCACTTCCATGCCAGCTATTTTGAAAACCCATGTTTCATTTTGCCTCTCACTATTCATTTAACTTTTCATTCTGACGGCGACTTTTCACTTTCTCACTCTTCACTTTCACTTTCACTTTGACAACGACTGTTCCGATAGTCCAAGCAATCGGATTTCTACAGTACAGGGCAATGTTTAGTCCTCAATTTCATTTTCGGTCAAAAACAAGGTATGTCATTTTAACGATTTGATTTTGAATACCGATTTGATTTTGTTTGTTGGGTTATACATTTGTTTTGTATTTTTGCATCGTTAGAACTTGTTTGTAGTGTTTTTAATGTTATACCTAGTTTTTGGTTTCTAGGGTTAGATCGGAAAAGATGATGAATAGTCAATAGGTTAGTAAAAGTCTCAGTCAGTGCTAGAAAAGTCTCGGTAGTGTTACAAAAGTCTCAGTCACTGTCTGAGACTTTTGCATGAAACTCCAAGACTATTGTAACACTACTGAGACTTTTGTATCACTCTCCGAGACTTTTGTATCACTCTCTGAGACTTTTCTACCACTAACCAAGACTTTTTTCCCAGACTTTTTTAATGCGTTCCAAGACTTTTATACTGCATCCGAGACTTTTCACTGTGAATAATTTGTTGACATCTTTTGTATGGTTGTGAATTGAAGATGAGGAATTTGAGGAATTTGAGGAATTTTAAGGCTAGCTTAAAAATTCCCTAGGAGAACTGGTGGTATGAGTTTAAGATGACTCACCACAACCACTTGACAAACTTGGCCGTAATTGATGAGGCACTTGATAGAGTTATGGAAAATAAGGATGGAGTACGACAAAGTTATCAGTAGTCATGTTTTGGCCATTGGCAACGCATGCAGCGAGGAATGGCGTTCTCTGGTGGTGTTGTGCATCGAATGGGTGCAGTGAAGCTATGTCTCCTGTATATGTTGAATTGTGTTTTGATCGGTACGGAAGAGAGGAAATGCATCTCTATATGGCAGTTGCGCCTTGTTGATTATTGGATGCTTTCAATGCATTCCCGTGGGGTTTGCATGTGTATACATACACTATAGTTGGGTTGAAAGAGGCACTTGTCAAGCGGCCGAAGAGATACAATATATTTGGGTTGGGATACACGCTACTGGTGAGCTTTTAGAATCATAATTACCACAAATAAATTAATTATAAAGATTGTTATGTTTTCCAACTAACCAATTATATTTCCGTTGGTTGTGTTATAGATTTTTGCTTATGAAGTTATTCCAACCCTTGCCACCAGATTCGCGACTGTTAGGCAACTTGAACAACCATTCCCTCGCATTCTGAAATGGGAGTTGAACAACCGAATGAGGGGGGATAAACTGGACAAGATCTACACCGCAAATGTAATTATCTAGCTAGTACACATCTGAATGTAATTATCTAGCTATGTACACATCTGAATGTAATTGTCAATCCAAGTTTCTGATGTCACGGGTGTTTTCACGGTAAAATTTCAAATGTTCGCGGAGCCAAAGCTGATCCCCACTGAAGTGCAAAAGGGTTCATGGTAATACCAGGGGATTAATGAGCCAGGCAATCTATACCCTGATAAGGATTTGATGGCGACTATGTTAGGTCTGCCACCATCTGCCGAACCTGATACAGGATTGAGAGAGGCAGACACAGACAGATAGACAAGGTCCAATTCTCCTGCATCGCAGCAGTATAAAACTGATGATGTTAGAGCCAGTAGTGTCCTTGATGCAGATACAGGTGTCCGTACCAGACGGAGTAGTGTCCCTGATGCAAGTAAAGGTGTCCGTACCAGACAGAGTAGTGTCCCTGATACAGGTAAAGGTGTCCGTACCAGACGGAGTAATGTCCTAGCTGTAGCTGCAGCTGCCGGACGGCGTACCAATTTGAGATTCATGTCCTTTACTCAAACAGTCATTGACGATGCAGTGTGATGATCTCCTGTACGAGAGGTATATAACTTGTTATTGCAAAAGGTTAATTTGAGATAAGAATTGTAATTATAAATCTAACTTGTGAAGATTTTCTCCTTCAGGCAGAACCAGACCAGTTGGAACGTCGGTTTGCCGATCTCATCAATGAAGTAGAGAAATTACGAGAGGAGGTCCACCAAAACAACTTGGCAAGAAAAGAGAGTGACAAGGTCAGAGACCAGCAACACTTGTGTAAGGTGTCTAATTATTAATTGGCTTATTTCATAGACAAACCACATTTGGGTGTGTTGTTGTAAGGGTAGATTATGCCCTCAAGACCTCAAGATAAGAAGCACTCCAAAGGTATATTTCTTAGTGTTTCTTGCAATGAAGAGAAGTAGTTGCACACACACACAACACTTGCATAATTCTCATTCTTGAATGTGTTGTGTCTTTATTTTGTGTATGCATTATTGATTATTTAATTTCTCTTCATTCTTGTTCACATGGTTGCATCTTGCTTGTTATTGCATAACATGGTTAGATTTTAGGATGCTTTATCAGGTGCAATTCGGCGCCCTATTCGGCAGCCTAGGCCGCATAATCCAAGCCGCCGGATTAAGACCAGAATTCAGATTCTCTAGTCCCTTTTTGGCGCCCTTGTTTTTTACGTTTAGTGACCATAAAACTATCAGGTGTGATTCGATGCCCTTAGTTCTACGGTCCATGGCTACATTTTCAAGGGCGCAGAAACTTCGGTTTTTTGTATTTTTCCAAAACGGCATCACTTCACTTTGGCACCCTATATATATGCCTCTTTCATTTTTAGGTTATTTTTTTATGAGTTCAAAATATCTTATTTTTCACTTAGAATATTTTTCAAGAGAAAAATCATCAAGAACTCACCTTTAAACACTCAAACCATTTCCTAAGTTCATCTAGGATCATTCATGACCATTTAGGATTCATCCATCTATTGTCTTGCATCATCACATCGCTTTTGGTATGTTCTTCACTAATCTCATCTAATTTTAGTGTTGTTCATATCAAGTCTTCTCTTTATTCACTTGTATGTCTTTTGATCATATCTTAGATACAAGATAGAGATTATTTATGATGACATGATTGAGGGCCCGTTTGGGATAACTTTTACTTTTGACTTTTGGTAGTAGAAGAAGAGAAGTAAAAGCCTGAGCTTTTCAGTTACTGTTTGGATGGTATATTCCAAAAGAGCTTTTGTAGCAGGAAGAGCTTTTGAGACTGTTTGGTTGGAACATTTTAAAATCTCTTCTAATTATGATATGACTTTTTTACCCTTCCAGAAGAAGAAATTATTTTGTTGCAACATAATAATATTTGTTCTTAAGGTTATATGACATTTGGACCATAATTGGAGTAAATAATATATGTATAAAAAAAATTCATAAAAAAAGTTATTATTTGGGATAACATAACATTTTTCTAATATATTTCCTTAAATAATAAAGATTCACTGGATGATAAAGTTAGAAACTAGACAAAATGATAATAAAAATTATACTAAAATTTTACAGGCCACAAATACAATGATACAAATACAAACATGAGTTGGTACTTATAAAATTAAAACAGCAAAACATTATTGTAATAGTTTTTTTATTTATTTATTCTGCAACCAATCTTTTTCATCAAAATTTGTACAAAACAAACACATGCCTTTTAATTGAAAGCAGTGAAATCATATGAAGCTATGCTTCTCTGACAGGCCATCATGACAAAATGAAACAAGGACTTTCAACACATCAACCATCATTTTTTTTCCCAATCAACCTAGTAAACAAAATGTGAATGGAAAGATTCACAGTACACACACTCTTCAAGAGTCTAAGGAGGAAACACAAACTTGCAGCAAGCGTAGTAAGTGCTGTTTGGCTAGCAACTTTCTATTCATCCCATTCATCATCTCTCTACTCATCCCTTTCATCATTCTTGTACGATACAAGAGTATCACTATCAACCTTGTGTATCTGCACAAACCCAAGATACACAAATTCAACATCATAAGCAATTAAACTTTTTCAGTTTTCATGGAATCAGAATTATTCTTCCTGACTTACCTTGGTATCAAACGAATGTAGTTTCACCATTTGTGGATTACCAATTAGTTTAGGGTCACCCTCAATCCAAGTAAATGGGACTGCAATATTTGAACACATCAAAGACACCTAAGTACACAAACAAAACACAGAAATTCGATCAAAAGGCTATCATTACATAGAACAACAACTTCTGCAAAAAGACAACAGGATTGAGAAGCTTACAGGAATCATCAAGGCATGGCAAATAAGTAATGCTTGAGGCAATCTATCTCATAATTGCTTGAATCTCTCTCATTATTTCTTTGTCACTCTTTTCCCTTGAGACACTTAAATGGTATCACATACAAAAACAAAGAAATAAGATTCTCATGTAAGCATACAAAATAGGAGAATAAGTACCTTTGGGCGAGCCTACTTTGTTGAAATCAAAGAGAATTAATCAATCAAACTTACCCCTTTTCGACAACCTTACTGTCTATCTCAATGCTAAAGTTCCATCTCTCTAGAACTTCGCCGGTGGCCTTGCTCGTTATTACCAATACAACCCTCCGCAGCTTCCCGGATTCCAGCCATTCTTCACAAATCACAAGAATGTGAGATCAAAAATATTCAGTCATCATAATACTTTACATCAATCACAGATTTCTAGACCTAAAATTTGTCAAGAACAATCCAAGAACTTATGTTCTTTGTCTTTCAAATGATTTATAATTTTGACAAAACCTAAGGAAAGAAAATGCAACAGATTACCAAGAACAATACGTTTTCAATTCTATCAAATCCAGAATATAATCTATTAATATCAAAAACATTTTCTCAGCAACCAAAAACCAACAAAAAAGCAAGAAACGAACCTGTGAGTTGAGCTGTAAGATTGGCAATAAAGGATTTAACCTCCTCATCTTGAGTGAGCAACATAGGGAGCCCATATTTCTTCACCTTTGCAAAAATTTCTTCTGGATGGATACCTGCACGGCACCACCAAACAAGATTAATATACTTGATAAGCTAATTCCGAATCGCATAGCCATGGCTTCGTGGAATTCAAAAACCCAAATCAAATCCAAAAAGTTAGGGTTCATCTTTTATGAGAAGGAGAACGACTAAGAAGGAAAAAGATGGGTGAAAATTATAAAAGGATACAATTGACCAATTTTAATTTGTTATTTATAGTTAGAAGGGTAATACTGGTAATATCAAAAATTCATTAAACCCAAATGAGCTTCGCGTGTTTTTCAGGAAGCTCTTCTACCAAATGCCATGTGGGCTTGGCTTCTCAAAAAAAAGCTTCCAAACCTTAAAAGCTCTTATTACAAATCATCCAAACAGCCTTAGAAGTTGCTTTTGAGCTCCAAAAGAGCTTTTAAGCTCTCTAAAAGCTTAGCCAAACAGGGCATGAGTGTTATATTGTGATAGCTATCTAGGTTTTGCTTAATCTTGATTAGCTAAGCTTTATGATATGTCATTTAGCTTTTGATATCTAGGATTGTTTTCATTGATATATCATCATCCTAGATAAGCATATAGGTGTAGGGAAAAATATACCAGCAGCGGAAGCGAGACTAAAAAAAATAGTTTAGTAACTTTTAAAATTTTTTCCTTTATGAACCTTAAACCCTTTTAATCAATTAAAGATATATAACATATAACAAAAGAAGAATACCTTTTGTCGCGTGATCCGATTGACTTACGTCGATGGTAATCCGCAAGATCTTCAATCCTAGCACGAACGTGGATCACCTAGGAGCGTGGTCTCCCTTTTCTTTGAATTGCAAGCCTGTGATTGGATAAAACAAACTTTTCTTTAATTCGTTAGTCACAAAAACAATCAAAAGAAACCTAAGATTATTCCGGTCACTTTTGAGTTCTCAATCTTATGATCGAAACTCGCGTGAACCTTGATCGATGTAGTATTCACAAGCTTATTGATGAATCAGCAAATAGAATACCATCAAAGAATAATCTATGTTTCTTTTTGTTTTAGTAGAATAAAAGCTCTCTTTCTATGAGTTGAGAAGAAGAAGAAAAGTAAAATTCTGCATCCCAAAAACCTAATGTGGCCGAAAATTATAAGTGCCCTTATATATGTGGCAAAATTTCTTTCTTCCTTTTTTCCTAGGGTGGCCGAAATCTCTAGCCAAAAACAGATTAGGGTTGCCGCAATTCTCTAGCAAAAAAGAGTTTGAATTGCACCCTAATTCCTATTTAGTTTAAGACTTCCAAACCCTAATCAAACTCATAAATCTTTTATTTTTTATTTGACTAAAATAAAAAGACTTCTTATTTGATTAAATAAATAAAATTAATTATTTATTTCCTTGTCAAACAAGTCTTTTAATTTAAGTATACTACTACCAATAGTATATCAATAGGAATCATATTTCCTAATCAGAAAAGATTTGTTTCTTAATTAAACAATTAATTAATAAATTAATTAATTCTTATTTAATTAAACAATGAAAACAAAATAATATTTAAGGTTAATTAGTCACCTTGCCGCCCCATATAAAAATATTGGGCCAAATATTATTTTCTTATTTCATTTAATCCATAGGACTTTAAATAAAAAGCCCACATGTGAACTAGACCCATTCTTACTAAAAGAAACAAGCCCACATGTCATCCATTAATATATAAATATAATTGAGCAGCCCATTACATAAATAATGTGCAAATTATATTCTTAATATATTAAATGCAATTCTAGATGGACCCTAAATTGGTCCGGTAGAATATATCAAGTGATCCATGCAAGTCCGTGTGGATTGGGGATCTTGGCGGGCTATCTAAATTTAAGCTTCAATAGACATAACCTAATCACAATCAACAAATGATTCACTTAGGTCCAATCCATTAATTTTAACTCATTCCACTAAAGAGCTAAAATTGAACTCTTATATAAAGACAGAAAAGGAAGATGTTTCCTCATTCATACCCTAGACAATCATATTGGAGATAGTGTATCCTCGTGATTAATATCAGTAATCGCCAAGAGTTCATAGACCGCCTATAACTCTCCAAGTTACCATATTTACTCATATGACCACGTTTTGAACTTTGATATTTTGACTTGTCCAGAAGCCATGTTTTCAATAGACACTATTGAAAACTCAACGTTGAGATTTAATATCCAATTACCTCAAAACATCCATATGATGATATTATACTCTCATTCGATAAATGGAGCCACGATGTCCATATCTATAAATGAAGTCCTCTATCGATTAACAAATGAATATCACCAAACTATCGAGGATAGACTATGTGATATAATCGTACTCATTGATAGCTCAAATGATATCACTTGCAACCATAATTCCATCATTTATCTTAGGATTAAGATAGACTCTCCGATTGTCCTGATAATGAAATTACCTTTATCTACTGACGGTTATAGATAAAGTATTTCATTTTGATCCTGTTCAATGCACCCAGTGCACTAGATTCTTTTGCTCGAAGACACTCCGATGATTTTAGACTCATCATATCTCATTTGATCCCACTCAAATGCTAGCAAAAGAATTCTACAACTTTAACAAGATAAAGGTGCCCAACCTTTAACTTAAGTTGTGAACAATATTCAAGACTAACTAAAGAATTGTGTCTACCACATACATATCCAGATGTACGAACAATTCTTCTTTTCTCACAGTCTTTAGACCTTATGATTATTTACTTTGACAATTATTAAACTATAAATGCTATAAGATTTGTTTAAACCAGAAATCACTTTATTAATATGAAAAAGATTGTTAATTACAATATTACACTCTTGTTATTGAGCATAATCCTAACAATAGGGTTACCTAGCTCTTGCTGCATTTTGAGTATTTCACATTGTTGTGGGTAAAATTCGCCACAGATGACACGTCAGCAGATCAGAATGTACACGAGCAACCCATGAGCGAGGAGACTGATCAGAAGAGAGGGATTACCTCGGGCTGAGTTGGGAGATATAGCAATGAATGGCGAATGGTGCCGAGTATTTTGAGTACAGGGAATGCCCGACTACACTTACTCGGCACAAAGGAAGGAAACGCCTTGTGAGATCTATTTGCCACCTGTACACCAATACAATTGACATAAATCGTCTACAAATCTGCAAATCAACTATTAGGAAGCAGAGTCCTATAAGGAATCAGAGAGATTTCCTTGACAGCTCTCTAGAGTCCAAAACAGATCCGGAATCCATAACGATAAAGGAAAGAGTCACAAAGTAAATTCAACACTCCTTAACTTGTGTATCACGTACAAAACCCTAAGGGAATCATGTATAAATACCCCTGCAAAGCATAAGCAGGGGTATTTACAAAGCATAAGCAGGGGGGCAGGATGAATTAGAGAGAGAAGAGCAGAGTGTGTAATTATAAAGATCATTATAGTGAATTTGGCTAGGTTGCTTAGGCAATCACCCGTGGATGTTTCTCCGATCGCTGGAGTTTTACCACGCTATATTTGTTTATTTTCTGTTTTCTCTTGCTTTATTATACATCTGAATTATACTTGCAAACCAGAAATCGTTGACCGGTCAATTGCCAAAATCCACTGTCAACAATTGGCGCTAGAAGGAGGGGCTACGCGATAACAAAAACCTTGAAATCCCTTGTGAAATAATGGCTAGAGAAGGAGATGGCAGCAATTCCAGGCACAACCAAGATCTACCGGATGATAGGCTGGAAGTGGATGCTTCCCTTGATGCCGCGTTGATTGCAGAGAATCAGCCAGCGCCGATCGCGGGCATGTTAGGATTATGTTCTATAGCAAGAGTGTAATATTGTAATTAACAATCATTTTCATATTAATAAAGTGATTTCTGGTTTAAACAAATCTTATAGCATTTATAGTTTAATATTATAATTGTCAAAGTAAATAATCATAAGGTCTAAAGACTATGAGAAAAGAAGAATTGTTCGTACATCTGGATATGTATGTGGTAGACATAATTCTTTAGTTAGTCTTGAATATTGTTCACAACTTAAGTTAAAGGTTGGGCACCTTTATCTTGTTAAAGTTGTAGAATTCTTTTGCTAGCATTTGAGTGGGATCAAATGAGATATGATGAGTCTAAAATCATCGGAGTGTCTTCGAGCAAAAGAATCTAGTGCACTGGGTTCATTGAACTGTATCACAATGAAATACTTTATCTATAACCGTCAGTAGATAAAAGTCATTTCATTATCAGGACAATCGGAGAGTCTATCTTAATCCTGAGATAAATGATGGACTTATGGTTGCAAGTGATATCATTTGAGTTATCAATGAGTACGATTATATCGCATAGTCTATCCTCGATAGTTTGGTGATATTCATTTGTTAATCGATAGAGGACTTCATTTATAGATATGGACATCGTGGCTCCATTTATCAAATGAGAGTATAATATCATCATATGGATGTTTTGAGGTAATTGGATATTAAATCTCAACGTTGAGTTTTCGATAGTGTCTATTGAAAACATGGCTTCTGGACAAGTCAAAATATCAAAGTTCAAAACGTGGTCATATGAGTAAATATGGTAACTTGGAGAGTTATAGGCGGTCTATGAACTCTTGGCGATTACTGATATTAATCACGAGGATACACTATCTCCAATATGATTGTCTAGGGTATGAATGAGGAAACATCTTCCTTTTCTGTCTTTATTTAAGAGTTCAATTTTAGCTCTTTAGTGGAATGAGTTAAAATTAATGGATCGGACCTAAGTGAATCATTTGTTGGTTGTGATTAGGTTATGTCTATTGAAGCTTAAATTTAGATAGCCCGCCAAGATCCCCAATCCACGGACTTGCATGGATCACTTGATATATTCTATCGGACCAATTTAAGGGTCCATCTAGAATTGCATTTAATATATTAAGAATATAATTTGCACATTATTTATGTAATGGGCTGCTCAATTATATTTATATATTAATGAATGACATGTGGGCTTGTTTCTTTTAGTAAGAATGGGTCTAGTTCACATGTGGGCTTTTTATTTAAAGTCCAATGGATTAAATGAAATAAGAAAATAATATATGGCCCAATATGTTTATATGGGGCGACAAGGTGAATTAATTAACCTTATATATTATTTTGTTTCATTGTTTAATTAAATAAGAATTAATTAATTTATTAATTAATTGTTTAATTAAGAAACAAATCTTTTCTGATTAGGAAATATGATTCCTAAAGGTATACTATTGGTACTAGTATACTTAAATTAAAAGACTTGTTTGACAAGGAAATAAATAATTAATTTTATTTATTTAATCAAATAAGAAGTCTTTTTATTTAGTCAAATAAAAGAATAAAAGATTTATGAGTTGGATTAGGGTTTGGAAGTCTTAAACTAAATAGGAATTAGGGTGCAATACAAACTCCTTTTGGCTTGAGTATTGCGGCAACCCTAGTCCCTTTTAGGTTAGAGAATTCGGCCACCCTAGTAAAAAGGAAGAAAGAAAATTTTGCCACATATATAAGTGGACTTATAATTTTCGGCCACTTAGGGTTTTGGTGTGCTAAATTCTATTTTCTTCTTCTTCTCAATTCATAGAAAGATAACTTTTATTCTACTAAAACAAAAAGAGACATAGATTATTCTTTGATGGTATACTATTTGCTTATTCATCAATAAGCTTGTGTATACAACATCGATCGAGGTTCACGCGAGTTTCGATCATAAGATTGAGAACTCAAAAGTGACCGGAATAATCTTAGTGTTTTTTTGATTGTTTTTGTGACTAACAAAGAAGAGAAAAGTATGTTTTATCCAATCACAGGCTTGCAATTCAAAGAAAAGGGAGACCACGCTCCTAGGTGATCCACGTTCGTGCTAGGATTGAAGATCTTGCGGATTACCATCGACGTAAGTCAATCAGATCACGCGACAAAAGGTATTCTTCTTTTGTTAGATAAAATATATCTTTAATTGATTAAAAGGGTTTAAGGTTCATGAAAGGAAAATTTTTAAAAGCTACTAAACCTATTTTTTTTAGTCTCGCTTCCGCAGCGTGTACTTTACGGTATATTTTTCCCTCCAGGGCATCCAACGCTTTCCTCCAATCAGTGATGAGATTGCACAGCGTTTTCGGGCATCTTTGCAACAACTCGTATCAGACGCAGCCAAGCATGGAGTTAGTCTCTCCACCACAGAGGGATTAACTTCGCCGTGTCAAATGGATACCCCAGACCAACAGCAGGGCAGGCTACGTTCCGTAGTAGTCCATCCAACACCAGATGCACCTTTAAAAAATAGTCGAACCTCAGCGGAGCAGCCAGGGGTATTAGAGGAATAGGCCCAGGATGACAGAGAACCCAGGGAAGACAGGTACCCAAGTAGGAAATATCACTCCGGGCAAGCTGAGCAAGATACAGGTCGATTTGGGTGAGAGGACCACCGGAGGGATCGATCCCCATCTTCTGGAGACAATGATCAGTACGCTCATCGGAAGCATCAAAGAGGCACCATCCGACGGCATGGTCTAAATCGTAAACCTTAGAAGCAAAAGTTAATCAAGGACGAAGGCTGGTTGTCAATCAAAGTTTCGATGCCATGGGAGAGCTAGAAGGCGACAGGGACATACTCATACAGAGTTTGACCAGGGAAGTCCAAAATAACCGCTGACAAATGGATGCACTAGTCAGACGGTATGGGCGGAACAAGCTATCAGATGATGAATTAGGCAGTCCCTTCTCCAATGAAGTTCTTCGCATGCCATTCCCAGAGAGGTTTAGAATGCCGCACGTGGAGCAATTTAAAAAAGACACAGATACAAAGGAGCAAGTCAGAAGATACAAAAGTGCCATGGCTCAGTATGCCAATAATGATGCTTTGTTATGTTTGAATTTCCCACAGACTCTCGGGGATTTGGGTTCCAGATGGTTCGGCTGATTACCAGCGGCAAGCATAAGCAGTTTCAATGAGCTGAGTAAAGCATTCTCTCGACAGTTCCTTGGGAACGTGCATAGAAAGAAGTCAGTGGCTTACCTATCCCAACTTAAGTAGGGGAAAGATGAGTCGCTCAAAAAATATTTGGGAAGATTTGGTCAGGCAGTATTAGAGATCGGGAGCGCTAATGATGAAGCCATAGTGGCAGCATTTATTAACAACTTACAGAATGGACAGCTCTCATTCAATTTAAGAAGAGCGCGATTGACTAGCTATGCGGATATGATGGACATGGCTGGGGGTTATGCATTAGCTGAAGAAGAGGAAATTGCAACGGGCGGTTATTTCGTACATGGAGGACGGCCAGAGGTTTCAAAGACCAAGGACAGCGCGTCCAAAGCCCCCAACCAAAAGGGGGACAAGCAGAAAAGCAAAACCTCGGATGGTCGGGATGGGCGTAAGCATAATGATTTAAAGGCCGACAAGCCCTACCAAAGGTTCCGAGGTGATTATACGAACTACACTCCATTGAAGAAAACTCAGGAAGAAGTACTTGCAATTATGGAAGAAAAGAACATGTCTAAGGAACCACCTAGGCAGTCATTCTATGCTCGGAAGGACACGACCAAATATTGCCGATTCCACAAAAAGAACGAGCATGAAACTTCCAAGTGTTTTCAGCTCAGGGATCATATCGAAACCCTTATTCGGGAGGGTCACTTAAAAGACATTATCCAGAAAAAGGCAGAGACGACAGACGGACAGCAAGACATCTGTCAAAACGGTCGGAGAAAATTAATCCCGAAGAGGCTCGAAGATGAGGGGGCGATAAACACCATTTTTGGAGTACCGGCAACCGGAAAAAGCAACAGGGAAAGAACCTTGGAGATTCGTGAAGCAATGGAAGCACGAAGGGACCTAGATGTCAATTCTATTGAGCCCGACCAGAAGAGAATCAAGAAAGGTTGGGATCCGATAATTTTTACAGAAGCTGACTCTCATGGCATAGACGTCAGACCAAACGACGCTTTAGTAATCAGCGCCAGTGTTGGTCATAGAGAAGTCCATCGAATTCTGATCGATAAAGGGAGTTCGGAGGACATACTGAACGCCGAAGTTTACGACCAGTTAAGATTGGACCGGAAAGATTTGCAGCCCTTTCATACTCCACTACGAGGTTTTGGTGGGGTAGAAGTGAGGTCTCTGGGTATTTTAAAATTGCCCGTTATGGTTGGAAGTGTCCCTTGTCAGAAAACGGTGCTACTTGATTTTGTGGTAGTAGATACGGACAATTGGCCTTACAACGCACTGCTAGGATGACCATTCTTGAATAAAGCCAAGGCGGTAACAACTACCTATGCCCTTATGATGAAATTCCCGACAGAATTCGGTGTAGGTTTGGTGAAAGGTTCGCAAGAGATGGCACGGAAAGCAAACCTGTCAGTTTATAAAGACAGAGAAAGTAAAGAAGGACATCAAGTATGTGCAATCTTGCCGAGTGGGCGAGAAATGAGAAAATCTAATGATCAGGATGAAGCATCAAAAGAGTTTGAATTTGACCCAAGGGAAGGGCCCGAAGATAAGAAGGATGAACCAACTGAAGATGTAGTCTTGGATGATAACGAACCGACCAGGGTCATCAAGATAGGCACTAACTTACAAGAAGCAGTCAAAACTAGCATAACGAGGTTGCTAAGAGAGTACAAAGATATATTTGCCTAGAGCCACAAAGACATGCGGGGAATAGATGCAAAGGTAATATCCCATTACTTGGCCATTAGTCCTATATCCCGACCGGTCATACAGAAAAGAAGACTGTTTAATCTAGACAGAAGTACAACCATCAAGAAAGAAGTAGAAAAGCTCCTTGCTGCAGGGTCTATAAGAGAAGTCCAGTACCTACAATGGGTAGCTAATGTAGTACTAGTGAAAAAGAAAAACAACCAGTGGAGAATGTGCGTAGACTTTACAGATCTGAACAAGGCTTGCCCAAAGGACAGCTTTCCGCTCCTGAGAATAGATCAGTTGGTAATGCTACCGCAGGACATGAACTACTGAGCTTCATGGATGCTTACTCGGGATATAACCAGATCCGAATGAACAAAGTTGACGAAGAAAGGACAGCTTTCACAACAGACCAAGGATTGTACTGCTACACAGTAATGCCTTTTGGTTTGAAGAATGCGGGAGCAACATATCAAAGACTGGTAAACAGAATATTCTCTTGGCAGATCGGAAGAAATATGGAAGTCTATGTAAACGACATGCTGACCAAGAGCGTCAGGGCAGATAAGCACACAACAGATCTAAGGGAAACATTCGATGTCCTGGTGAAATACCAGATGAAGCTCAACCCAAACAAATGTGTGTTCGGTGTACCGTCAGGAAGATTCTTAGATTTTCAGGTCCACCAGAGAGGAATTGAGGTAAAACTCGAAAAGATCAAGGCGCTTGAGGATATGGTTTCCTCGAAAATGCTGAAGGATGTACAGAAATTGACAGGATGCCTCGCATCACTCAATCGGTTTGTAGCAAAATCTACAGACAAGTGCACTCCATTCTTCAAAGCGATAAAAAAGGGAAGAGGGCTTGAATGGAGTGAGGAGTGTGAAACGGCTTTTCAGAATATAAAAGAATACCTGGGACGGGCACCGATACTTTCTAAACCTTTAACCGGGGAAACCCTATACATGTATCTGTCCCTCATTGATGTAGCTACCAGTTCAGTGCTAATTTGGTTGGAGAAGGGGGTGCAAAAGACGGTATATTATACGAGCAAGGCATTGCTCCCAGCCGAAACCAGATATTCACCAGCCGAGAAAATGGCTCTAACACTAGTCACAGTGGCAAGGAAGCTAAGGCCATACTTTCAAGCACATATGATCATAATATACACAGATTGCCCACTCAAACTAGTCTCCAGAGTCCAGAGTTGTCAGGACGATTGACCAAATGGGCCATAGAGCTGAGTGAGTTCGACATCCAATACATGGGTAAGTCGGCACATAAAGGCCAAGCAGCAGTAGACTTTGTGGCAGAATTCACAAAAACAGGAGAGGAAGTGCGTAGAATGATGAGGAAAGAGCAAGGAAAAAGGTATCACTGGAAGTTGCATGTGGACGAGTCATCTAATACCCATGGCAGCGGGGCAAGAATAGTGATATTGACACCGGAAGGTGATGCTGTAGAATGTGCCATGAGATTCGATTTCAAAGCAACTAATAATCAGGCTGAATATGAAGCTCTTCTGGCGAGCCTAAGGGTATGCGTGGCACTGGGAGCAGTTGAAATAGAAATTTTCAGCGATTCACAGGTAGTGGTCAACCAAGTGCTAGATGAGTATGATGACATATTTAGAAATAGCAAGAAGATTGCTCAAGAAGTTTAAAGGGTATAAAATTACCCAGATTCCCCGAGAAGAGAATGAGAGAGCAGACGCCCTATCCACGCTAGCTTCAGCAACAAATTGTGTCGGGTCAAAAACAGTTCCGATCGCTCATCTGGCCAGCCCTAGCACGGTAGAATTAGAAGAGTTGGAAGTAGCAGAGATCCGACCGGAATCAAACAACTGGACAACTCAGCTCAGGAGATACTTGGAGGAAAACATCCTACCTGAAGACACCTCAGAAGCAAAGCGTATCAGATACAGATCAACCAGATACACAATCATAAACGGTGAGTTATATAGGAAAGGTTTCTCGAAAGCACTACAAAGATGCGTGACAGGGCAAGAAGCTGAGAAAATCCTGAGAGACATCCATAGCGGCATATGCGGAAACCACACTGGAGGAAAAAGCTTGGCGCACAAAATACTGAGGTAGGGATTCTACTGGTCGACCTTATTTACAGAGGCTCGGAGGTTCGCAGAAGGTTGCGAAACCTGTCAGCGGATAGCCAATGACATACGGCAACCACCAGAACTGCTCAGAAGTTTGACATCCCCTTGGCCGTTTGCCGTGTGGGGCCTTGATCTCATAGGACCAATGTCCACAGGTGCAAAAGGAGGTGTAAAACATGCTATCGTGGCAGTTGACTACTTCACGAAGTGGGCAAAAGCTGAAGCACTCGTACATATTACTGAGGCAAACACCACCAATTTGTTAAGAAAAATATCCTCTACAGGTTTGGAGTCCCGAACACCATTATTACTGACAATGGGACACAGTTTGACAACAGAAAATTCAAGGATATGTGTGAGGAATACAGAATCACAAACTACTATGCCACCCCTGCTCACCCTCAGACCAACGGGCAAACTGAAGCTGTAAACAAAGTAATCAAACATACTTTGAAAGCAAAGCTGGACGCAAAGAAAGGGAACTGGGCAGACAAGCTTCATGAAGTGCTCTGGGCATACATGACGACTGCTAGAACCTCCACTGGGGAAACTCCATTCTCATTAGCATTCGGGACTGAAGCTGTTATACCAGCAGAAGTATCCTTCATCTCCCCAAGAGTACGGCTATACCACCTGGAACACAATGTCGATATGCTAATGCAAAATCTAGATGAGTTAGAAGAAGCCAGGGACAGATCCCAGATAAGAAATGCGGCATACCAACAAAGAGCAGCAAGATACTACAACTCTCATGTCTGAATACAAAGATTCCAGGTCGGGGACTTAGTGCTACGAAGAGTATCCTCGAACACAAGAGACAAGGCCGCAGGGTCACTTGCGGACAAATGGGAAGGGCTGTATGTTGTTAAAGGTGCTGCCGGTCATAGAGCCTATCTTATCGTTCGATCTGATGGTGGACTAGTCCCCCGGCCATGCAATGCCCAATACTTGAAAATGTTTTATCCATAAAAAGGCTCCTCTGATTTTTGGCTCCTTGACCTCTCAGCATTTAAATTATTCTAATAGAACTTAGATTTCTATTTTAGTTTCTGTTCTGGATTCAGAATTTCAGATATGTGATTGATAATACAAAGGGAAGCCCACCCATTTCTTCCTTTTGTTTTTATAAAATTCCACAGAATCAGCAAATATCTCGCAGAAGGATAAATCCGTAGAAATGCGAACAGACTCGAAGTAAAAAAAAAACAGGAAGAGAACGGAGACAAGCCTCCATAAATACTCGGGCGCCACGAAATCGCAAAGAGCGAATGGACAGTGCCCGATGGGCGGAGAAGCTAAAATAGCATGCCCGCCTAGTTGGGATGATACAAACGTATCACCCAATGAAAAGGCAGGCCCGAGGCACCAGAATACCCAGCAAAGGATGCCTGGGAAACTGCTCGGGGCGCCGCCGGAATAGGTCTGGTGAGAAGCGCAGCTGTGTTGGCCGGTATACGCTACCCCAACGATTCGGTAAAACCCTGATGCAGACAAAACCGGGAGACGGCCTAGGTGACTTGCGCAAGGAACTATGTGTATGGTCGGGGTAGGCTTCGACGTAACACATAGTTTAAATGAGAACCGAGAGGAAAATGCCAGTTAAATAGGACACTCGGCGTAACCAAAAAGCCAGTTAAATAAGACACTCGGCACAACTAGAAATGCCAGTTAAATAAGACACTCGGCATAACCAGAAAACAAGTTAAATAAGACACTCGGCACAACTAGAAAGCCAGTTAAAAAGATACTCGGCATCCCCTAAAGGGCTTGCATTCCCAGAAACCAGGGCCTATTTCCTCAATTGTAGTTTATGAAAATGAATATAAACGAGTCCTAATATAATCTAGAGGGGGGGGGGGGTGAATAGATTTTAATCCCTTTTACCAATTTTTCGAGATTAATCAAGATTACAAAATTACCCCAACTAGTTAACAAATGAAATCATGTGAAGACAATGCGGAAAGTAAATAACACATGATTTTTACGTGGAAACCCACACGGGGAAAAACCACGGGCTATTTAGTGCGCCACACTAGAACCTCAATCCACTACTTGCAAATACGATTACAATCTAGGTTGACCGCATCACACCTAAGATTACTAATCCGTCTTTGCTACCCACGGGCCTTTAGAAGTGAACCTAGTTCATGCATGCAAACTACCAACAAGGCAAATACAAGACTTGACTCTAAGTGAAGAGATAAAACAACCTAGTGTGAATATGTGCAATATTCAAGATGCTCAAAATGCAAGGTTAGACATTTTAGCTTATCTAGGCATGAATGAACATGTTAGACATTCCTAGATATCATATAACTAAGTGGCATGCATAAAACATAACAAAATAGGCAAACAAAGTCCTATATGCAATATCTACCACAATACAACTCACAAAACACAATAACACAATCTTGAACCTAAGTCAAGTCATAAAAGAGCAATCTTGAACCTATTCAAGTAATAAATGAGCAATCTTGTAGAGAGAGAACATGTGACATGATGCAAGAGATGTTCTAACTACAAGTCATGTGAGCAAGATGAAAACCCTAAGAGAATCATACTAGAACATACTAGATGATGAATGAATCATGCAAGAATGATGGGTTTTGATGTTTGGAGTAATAAAAAAAGTGTTCTTGATACCTTGGCTTTGAAGACACTTAGAAGCTCTCAAAAGATGTAATTTTTGCTCACTAAAAACGAGCCAAGGCCAAACAAGATATATATATATATGAGATCCAATCAAAGTGAGGTCGTTTTGGAAAAAACGCTTCAGATTTCGTCATTGGCGCTGGTGAGGTTGCGCTGGTCACCCGCGCACGTCACCAGCGCACAGCCCAAGCGCACAAATTGCACTGGTCACCAGCGCACGCCACAGGCGCACGACCAGCGTCAAATCTCTGGGAGAGTTGCGCTGGTGAGGCTGCGCTGGTCACCGGCGCAAGTCACCAGCGCACAGCCAAAGCGCACAACTTGCGCTGGTCACCCGCGCAAGCCACAGGCGCACGACCAGCGACAATTCTCTGGGAGAGTTGCGCTGGTGAGGCTGCGCTGGTAACCCACGCCAGGGCACCAGCGCACACACAAAACTAGCTAAAACAAATTCAAAGAATGTGCAAGTGTGAAGGATGTGAAATACAACCAACCCAAGAAGTAAATATCACACATGCATGCTAGAGAGTGTGTGTGTGCAACTAAATCTCTTCAAAGAGAGTCAAGAACAAGATTATACCTTTCATGATGCTTTCGAAATCCACAATGAGGTCCTTAAGCATTTGAGGAGAAAAACTTCAATCCTAAGCTACCCTTACAAGATTGAACCCCATTGTGATTTTGTCAACGAAATAAGCCAATTAAAAAGTGAGGCACTTACAGTTTATATGTGGTTGTTTTTGGAAGGTGCCGAGGGAAAAGAACAAAAGCAGTCTGATCACGTTAAACTTATACAGTCTTGCACTTATTACTCTTTTGTTTTTGGTTATATTACTTTTTTCCCAGGTACCATGTTCATCAAGGCATGGAGCACAAATGATGAAAGAACTTATCGTTTTCATTTAATAACATAGAGTATATACGTACATCAGAAATGATTACAAAAAGGTATATACATCAGAAACAGAAAATCTCTACGGTAAAAATACAAAGGGAGTCTAAGTGGGTGCTGGAGCTGAAGGATCGCTATCAGGATGAGAGCTACTGCCAGGTTGAGAAGTGCTGCGTATAAGACTTGGCTCAAGAACCATGTCGTACTCACTCAGGAGACTCTCATCGGAAGGCCAGACAATTATGTCTTCGACATCATCCTGTAGGGAAAAATAACGTGCCCGCAGCGGAAGCGAGACTAAAAAAAATAGTTTTAAGTAGCTTTTAAAATTTTTCCTTTTATGAACCTTAACCCTTTTAATCAATTAAAGATATATAATATATAACAAAAGAAGAATACCTTTTGTCGCGTGATCCGATTGACTTGCGTCGATGGTAATCCGCAAGATCTTCAATCCTAGCACGAACGTGAATCACCTAGGAGCGTGGTCTCCCTTCTCTTTGAATTGTGTACCTGAGAATGGATAACAAAAACTTTTCTGATTTCTGTTAGTCACAATAAACTCCAAAAGATTGCTAAGAATGTCCCGGTCACTTTTGAATTCACAATCGTTAGATTGAAACTCGCGTGAACCTAATTCGAAATTGTGCACAATAAACCTTTTGATGTAAGGCTAGTAGTGCACTATCGAAACAAGAACAATCTTTTCTCTCAATCTATCTTGGCAGAATTTCTCACTACACTTAGAGTTGGATTTTATTTTCTCTCAAAAAAATAATTCTTTTCAAAGCAAGAACTTAGGGTTTAGAGAAAAAAAAAATGTATAAGAATATATATCTCTTTTATATTTATGCACGCCTAATATATATATATATATATGTATATATATTTTCAAATCTGCACGCAAATATGTATATATATTGTTTTCAAAACCTGCACGCAAATATGTATATATATTGTTTTCAAAACCTGCACGCCTATATCTATATATTTACTATATATCATATAAATATATTATATATCTAGATATGCAATTGCCATATCAATATAATATTTAAACCCTAATCCAACTCTTTAGTGAATTTGTGACTATCTAAAAGACTTCCTAATTTGACTAGATAAATAATATTCCTTATTTATCTACTTATCAAATATAGTCTTTTATTTTAAATATACTACTACCAATAGTATACTTCTAGGAAACATATTTCCTAATCAGAAAAAGATTTGATTCTTAATTAAATAATTAATTAATATATATTAATTAATTTCCATTTAATTAACTAATAAAATAAACAATATAAAAAAGGCTAATTAAATCAACCTTGCCGCCCATATCAAAAAAATGGGCCTAATATTGTTTCTCTTATTTTATTAAATCCATTTGGACTTTAATAAAAAGCCCACATGTGAACCAGACCTATTCTTACTAAAAGAAACAAGCCCACATGCCTTACATTAATATATTAATATAATTAAACAGCCCATTAAATAAATAATGTGCAAATTATATTCTTAATACATTAAACACAATTCTAGATGGACCTAAAAATAGTCCGGTAGAATATATCAAGTGATCCATGCAAGTCCGTGTGGATTGGGGATCTTGGCGGGCTATCTAAATTTAAGCTCCAATAGACATAACCTAATCATAATCAACAAATGATTCACTTAGATCCGATCCATTAATTTTAGCTCATTCCACTAAAGAGCTAAAATTGAACTCTTAAATAAAGACAGAAAAGGAAGATGCTTCCTCATTCATACCCTAGACAATCATATTGGAGATAGTGTATCCTCGTGATTAATATCAGTAATCGCCAAGAGTTCATAGACCGCCTATAACTCTCCAAGTTACCATATTTACTCATATGACCACGTTTTGAACTTGGATATTTTGACTTGTCCAGAAGCCATGTTTTCAATAGCCACTATCGAAAACTCAACGTTGAGATTTAATATCCAATTACCTCAAAACATCCATATGATGATATTATACTCTCATTTAATAAATGGAGCCACGATGTCCATATCTATAAATGAAGTCCTCTATCGATTAACAAATGAATATCACCAAACTATCGAGGATAGAATATGCGATATAATCGTACTCATTGATAGCTCAAATGATATCACCTGCAACCATAAGTCCATCATTTATCTCAGGATTAAGATAGACTCTCCGATTGTCCTGATAATGAAATTACTTTTATCTACTGACGGTTATAGATAAAGTATTTCATTGTGATCCTGTTCAATGCACCCAGTGCACTAGATCCTTTTGCTCGAAGACACTCCGATGATTTTAGACTCATCATATCTCATTTGATCCCACTCAAATGCTAGCAAAAGAATTCTACAACTTTAACAAGATAAAGGTGCCCAACCTTTAACTTAAGTTGTGAACGATATTCAAGACTAACTAAAGAATTGTGTCTACCACATACATATCCAGATGTATGAACAATTCTTCTTTTCTCATAGTCTTTAGACCTTACGATTATTTACTTTAACAATTATTAAACTATAAATGCTATAAGATTTGTTTAAACCAGAAATCACTTTATTAATATGAATAAGATTGTTAATTACACTATTACACTCTTGCTATTGAGCATAATCCTAACAATCTCCCACTTGCGCTATAGCAAATGTGTCATATCTCTCAAGCCCATATTCTCTAGGTGCCCATCGAAACTCTTCTGAGGTAGAGCCTTTGTGAAGGGATCTGCTAGATTTTCCGCTGACGTGATTTTGGTAATCGTCACGTCACCTCTTTGAACAATCTCCCTTAAAAGATGATATTTTCTTTCAATGTGTTTACCTCTCTTGTGACTTCTTGGTTCTTTCGAATTAGCCACTGCTCCACTGTTGTCACAGTAGATAGTGATCTGCTTATTCGCACTAGGAACCACTTCCAAGTCAATCAAGAATTGGCGGAGCCAAACAGCCTCTTTGGCAGCCTCGCATGCAGCAACATACTCAGCTTCCATGGTGGAATCAGCAATACAAGATTGCTTGATACTCCTCCATATGACTGCTCCTCCTCCAATAGTAAACACAGCCCCTGATGTGGATTTTCTGGAGTCAGAATCTGATTGAAAAATAGAATCTGTATACCCAACGGGAATCAAATCCCCTCCAGAGTATACAAGCATATTATCTCTCGTTCTCTTTAGATACTTGAAAATATGCTTGACTGCCGTCCAGTGATCAGGACCAGGTTTCGATTGAAACCTGCTAACTATGCCAACAGCAAAACAAATATCTGGTCTAGTGCAGAGCATTGCATACATGAGACTTCCAACTGCCGAGGCATATGGAACTCTACTCATGAATTGCTCTTCATGCTCATTCTTAGGAACTTGTTCCTTAGAAAGCTTGATTCCATGTCTGAAAGGTAACATACCTTTCTTGGAATCCTGCATGGAAAACCTAGACAAGATTTTGTCTATGTATGAAGCTTGGGATAATGCAGTCGTTCTATTCTTTCTATCCCTTATAACTCGGATACCTAGAATAAAACTTGCTTCTCCTAAGTCCTTCATATCAAATTGTTTTGCTAACCATTCTTTTACTGATGTCAATATACCTACATCGTTTCCGATGAGTAGTATATCATCAACATAAAGAGTCAGGAAAACCAACTTGTCGCCCTTAATCCTTTTGTATACACAAGGTTCGTCAAGATTCTGAATAAATCCAAAACCTTTGACAGCTTGATCGAACCTTATGTTCCAGGATCTGGATGCTTGCTTTAATCCATATATGGATTTCTGCAACTTGCATACCTTTTCCATTTGGCCCTTTTCAATGAATCCCTCTGGTTGCATCATGTAGATGCTCTCGTCAAGACTTCCATTAAGGAAAGCTGTCTTGACGTCCATTTGCCAAATCTCTAGATCTAAAGATGCTGCAATGGATAAGAGTATCCTAATGGATTTAAGCATGGCCACAGGAGAGAAGGTTTCCTCGTAATCGATACCTTCTTTCTGTGTATATCCTTTAGCTACCAATCTAGCTTTAAAGGTTTCCACCTTTCCATCCATACCTCTTTTCCTCTTGTATACCCACTTGCACCCAATGGGTTTTATCCCTTTAGGCAAGTCTACAAGGGACCAGACTTTGTTATTGAACATAGATTCAATCTCGGATTGCATTGCCTTTTGCCAATGGCGACTATCAACATCCTCCATAGCTTCCTTGTACGTATAGGGATCATCGTCGTCCGGGAGATTCTCTACAGATTCTTTCTCCCAGACCGATGTATCTTTCGGGTTGTGTTCTAACCCTCCCACTACGACGAGGAATGGTAGGTTGTTGACCTTGTGTTGAATCGGAACTTACAATTGGGTTAGGTTGTGTAACCTCTCGTGGAATTGTATCTCCTGACATCTCATTCAGGACAATTCTACTTTTAGGCACAAAATCATTCATATAGTCCTTATCCAGAAATTTAGCATTTGTCGAAACAAATACTTTAAGATCTGAAGGACTATAAAAATAATATCCTTTAGTTTCTTTCGGATACCCTACAAATATACATGTTTCTGAACGGGACTCCATCTTTTCTGTCTTTCCTTTTAACACGTGCGCAGGACATCCAAATATCCTTAAGTGTTGTAAACTAGGCTTGCGCCCAGTCCACAACTCATGCGGTGTTTTAGGAACAGACTTAGATGGTACTCGGTTTAGAATGTATATTGCAGTTTGTAAAGCATATCCCCAGAAAGAAATAGGAAGTGTTGAATAACTCAACATAGACCTAACCATATCCAAAAGAGTTCTATTTCTCCTTTCTGCTACCCCATTTTGTTGAGGTGTACCAGGTGCAGAAAACTGAGAAACTATCCCATTATCAATAAGATATTGCTGAAACTCACCAGATAGATATTCTCCACCACGATCAGATCTCAAGATTTTTATGTGTTTCTCAAGCTGATTTTCCACTTCAGCTTTAAATGCTTTGAACATGTCAAAAGCATCCGACTTATGTCGCATGAGATACACATATCCAAATCTTGAGTAATCATCTGTGAAAGTGATGAAGTACTCATATCCACCTCTAGCTTGAATGCTCATAGGTCCACATACATCAGTGTGTATCAATCCTAAACATTCAGTGGCTCTGGCACCTTTGGCAGAGAACGTCCTTTTGGTCATTTTACCTTCCAAACAAGATTCACAAGTTGGTAGATCATCAACCTTTAAGTCACTCAAAGGTCCGTCACTTACCAATCTTTTAATCCTATTAAGGTTAATATGACCTAAGCGTAAATGCAAAAGGTCGGTTTCATCTTTTGATAATTTAACTCTTTTATGATTAGGTTTCCGTTATTTCTGTGTCTAACGAGTGAGAGATATTTCTATGCAAAAAGTATAGACCGTTTTCCAATGTACCCTTGCAAATAACTTTGTCATTCTTACTAATAATAAAAACTTTATTAAAAGTAACCGAATATCCAAATTTATTTAAACAAGAAACTGAAATTAAATTCCTCTTGAATTGAGGTACATAATAAACGTCTATTAAATCTAAATGCCTTCTAGAATCCAAAAACTCTAATATCTCCCACTGCACTTGCAGACACTAACGTTCCGTTGCCCATGCACAAATTGATTTCATTCTTATTTAGCCTTCTCCTTTCTTGAAACCCCCGTAAAGAATAACAAACATGATTAGTGGCTCCAGAGTCTACGATCCAAGAATCTGTAGAATCTACCAGAAAAACATGTTTCAAGATAATTCATATTACCTTGTTCCTTCTTATTTTGAGACTTTGGAAAATTACTTTTCCAATGTCTCTTTTCACCACAAAAGAAGCACTTCCTTTTGATCTTGGTTACTTTCTTGGTAAGCCCAAGTTGCTTTTTCTTCTATTATTCCTAGACCTTCTGACAGGTCTTAATAGTAGCAACTTTACCAACCATATGAATCTCTTCTAGAGACATCATCATATCAGCAGACCCTATTCCTTCATGTTGCTGTTGCAACACGTCGGAGATGGTAGCCATTTGGCCATCTCATTAGAGGTCTTCCACTGCTCATACTCGTCTCATTGCATTAGATTCATTAGTAAGAGCAGGTGGTTTAGGAGTAGTTAGAACAAAATTTATATTTTTCCAGCTTGCAGCAACAACCCAATTTTCCTTTTCCATGTGACATAATTATTACCGGTTAAAGTTTTATCTTTCAGGATGTTCATAAGTGATGGGGTCATGATTTCTTAATTAAACAAAAATTAATATAAGTAAATAATCATTATAAAGCACTTTTAAATATTTATCTTGAATTAAATGAATAACTCAATCATAAAAATTCAACGGTGATCTAACACCCATAAATGTTACGCCTCCTTTGGGAGTTCGCACCATTTACTAGTTAGACTAGGTCCCACCTAATTGTTAACATAACAACCAGCGTTTTCAATTTTAGCCTTGCAATTTTACTGAAAAGAACTCTTTGGAGGATATCAATAAAATTACATTGAGTGTGTCACCAAGATATCGACCCTCAATTTTCTCTAACGAAAATCCCTCCTTTGGGAGTAGATCTCGTTGAGTCCATTGTCTAGTCTATCCTTGTAAGGAAGTATATTGCTTAATTCCATTTATGGATGTCCCTTTGGGGAATTACCATAAAATAATTAAGCTCAACTAATCTTGGAAGCCATAGGTGTTACAAAAACACCTTCTCCCACTCAATTATTTAAGGCGTGTGATTAAATCCCATAGAATGATTTACCAAGTTATCTAGATGCCAATTTAGATACCTAAATCATTCAATGCATGTTCATACCAAAAGAGATATATGAGTGGCACTCCTATTCTATATGTCATGTTATCATACAACAACAAATATTGTAATATTTAAGCATAAATTAAATAGCAACAATTTTGGCCCATCCTAGAAAAACAAATAAATTACATTGATATAGGAATACAAGATCTTCGAGTGGCCCATCAACCATACGCTCATCCTTCGGCCTCCACCCTTGGGATTGCACGGCCCACCACCCCACAAAGGGGATGCCATGCGCAGCCCATAAGGCTTTGCATGGCTGCCATGCGCAGCCCACCAAGCTTTGGGCTTGCCATGCGCAGCCCAATCCACTCCTAGGGTGCGCACGGTGCTCGTTCTCGGTTCCGGTTGCTTCGTTTTTCTTCGTGTCTTCGAATCTCCAACACCCAAATATATTACAGTAATATAAAATAATAAATACTGCAGTATTAAATTTTTTTTTTTTTTTATTCACTGCAGTATTTTTTATACATAAAAAACTGCACTTAAAATTAAAATAAAAAAAAACTGCAGTAGCATTAAAAAAATACTGCACCTATATATATATATAAAATAAAACCTAGCAACTACCAAGAAGGAATTATGGCAATGATAGACCACCCTTCTTGTTACAATTCCATAACAAAAATACATTGAAAATCTAGGACCAAAATCGAGCAATAACAATCCACATAAAAACATATATTAATCCATACATCACATGTAATAATATATGCGAATACCTAGAGTGCCATCTCTTTCTAAACATGCATAATCACAATAAAAAGAAATCGATCCACGTATATATACGTTTAATTAATTAAAAGGGTTCAACCTGGCTCTGATACCAATTGTAGGGAAAAATAACGTACCCGCAGCGGAAGCGAGACTAAAAAAAATAGTTTTAAGTAGCTTTTAAAATTTTTCCTTTTATGAACCTTAACCCTTTTAATCAATTAAAGATATATAATATATAACAAAAGAAGAATACCTTTTGTCGCGTGATCCGATTGACTTGCGTCGATGGTAATCCGCAAGATCTTCAATCCTAGCACGAACGTGAATCACCTAGGAGCGTGGTCTCCCTTCTCTTTGAATTGTGTACCTGAGAATGGATAACAAAAACTTTTCTGATTTCTGTTAGTCACAATAAACTCCAAAAGATTGCTAAGAATGTCCCGGTCACTTTTGAATTCACAATCGTTAGATTGAAACTCGCGTGAACCTAATTCGAAATTGTGCACAATAAACCTTTTGATGTAAGGCTAGTAGTGCACTATCGAAACAAGAACAATCTTTTCTCTCAATCTATCTTGGCAGAATTTCTCACTACACTTAGAGTTGGATTTTATTTTCTCTCAAAAAAATAATTCTTTTCAAAGCAAGAACATAGGGTTTAGAGAAAAAAAAAATATATAAGAATATATATCTCTTTTATATTTATGCACGCCTAATAAATATATATATATATATATATTTTCAAATCTGCACGCAAATATGTATATATATTGTTTTCAAAACCTGCACGCCTATATCTATATATTTACTATATATCATATAAATATATTATATATCTAGATATGCAATTGCCATATCAATATAATATTTAAACCCTAATCCAACTCTTTAGTGAATTTGTGACTATCTAAAAGACTTCCTAATTTGACTAGATAAATAATATTCCTTATTTATCTACTTATCAAATATAGTCTTTTATTTTAAATATACTACTACCAATAGTATACTTCTAGGAAACATATTTCCTAATCAGAAAAAGATTTGATTCTTAATTTAATAATTAATTAATATATATTAATTAATTTCCATTTAATTAACTAATAAAATAAACAATATAAAAAAGGCTAATTAAATCAACCTTGCCGCCCATATCAAAAAAATGGGCCTAATATTGTTTCTCTTATTTTATTAAATCCATTTGGACTTTAATAAAAAGCCCACATGTGAACCAGACCTATTCTTACTAAAAGAAACAAGCCCACATGCCTTACATTAATATATTAATATAATTAAACAGCCCATTAAATAAATAATGTGCAAATTATATTCTTAATACATTAAACACAATTCTAGATGGACCTAAAAATAGTCCGGTAGAATATATCAAGTGATCCATGCAAGTCCGTGTGGATTGGGGATCTTGGCGGGCTATCTAAATTTAAGCTCCAATAGACATAACCTAATCATAATCAACAAATGATTCACTTAGATCCGATCCATTAATTTTAGCTCATTCCACTAAAGAGCTAAAATTGAACTCTTAAATAAAGACAGAAAAGGAAGATGCTTCCTCATTCATACCCTAGACAATCATATTGGAGATAGTGTATCCTCGTGATTAATATCAGTAATCGCCAAGAGTTCATAGACCGCCTATAACTCTCCAAGTTACCATATTTACTCATATGACCATGTTTTGAACTTGGATATTTTGACTTGTCCAGAAGCCATGTTTTCAATAGCCACTATCGAAAACTCAACGTTGAGATTTAATATCCAATTACCTCAAAACATCCATATGATGATATTATACTCTCATTTAATAAATGGAGCCACGATGTCCATATCTATAAATGAAGTCCTCTATCGATTAACAAATGAATATCACCAAACTATCGAGGATAGACTATGCGATATAATCGTACTCATTGATAGCTCAAATGATATCACCTGTAACCATAAGTCCATCATTTATCTCAGGATTAAGATAGACTCTCCGATTGTCTTGATAATGAAATTACTTTTATCTACTGACGGTTATAGATAAAGTATTTCATTGTGATCCTGTTCAATGCACCCAGTGCACTAGATCCTTTTGCTCGAAGACACTCCGATGATTTTAGACTCATCATATCTCATTTGATCCCACTCAAATGCTAGCAAAAGAATTCTACAACTTTAACAAGATAAAGGTGCCCAACCTTTAACTTAAGTTGTGAACGATATTCAAGACTAACTAAAGAATTGTGTCTACCACATACATATTCAGATGTATGAACAATTCTTCTTTTCTCATAGTCTTTAGACCTTATGATTATTTACTTTAACAATTATTAAACTATAAATGCTATAAGATTTGTTTAAACCAGAAATCACTTTATTAATATGAATAAGATTGTTAATTACACTATTACACTCTTGCTATTGAGCATAATCCTAACACATCCATCCAAGAGCTATAGTCCCTGCCAGGCACAGGCCCGACATCTGGCTCCTCGCCGTCTATCCCAGCTTTTTGACAAGCATGGAAGGTAGAGAGGGCGCTTTCAGTCGGCATCTCCAAATGCATGGGATGTTGAGCTTTACCTTTACTACGGCAGTAGGTGCGCCACAATTTCATTTGAGCACGGAAAGAATCCAAAGACGTTTCGACATGGTTTTCAACCGAGCAGTCCCAGTTGGCCCTTTCCCGATCAGTTGCCCTGTTCTTGACCTTGAAGAATTCCCGAGCCGACACCATCCCTTGGTGGAACTCCCGTAGGAGCAAGGCGTTGTAATCTAGAGACCTCTTAAAATGGTCAACTCCCTGGATCTCCAGCTCCAACCGAGCCTCATTGGATAAAGATTTAACAGTTAGCGCTTGGTTCTTCAAGTCTTCTGCCTGACGCTCGTAGCCCAACCTAGCCTCCTTAGCTTTTTTCTCCGCCTGAAACATCGCCTCCTGAGTAGAGGATAATAGGTCCTGAAGGCGTTTCACTTCATCAGTGGCTGAGGACGCCCTTTGCTCAGCATCCAACTGACTTGCAAAGCATCGGTCCATGAACTCCTGGTGCGACCTAATTTTCTCCTGACAAGCCAATTCAACCCGAGCACGGCTGTCTTCACTCTCTTTTAGTTGGGCCTCCAGGAGCTTTATCCTGTCCGACTGAGCTTGGCTAGCCAGGCACGCCTCCAACATCTCAGCCACCATCTACACCACAAAAATACATAAGAAAAACGCTGGCAGAAAATATCATAAGGAAAGAAGAGGGAATAACTTACATAAGAAGCGCTGTCGAAAAAGTTTTGTAGCCGCACCGAGGGAGGGCCGACCCAGAAACGACCCCAATTATCTTCACCAAAAAATGCTCGACCGGAAGACATAGCCCTTAGCATTGCTTGAGGAGAAGGATCTCCTGACTGAGCAGGAGTCCCCGAGCCACCAATATCTATCCTTGGTGAATGGGGTAGGTCGGGAGCACATGTATCGTTTGCAGGGTCACCCCTGCTGGAAGCACTAGGTAAAGCCTCGGATGACTTCACTGTTTGAGTCTTCGGTTCTGCCCGGACGACCCTAGTACCCGTCCCCTCGTCACCTGAAGAGGAATCAAAGTACATCACCACCCGGGGCACTTTAGGAGCAGGCTGACCAGGGGAAAATGAGGCCTTCCTTTTTTGTGACTGCCTCCCACGGGTATCAAGACCAGCATGGGGGTACTCATGGGGGTCTTCAGCTTCAATTTCCCCGCTGACAGTTGGCGGAGTAGCAACAGAAGGTTCCTGTGGAACATTGTTTTCAGAGGACTCCCCAACCTTTTTCTTACCCTTGGAGGGGCCAGGACTCGACTCAGGCGCCCCAATGACCGCCTCGTTCGCAGTATGTGCAGATCAACCGCTTTCATCTATCACCTTGTCGGTGGCCTGGGTCAACTCGTCTACCCTGACAGTTGCCTCATCTGCACCATCTTTATGGCGCTCAGTCGGGGAATGTTCCCACTCACCGGCGTAAAAGGTGTGGTCGTCCGAATCAAGCTGGTCGGAACGTTCACTCGTCCCAGCCTTGAGAACAGGAGGGACATCCTAGGGATTGTACTCAGGAGCGCTCCCAACATTCTCCTCCGTGTTTTTCCCGGTTGAAGCCTCCTCCCCTAACCCACCAAGAACATCCAGTTCAAACTCCCAGAGGGTAGCCTCTTTCCGGCTAGTCTCCAAGACAGCTTTCCACTTACGGGCCTGAGCCTCACACACAACATCTGAATAGTTCACTGAACAAAACAAAAGAGTAGCGCTAGGAGTTGGACATCAGAACCAACTGCTTATAGAAAGTAACATAAAAGATATGGAAGGGGGCTATAAACAGTACATCGCTTGCGAGCCGCAGACAGACGGGGAAAAAGACCAGCTTTGATTATCTTCTCCTCATCAAGGAGATAAGGTCCTCCCCTTTTCTTCGACTCACGGACGACTGCCTGTGCCAAGTTCTTCAACTCCATCCGAGAGAATCGGGGTAGCATTGTTCCACGACTCAGGAGAACAGAAGTGGCGAGAGACCCTCCGCGTTACCCGAACGCCGTCAACATTGAAATCGATGGATTGGCCCCAATCACCCCCAACGAAGAACCAACTGTTCTTCCAATATTTATTAGAGGAGGGGAAGCCCCAAATAAAGCCATTGGCTTTATCTTCCTTAGTCGGATCAACCTTCCCAACAATCTCAATGCCCTTTGGAATCCAATGGTCGGGCTTGCTTGACAAAAGGAAGTACGTCCCTGACCGACCCGATTGCCTGAGCGTGTAAAAGTGGCTGATCTTGAGGGGAGTCGGAGGCGGTAGCTTCATACGATACCACATATGCCATAAGCACATTAGGATACGGTAACTATTCGGAGCAAGCTGGGCAAGGGAAATCTGAGCCTCAGCCAGAAACCAAGTAATGAATGGTTGGAGAGGGAGGGTCACGCCGTAGCTAAGCAAGGCCCCATAAACCGCCACCATCCCGGGTGGAGGGTTCCACGCAGCCCTGTCACCAGCTGATTTGAGCCAAATAGAATCCCTATTTAAGTCAAACCGACCCATGTATTAACGAGTCTCCTTCCGACCAACTACGTTTGGTTCGATATCATAAGCACAGGCTCGCTAGGGCGAGAATAGAATCTGGGCTACCCGATGCTCTTGTTCAACATCGTCTTCATTTATTGGCTGAGGCGCAATAGTGTGAAGGCCGCTCAAGCTCTTATGAATTGTGCGTGGGCTGCAATTCTTGGATCTCGTCATCGGGGGTCGAATGTCACTGTATGAAGAAGAGCAAGGATCAGAGTGAGGGGTTTCACGAACCAACCCAGAAACATTGACATCTAGGAAATAGGGTTGATCTGGGGGTGGTCTACTACACAATAGGTTTTGTAGACTTTCGACCAAACGAGCATCATGGCACTCAATGGCAACCATGGAAGCAACAAAAAGACGATGATGAAGCGAAGGATCCATGAAAAAGAAAAATAAAATAAAAGGGAGACTAACCTCAGCAAAACTCGTAAAAGAGGAATAAACCGTAGGTAACCGTGAGTGAGACCGAATAAGCAGAAGGAAAAGGTTCCTCCTCCGACTACCGGTGAAAACTTAGAAGACAATGATGACTGGCGAAAACTTAGAAATCAGTAAAGAAAAAGGGAATGTCAGGACTGGAGAAAAAAAGAGAGAAATCGCAATGGTAATCAGAGAAGATATCAGAAAAAGAATACAGAGGAAAAAAGTGAAGGGGATATATATAGGACGAGAAACCCTAGAAAAGGCCGAAGGCGGGAAAACGTGCAAAAAGACGCGTGGGTCTGGCAAAGGTCATATCACATAAATGTGGTCTGACACATCCAACCTCGACTAGACAGATGGCAACTTCAGAAGAGGCTTGAGCCGTCAGAAGCCGTCAGAAACATTAAACGTCGCTATGAACAGATTTTCTGGTAGGAGACAAATCGAATGTATGTGGGTGCAATTAAACGTCATTAATACGCCAGATTAATGAGAAACCCTAATCATAAGTATTTCTCGAACATTAATGAAAGACATTCATGGGAAGAAAAAGACAAGGAACTTGCCCGATCAGAGGAAAGACCAAGCAAGAATTAAATACTTTCACCGAGTAAAGTAAATCGCTTTCAAAGAATAAAGCGAATCAGTTTGGCTCAAATATTTAAGGGGGTATTGTTGTGGGTAAAATTCACCACAGATGACACGTCAGCAGATCAGCATGGACACGAGCAACCCATGAGCGAGGAGACTGATCAGAAGGGAGGGATTACCTCGGGCCGAGTCGGGAGATATAGCAACGAATGGCGAATGGTGCCGAGTATTCCGAGTACAGGGAATGCCCGACTACCCTTACTTTGCACAAAGGAAGGAAACGCCTTGTGAGATCTATTTGCCACCTGTACACCAATACAATTGACATGAATCGTCTACAAATCTACAAATCAACTACTGGGAAGCAGAGTCCTATAAGGAATCAGAGAGATTTCCTTGACAGCTCTCTAGAGTCCAAAATAGATCTGAAATCCATAACGATAAAGGAAAGAGTCACAAAGTAAATTCAACACTCCTTAACTTGTGTATCACGTACAAAACCCTAAGGGAACCATGTATAAATACCACTGCAAAGCATAAGCAGGGGGGCGGCGTGAATTAGAGAGAGAAGAGCAGAGTGTGTAATTATAAAGATCATTATAGTGAATTTGGCTAGGTTGCTTAGGCAATCACCCGTGGATGTTTCTCCGATCCCCGGAGTTTTACCACGCTATATTTGTTTGATTTCTGTTTTCTCTTGCTTTATTATACGTCTAAATTATAATTGCAAACCAGAAATCGTTGACCGGTCAATTGCCAAAATCCTTCGTCAACACACATATTCATATAGGTTGCTTTCTCTTTATTGAGAACTAAGTCTTGTGTTGCTTCCGGGAATAGGTTGCTTAAATCACAAGCAATTGGACTAGGTTCACTCATACCAGGATCAGGTAGGTGTGTGATTACTTCTGGGATTAGGTTGTAATCTTTCACACATTTAGTGGATTCGAGGTGTGAGTGTGGCTCACTTACTAGCCCGTGGCTTTTTCCGTGAGGGTTTCCACGTAAATATCAAGTGTCATTTAAATTTTCGCACCTTATTACACTTGTTATATTTGTATTGACTCTTAGGGGCATTTTTGTAATCTTGACCATACACAAAAATTGGGTAAAATTAACTATAATCTATTCACCCCCCCCCCTCTAGATTAATATTGCACACACCTTAATTTATTTCAATTGGTATTAGAGCGGGTTCCTAGATATACTTAGGTGATCCTGGCTCATTTTGGTGTGTTGTGCATTTGTGTGATTTTTGTTCATTCATACATTTTGCATACATTTCATTTCATTCATTATACACAATGAGTGGAAACGGTGGCAACAAAGAGGGAGCTTCTAGCACGCGACCTCCTTTTCTCACCGGCTTGAATTATTCCTCATGGAAAGGAAAGATGGAATCCTACATTTGCCAAATTCATGACCATGCGTGGATAGCGGTTGAAGATGGATATGATCTACCCATGATGACTCCCACGGGTGGAGGAGAAGAAGTTTTGAAGCCTAAGGCACAATGGAGCGCATAAGAGTTTGAGGCTTCAAAATGGAATAGGAAGGCAATGCATGCCATCCTATGTGCAATGGATGAGAATCAATACAAGTTGATTCAATATACTAGGATTGCTAAGGAGGCATGGACAATCCTAGAAGTTGCACATGAGGGAACTGAAGTAGTGAAGGACTCCAAGTACCAAGTTCTCCAAACTTAATTTGAGATGCTTAAGATGAAGGAGAATGAGTGTTTCAACGACTTCGAGATCAAGTTGATGGATATAGTCAACCAAAGTCATCAACTTGGTGATCCTTATTCGGATAGGAGGATCAAACAAAAGATTATGAGATCCCTACCCGATAGGTTTGAGTCTAAGGTGACATCTTTAGAAGAAAATAGTGGATATAAGGATATGAAGCTGAGTGAAGTCATTGGAAGACTTCTCGCCTACGAGTCTAGGAAGGCTCCTAGCTCCACTCTTCGTAAAAAGAAAAAGAGAATCGCTTTGAAAGCATCTAAGGATGAAAAGGAGGTGAAAAATGACTCGGATGAAGACATGGCCTTATTTGTGAAAAGATTCAATAAGTTTATGAAGTTCGGGAAGAAGGGATTTGGTTTGAGAGGCCAAGACTTGAAGAAAAAGGGTCCTTTCAAGAAGTTTGAACCAAGGCAAGAAAAGACCGAAAGGAAAGGGGTCCGTTGCTTTGAGTGTGGCAGAATAGGTCACTTTGCTCCCGAATGTATAAATCACAAGGAAAAGAAGAAGGGAAAAGTGATGGCCGCCACTTGGAGTGGAAGTAGTGATGACTCCAATGAAGAAGACGAGTCTTCGGATGATGAAGATATCATGGCTAACTTCCTAGCTTTTGCCTCCTCTCACATGAGCAAAAGTGGTAGTGAAAAAGAGGAAGAGAGTCAAAGGGAAAGTGACTCAAGTGAAGATGACTCCGACTCTAACTCCACAAATGGATATGTGGAGAAAGAGGTTTTAGTTGAATACCTTAAGAAGTTTAGAGGTTTAGAGATGAAAACCACTAAAAAGATCAAAATGTTGAGAGAAGAATATCTTGAGCTTTCATCTCACAATGACCACTTAAGTGAAGAAGTGGAAAGACTTAAGAAGAGAAAAGATAAGCTAAGAGAGGAGTTAGCATTATCTAAGAGGAATGAATAAGGTTTGAAGAGAGAGCTTGATGAAGCTAAGAAATCAATGACAAGGATGACATCTAGCACCGAAAAATTAGATCACATACTAGGTGTTGGAAATAGTCCATGTGACAAGAGAGGTCTCAGATTTGAAAATGATAAGGAGACCTCCCTCTCTATGAAGACCATGTTTGTTAAGGGCTTGGGCAACAAGGAATCTTCACGAGTGCACACTCCTAGAAAGAAGACAGATCTAGGAAAATGTTCTAAGAATGCACAAGTGAAGATAGTGTCAAGAAGACAACCTCAAGCCAACATTCCTCATCATTTTGGCTCAAAAAGGGAAGAAGCCAATCATGCAATTTCAACATTGGAAGCAAGATAGACCAATTCAACAAAGGAGAAGGATTGAACCTACTCAACCACAAAGACAAGGGAAGGTTCCCATGCAAGCTCAAGGACATGGTATGATTCCTTATTTCATTCCTATATGTCATTTTTGTGGTTTTAATGGTCATATAAGACCAAATTGCTTTCGATATATTAAAATGTGTAGAACTAGAAGCATGATTGAAAAGAGAAAGAATAGAGCCAAGATGCATGTTCCTAAGAATGATATGATTAATTTGCATGATCCTAGGATATCTAGAGCCCATGTACCAAAGACCATTAAGAAAGAAAATGTTGTTCTTAAATGGGTTAGAAAGAATGAAAATGTTTGCCATGTTGCTCAAATTGCCTTAAAGGCTAATTCTTTTAACATGTGGTACTTAGACAGTGGGTGCTCTAGGCACATGACGGGAAATAAGAGTTTCTTCGAGCTCTTGTTATGGAGGAAGGAGGATGTGTCACCTTTGGTGATAGATCCAAAAAGAGAGTCATAGGGAAAGGAACCATTTTCGTTTCCGGATTACCCTCCTTATCCAATGTTTTATTTGTTGATGGCTTGAAAGCCAATTTGATAAGCATTTCTCATCTAGGTGATGAAGGATATTCCGTCTTATTTAGCAAAGATAATTTCTCTATCCTAAAGCCCGATGGACAAACCTTGTTGAAAGGTATGAGATCTAGCGACAATTGCTATTGTCTTAAAGCTAGAATAGTCTCAAACAATGAGTTTAAGGATGAGCAAATTGAGTTATGGTATGAAGGACTTGGCCATATGAACTTTCGGGATCTACGAACCCTTAGAAAGTTTGAATGTGTGTGTGGCCTCCCTAAGCTTGAGAAGAAATCCAATGGTGTTTGTGGATCTTGTCAACAAGGAAAACAAACTAAAAGCATGCACAAAAGGGCAAGTATCTCTCCACCAAGGAACCCCTAGAACTTCTCCACATCGATCTTATGGGTCCTATGCAAACCGAGAGTTTAGGTGGAAAGAGATACATTTTTGTTTGTGTAAATGATTTCTCTAGGTTCACATGGACATATTTTCTTAAAGAAAAATCTGAAACTTTTGATAAGTTTAAAATGCTTTGTACTAAAATTCAAAATGAATTGAACTCAAACATAAAAAGCATAAAACGGATTAGAAGTGACCATGGGAGGGAATTTGAGAATGCCATGTTTGAAACCTATTGTAATAGTGTTGGCATCTCCCATGAGTTTTCGGCTCCTAGGACACCTCAACAAAATGGAGTTGTTGAGAGGAAAAATAGGGTCCTTCAAGAGATGGCCCATGTGATGTTGCTTAGCAACAATGTGTCTAGGAACCTATGGGCCGAAGCTGTCAATACGACTTGCTATATAGGAAATAGAGTTTTCCTAAGGCCCGGAACTAGAAATACCTCCTATGAGTTATGGAAAGGTAGAAAGCCAAAAGTTAGCTACTTTCACTCCTTTGGAAGTAAATGCTACATTTTAAATGACCGTGATCAACTTGGCAAATTCGATGCTAAGAGTGATGATGGTATCTTTCTTGGCTATGCCTTAAATAGTAGAGCCTATAGAGTTTTCAACTTGAAGACTAACCGTCATGGAATCATCCAATGTTGTCATTGATGATACAAGGCTCAAATCTAGTAATCATGAGGAGGAAGTTATTTTTGGTGATAATTCTCCTTTGGAGAAGGTTGATGTGACTCCTAATGTGGGGACTTCTAATGTTGTTGATAATGACACTCAACCTATTGATAGAGTTCCTAACTTGGACTCTAATGAACCTGCTCCATGGGTTAGAAGACTTCATAACAAAGATGATGTTATTGGAGATGTTAATGAGGGTGTTAGGACTAGGCGTCAACTAGCTAATCTTATTAGCTTTACATGCTACACCTCTCAAATTGAACCCAAGAAGATTGATGAAGCCTAAAATGATGAATTTTGGGTTCTTACCATGCAAGAAGAGCTAAACCAATTCGAAAGGAATGAGGTTTGGACTCTAGTTCCTAGGCCTAAGACCACTAATGTCATAGGCACAAAATGGATATTTAGGAACAAATCCGATAAAGATGGCAACATTATGCGTAATAAGGCAAGACTTGTTTCACAAGGGTACTCTCAAATTGAGGGTATCGACTTTGAGGAGACACTTGCTCCCGTTGCCCGCTTAGAGTCCATTAGGCTTCTCTTGTCCATCTCTTGTGTGCACAAGTTCAAATTGCACCAAATGGACGTAAAGAGTGCCTTCCTAAATGGCTTCTTCCAAGAGGAAGTGTTTGTTGAACAACCGGGTTTGTGGATGCACACCACCCCGATCATGTCTATCACCTCAAGAAGGCTCTTTATGGGTTGAAGTAAGCACCGAGGGCTTGGTATGAGCGCCTCACTCAATTCCTTGTCAACAATGACTACACAAGAGGTAGTGTTGACAAGACACTATTCATCAAGAAAGATAATGATGAGCTTTTTATAGCTCAAATATATGTTGATGATATAGTGTTTGGCTCCACCAACAACACCAAGGTCCAACAATTTGTTGATGTTATGTCTCATGAATTTGAGATAAGTCTTGTTGGTGAGCTTAGTTACTTCCTAGGTTTGCACATTAGGCAATTAAATGATGGGATCTTTATATCTCAAGCCAAATATGCCAAAAACCTAGTGAAGAAGTTTGGTCCTAAAAAAGCCAAACATTGTGATACACCCATGAGTACCACTTTGAAACTTAGCAAGGATGCTAATGGTAAAAGTGTGGAACAAACACTATATAGTGGCATGATAGGAATCTTGCTTTATTTGACCGCAACTAGGCCCGATATATCCTTTAGTGTGGGTGTGTGTGCTGGGTACCAATCTGATCCCAAGGAGTCCCATCTCTCTTCCGTTAAGAGAATCATTCGCTATGTGAATGGGACTTCCAACTATGGGATTTGGTACTCGTTTAACACTAATGCTAGTCTTGTAGTCTTTAGTGATGCGGATTGGGCGAGGAGTTGTGATGATAGAAAGAGCACATCGGGCGGTTGCTTCTTTCTAGGCAATAACTTGGTATCTTGGTTTTGCAAGAAGCAAAACTCAATTTCCTTGTCCACGGCGGAGGTCGTGTACATAGCCACGGGGAATGGATGCACACAACTCCTATGGATGAAGCAAATGCTAGTAGACTACGGATTCAACCAAGGTACACTCACTCTCTTTTGTGATAACATGAGTGCTATTAATATTTCCAATAATCTAGTACAACACTCTAGAACTAAGCATATTGACATCCGCCATCATTTCATTAGAGAACTAGTTGAGAATAAATGCATAGTACTTGAACATGTATGTACTAATGATCAACTAGCAGACTTATTTACTAAACCCTTAGATTCTACTCGATTTAGAACTCTTAGTAGATCTATTGGGATATGTCTTGTGGAGTGATGAGTTTTTGTGATTGGCCCCATATGGGGAACTCAAGCAAAGAGAGCTTTTTGTATACTTGATGCATGCAAAATATTTGAAAGATCTTCTGCCACTTTATTAATTACTTGAAGTAAGCTTGGTTGTACATATATATATGCTTTTATCTCAATAAGTTTGAACCATGCTTTGTTTTCAATCCATGTCATAGTTATGTTCGATCATGCATTTTTGGACTGGGAAATTTACGTAAGAAGTATGATTTGAATGACCTATAGTTATTTCCATGTCATGATGATTCTTCAATAACATACTAAATGCCAAATGAAAAGCATGAAATTCATATAACATGCTCATGAAAAAGCATGAATTGATGATTGCAACTCTTAAATGCAAAACTTGTGTGAAAGCTTATGAGATTTAAATGAAAAAGGATCTTGTATCCATTCAAAGGATGTTTCCATCCAAATGTCTCTCTTTCTTTATTTGTTGAACATGGCTACTATCATACGGGTTTCATACCCGGAAAAATCAAATAGGGTGCAAAGTTGCTCATGCCATATTTCGCTTATAAAGTTGGATATAGTTGCTATTAAAATTGAAATCAATGAAATCTCTATATCCTTGCTACTCTCATGACAAATGGTAAAATCGGTTTGAATTCTATTGGAAACCTTTGTCATTTGCTTTGCCAAAAACCATTGTATTTTGAATGTGAATGCAACATGTCTTGTTTGCAAAGCATTTTTAATTCACACATTTTCATTAAAATAAATCTCCTTGTTTCTCTCCAATTAATTGAGTGCATAAAGTGGCTTACTTGATTATGCAAATATCTTGTATGCTTATATCTCTCTTTGCTAAAGTGACCTGGTTGGGGACTACTCCTTTGCCTATATCATGACAAAAAGGGGGAGTAGGATGTGGTAAGGGGAGTTTCTTATTGTAGTAGCAATTGTGCATTTTGGGAATTTTATATATTGAGGGAGAGTAACCCAATGAGGGGGAGCATTGCATTAACATTCATTGCATGATGTTGCACTTAAATTCATAATTGCAAATGCTTATTTTATTTTTCACTTGATCCTCTCACATGCACTTGTCTTGGAAAGTGTAATTTGTTTGTTTTGAAACGTTGACGGTTCTACAAGAGATTGAAGATTTGAAGATTTTACTTTTTAGTATCTATTTGTAATGTAGAATGTAATTGTTATCCCGTAGCTTCAATTTTGTTGTGAGGATTATGTGAGTGGTGGTTTTGTCATGAAATAGCCAAAGGGGGAGATTGTAAGGTCTCTAATTATTAATTGGCTTATTTCGTAGACAAACCACATTTGGGGGTGTTGTTGTTGTAAGGGTAGATTAGGCCCTCAAGACCTCAAGAGAAGAAGCACTCTAAAGGTATATTTCTTAGTGTTTCTTGCAATGAAGAGAAGTAGTTGCACACACACACAACACTTGCATAATTCTCATTCTTGAATGTATTGTGTCTTTATTTTGTGGATGCATTATTGATTATTTAATCTCTCTTCATTCTTAATCACATGGTTGCATCTTGCTTGTTATTGCATAACATGGTTATATTTTAGGATGCTTCATCAGGTGCAATTCGGCGCCTTGTTCAGCTGCCTAGGCCGCATAATCCAAGCCGCTGAATTAAGACCAGAATTCAGATTCTCTGGTCCCTTTTTAGCGCCCTTGTTTTTTGCGTTTAGTGACCACAAAACTATCAGGTGTGATTCGGTGCCCTTGGTTCTGCGGTCCGTGGCCGAATTTTCAAGGGCGCAGAAACTCTGGTTTTTTGCATTTTTCCAAAACGGCATCACTTCACTTTGGCACCCTACATATATGCCTCTTTCATTTTTAGGTCGTTTTTTTATGAGTTCAAAATATCTTATTTTTCACTTAGAATATTTTTCAAGATAAAAATCATCAAGAACTCACCTTTAAACACTCAAACCATTTCCTTTGTTCATCAAAGTTCATCTAGGATCATTCATGACCATTTAGGATTCATCTATGTATGGTTTTGCATCATCACATCGCTTTTGGTATGTTCTTCACTAATCTTATCTAATTTTAGTGTTCTTCATATCAAGTCTTCTCTTTATTCACTTGTATGTCTTTTGATCATATCTTAGATACAAGATAGAGATTATTTGTGATGACATGATTGAGTGTTGTATTGTGATAGCTATCTAGGTTTTGCTTAATCTTGATTAGCTAAGCTTTATGATATGTCATTTAGCTTTTGATATCTAGTATTGTTTTAATTGATATATCATCATCCTAGATAAGCATATAGGGTTACCTAGCTCTTGTTGCATTTTGAGTATTTCACATATTCACATAGGTTGCTTTCTCTTCATTGAGAACTAAGTCTTGTGTTGCTTTCGGGAATAGGTTGCTTAAATCACAAGCAATTGGACTAGGTTTACTCATACCGGGAATAGGTAGGTGTGTGATTACTTCTGGAATTAGGTTGTAATCTTTCTCACATTTAGTGGATTTGAGGTTCGACTGTGGCTCACTTACTAGCCCGTGGTTTTTCCCGTGAGGGTTTCCACGTAAATATCAAGTGTCATTTAAATTTCCGTATCTCATTACACTTGTTATATTTGTATTGACTCTTAGGGGAATTTTCGTAATCTTGACCATACAAGAAATTTGGGTAAAATTAACTATAATCTATTCACTCCCCCTCTAGATTAATATTGTACACACCTTAAGTTGTTTTAACTCGGAGTTGGTCCATATGATACAGTCACTTTAGGAGACATAAACTCATATGCGTACGGATGAGCTGATTCATTTTCAGACTCCAGTAGTGACGCCCCGACAGGGCATTGGCAGACAGAGGGACAGTGCAGTTGATCTAGTACCTCTTCCTCATCCTGAGGATGGCATTCGTAGACAGAGAGATAGTGTAGCTTATCCAATACCTCTCCCCATCCTCCTTATCCTCAGGATGCTTCGGCATTGCCCCGTGTACAGCATGAAGTACCTTCTCTCCAGCAGGACACTATTGCAGCCGGTTCAGCGATTGGTGCACAGACTAAGCTTGTCACTGCTAGCGATTTACTTGTTGATAAACATATTGAGCAGGTCATTATAGGCGCATCACCCATTGGTGCATAGTCTGAGCAGGACATTATTGGCAGTTTAGCTATTGGAGCACAGAGTCAGCAGGACAGTGCAGCTGCTTCAGACATTGGTCCACAGACTCAACATGTCATTGTTGCAGCCAGTTCAGTTGTATCACCAGACCCTAGTTTGCAGGTGGACCGACCAGTTCAGTTACATAAACGTGGTTCGCAAACAATTACTCCCTACACTGACCCATGTAGACGAAAGAAGTCTACGACTGAGGCCGCCCATAAATTTCGCACTGCTGATCCAATGCACTGGGAACACTTGGACGAGTACCTGCAGTTCATGGGGAAGAGAACGGAAATGTATAACATACTACATTTTTGGTAATATTTTCCTAGATTTTTTATAACTAGTTTTTAATTTTAATGTTTATTCATCTTCAATGATACAAGCACGTTGTGGATGGGGGAATCAGTTTGGAGTCCCTTGGTTTGTGGAGTTCAAAACCAACCATGCAGAGTTGGGAGATACAGTATGAATTTGGTACATCGGATGTTTTTTTTATTTATTATTTTTTACATTTTCAAATGTATTTTAACGTTTGTCTTGGTTCCTTTTGTCAGCATATGGCAGATCGTACGGAACCGCCAGCATGCATTTCCTGAGGTCTACAATCAGAGCGTAGAGATCATTGATACACAATTCTATGTAAGTTGTTTGTTAATCGTTATATGGACGGTTATATTAGTAATTATTATATGGTTACAAACGTGTCTGATATAACTATTGTTAATTGTTATTCAGGCACACATGAACCTTAAATGGGTGATGTTGTTCGGTGATGTTGAGACACCACCAAACAAGGAGAAATGGCATGTGTTGACTTGAATTTGGGACGATCACGGCGATCTTTTTTGGGCCAACGGACTTAGAGGACCTAGATGTCGGCCATGGCACGAGGTTGACATGGTGAGTGTACTGGAAACGAAAATGGAAATTTGATTTCATATTTTAACGTATCTTACATGAATTTATACTGCATTGTAGCTTTTGGTGCCGTGCAACATCGGAGGGTGCCATTAGATTATGGCCAATATTGATCTCGTTCGCCAACATATCCACCTGTATGATCCATTTATGTAGAAGGTTCCATTTCATCAAAGGAACAAACAAGTGGTCTGCTTACAATGGTTGTTACCATTGATGTTGGCTAAGGCGGGATTTTATATGAAGAGAACCAGTGACTAGCCTCTATGTAAGGTCGAAGCCGATCAAATACATATGGTCATAATCCCAAGATCAAATGTGCCACAACAATCAAAGGGGTAAGTTATAAGTGTAATGACATTGTTGCTTTAATTCCAATCAATTTGTTGATTTTGCATTTTGTTCACAGTTGATGTGTTTTTTCGTTTAATAGGGGTAACTGTGGTCCCCATACACTCCTATTGATCAAGCACACAATCGGAAAAGAGAAGAAGTTCAACTTGAAGGATAAAGATATGGAGGCAATACAGTTGAAAATGGCCATTGAAGTTTTTTGTAACTCCAAGGCTTTGCCTTCATGAGTGGAAATAGTTTTTGTAATATTTTTTGTAATATTTTTTTGTAATATGTATTATTGAATACAGTGTTGTTATAATAAAATTGAAATAGTGGATGATTTAATAGAAACAAGATGATGTTAAACAAGACAATAACAATAACATGTGAAATGATTTATTACAAATGATAACAAAGAGTTGTTACTGCTTTAGTATATTGATTTCAGATACAACAAAGAATTTTATTACAAAATGAATTGGATTCCTAATTATAGAACTACTGGAATCTAATCACTAAACAACTCATACAAAAGTCTCGGACATATACAAACAAGTCTCAGACATAAACACAAAAGTCTTGGACAAATACAAATAAGTCTCGGACAAATACAAATAAGTCTCGGACATACGCACAAGGTCTCGGACATACACACAAAAGTCTCGGACATGTACAAAAAGTCTCGAACATAAACATAAAAGTCTCGGACATGTACAAATAAGTCTCATACATATACAAAAAGTCTTGGTTTTCAATTTGTACATTACGAAAACAACATTTCTTAATTTATTATGGATTACTATGTCTAGGGATTTCTTTCTCCCTGGTCAGGCATGTTTGTTTGTTGTGCCCGACTTGGTGGCACACACTACACTTATGACGAAATTGATTAAGGATAGGTTGGGTACTGTTACCTAGATCCATCGGAGGGTTAGGACACTGCCTACTGTTGTGCCCAATTTCGTGACATCTTCTACACTTCTATGTGGATGTCTTCTCTGAAATGGATTGAAATTGATTCTCTTGTGGGCGTCCCAGACCAGCTTCTTGTTGTCTGTCCTTTGTGGATTTTAAAGGTAATTCCACACGCTGTCTTATATCTTTTAGCACTTCGCAAGTATTAGGATGCCCAACCGGCATGATAGGCACCGAATATACGTCCACAAGTGTTTCCCTCAGTAGTAGTCTGCACATAGGGAAGTGTAATCCAAGTTTCACTCCCTGAAATAATAGAACAAAACATGTGGAAATAAAAAACCATAGGAATATATGAGGAAATTAAAAATATTTCATGGAACGTCAAGATTACCTAGCCGCTGCAAGTGTATGAGAACATGGTAGGTAATCCAATTGGAATTTGTTACATGTGCAAGTCTTTTGGAACAAGTTCACCATCCACTGATCTCCTTTCAATTTAACCAAGAATGTGTTTCAATCAACATGAGTTACAGTCATGAAACTACATTTTAGAATACGTCTCGAGATCACCAAATGTGCAGCATTAGTTAGTTGGTGACGCATGGAGAGTGCAGCTTGATGATGGTCGTAATACCAACGTTGCAGCATTTCCCTTATAAACTCAGCCAAAGTCAGCACTGGCAGTTTTCATGCAAATCTCATGCATGAGTTCAAGCACTTGGCAACATTGGTTGTTTTCAACCTATACCTTCATTGGGGACAATGGACACGAGACCACTTTTTTGGCCCGACATTGACAACATATTCGTACGCATTCTGGTGCAGGTTACGTAACTCGCCCATTATATGGTTATATTGCAATTCTTGGTATTTTTTTGCTACTGCAAACATCAACCCTACTACATCCTTTCTATGGAAACGTTTCTTTATGTTTTTAGAAAAGTGCCAAGCACATATGGTATGGGTTGCATGTGTGAAGACGTTAGCTATTCCGGCTTCTATGCTTGCACATCGATTAGAAATGAATACCAAATCTTCAATATAACCGAGGGCACCCTTCAAGCAATCCAAAAACCACTCCCAAGAAGTGTTGTTTTCTAAATCTCAATAACCAAAAGCTATTGGATATGCTTGTTCATTGCCATCTTGTGTTGTTGCCACAAACATTGTACCGCGACATTTCCCTTTTAGAAAGGTACCGTCAATAGCAATCATGGGATGCATACACCCTTGGAAACCTCTAATTGAAGCCCCTAATGCCATGAAGAAATACAAAAATTTATTGTCCTCTGTGCACTGTAAATCTGTGATTGTGCCAGAATTGTGTTGCTCCAAAACATAACCGAAAGATGGTAGTAGTTGGAACGTTTCTTCATGATCTCCATATGTCAATGCCAATGCATAATGCAAGGCTTGATGGGCCTTATTGTAAATAACTCAGATGCCATACTTTGTTTACATATCCGTAATTATATCTCTAGGTTTCATTAGACTGTCATCCGCATTAGCCTTTCGGTGATGCCAGTAGACCTCTTCTAAGGGACAACTATGTTCATTTACAAAACTTCTCACTTGAAAGTTTGTGCCTTCATCTCTCCTCAATGCTCTTAATATTTTTGAAACAGCCTTTTATTGAGATAAGCCTGAAACGGCAACTACGGATTACAAGTGCACCATGAAAACCACCATACCCAACAGATATGAGAAGAGCAAATCAGTTCCCCCAAACATTAAGAAAAAACAACACAGTAGAAAAACTTGACAAACACCAAAAAGACACCATATAATGACTTAGTAACTGCAGCGACATCAAACAATTCAAATGCTCCATTCAATCTCTCACCCTGTACATCTGCTCCGGCCTTAGCAAGACAATCAGCTAGGGAGTTGAACCCTCTAGGCATGAACTTTAAAGAGATCAAAATCCTGGACGATAAAAATTGCCTAATATCATATGGTGATCAGTCAAGTTAGAGTCACTCCATATGGTGATCAGTCTATCATCAAGCACTGGAACAGAAGCAATTAAAAGGCAAGCTTTATGGATCGCTGTAACTTCCACCAAAATAGGCTCAGCCCTACCGATAGAAGAGGAAAATAAACATAAGATCTTTGCACTAGCCTCTCGAAGGATACCACCGACACCAGTCGAACCCGTATCACCTCTAGAGGCCCCATCCACATTAAAAGAGAGATCAGGATCAAGAGGGGGAGACCAAGAATTTAATCTGGATACACTGGCTATTTTTTTATCAATACACCTACCTTCCGCATCAAGAAGAAGCAAAGTAGTATCCTCCTTTGAACCTCTCCCACAATTTTTGAACCACCACACAACCCTAAATTTAATCGATTCAAGGGCCTTAGCAATATTGGCATCCTTCCCTTGAAACACCACCCCATTCCGAAACTCCCATATAGTCCAAGCTACAGTACAAAACAACACATTCCACACTCTAATCCTGGAGGTGGATGGGCACAAACTAGGCCATCCAAGTAACCAATCTGAAAAAGATAAATTGCAACAGGATTTAATCCCCTACCAATTCATAGCTGAAACCCAGCACTCCCATGACCAATCACACAAAAGGAAAAGATGATCTAATTTCCATGAATAGTTCTTAATCTTGCACACCAAATGTAGAACTGACTTGTTAGACATTTTCACCTTCCATTCATAGTTCTCCCTCATTGCCTAAAGACCTACTAACCTCTTTAAATCGCTTTTTGTGGGAAAAATTAACCTTTGTAAATCAAAGTGTTAGGTTCACGTGATCCCATGGTGTTCTTCACTTGACCAAACGAATACGCTTCAGATCTAGGAATAAACTAAGTTGACTGATTATTGGAACCCATGGTGTTAAGATTTTCTGGGACATTGGATGTCCTCGCCATATCTACTACACTACAACAGGGACAGTCACCTTGTACACACCTTACTTCAGTTTGACATTGTACAGGTTCTTCAACAAAGTTTTCACAGTCACCGATATCATCATGACTGGGTTTTATGTTGGCCTCAAATTGTGGCCTCAAATTGACGCCCAAAGTAACGGTCAAAATGATGTTGAACGTCAAGTACTGCAAGCAGGACACTGAATATGTTTTCTGCACCTTGGGGATTTCCATTGGTATCGGTCCCACTCCGTTATGTCAACATTTGGTTATTACCGCTGATAAATGGATACTCTTAGGAATTTCCATGGAGAGGGATGGCATCACCGATCACACCTCCACATCTCCTTTCAATTAGGCTAACACAGACTTGAGGAATCACCCTATCTTCCCCTAGCATAAACTGAATATCATCGTTGTTCCTTACAAATGTGCAACATGTAGTGTCAGGAACGCATGATATTGACTGTAGATCAAAATTGTATCTGTTTGGATCACAGTGGATAATTGACTGCATGCGCGCCAAAAGCTCATCAAAGGTCATATTCTTTGACACGTACATTCCCTGATTATCCAAGCTAACAAACCTCCGGCTTCCGTCTGGTAGTTACTTCCATTGACTGTTATAAGATATAACTATTCTGACCCGATCCATTTTCCTGTACACAACAAACATTAACAAAATGAAGCTGGTGTATCATACGACATAACATGGGGATTATACAATAAAAATGAATAAAAATTTAAAGTTAATAAGTATTTGAAAATAATTAATAAGTCTTAGCATAAAGTTCATAAGTCTCGAAAAACAATTCCCGAAACTTTTGGAAAAATGTCCGAGACTTTTATGCAATGTCCGAGACTTTGGTAACACTCTCCAATACTTTTGGATAAAATGTCCAAGACTTTTATGCAATGTCCAAGACTTAGGTAATGTCTAAGACTTTTAAGGGCAAGTCTGACTTTTATACTATGTCAAAGACCTTTGAAAGAGTTGTTATCTAAACCTTTGAATGAATTTTGTTATATATTCACAAGCCGATAAAATGACTGAATTCAGAGAAGGTATAACAATTATACCTTCTCTTAATTCAATCACCATAAAAGTTAGTGAATAACATAATTCACACAATGAGAGGCACAGTGGAAAAATATATAGACAACCAAAGAAGATTCAAGTCTCGCAAAATTATAGCTGATTCCAAAGTCTCGGAGTTGAATGAATTTTGATATACATTCACAAACCGATAAGATGAGTGAATTCAGAGAAGGTATAATAGAAGGTATAACAATTATACCTTCTCTCAATTCACTCACCGTAACGGTTAGTGAATAACATAAAGTCAATCATAGGCACAGTGGAAACAGATAAAGGCAAGAACAGAAGATTAAAAGTCTCGAAAAATTATAGCTGATTCCAAAGTGTTGGAGCCTTTTGCAAAGTCTTGGACATATTAATATGGAAAGTCTCGGACAATGGTTAATAAGTATCGGAATATTAAAATAAAGTCTCAAAACATGGTTAATAAGTCTCAGAAAACTAGACTAAAGTCTCGGAGACTTTTATGAGCCAATAGGATTTCACTATTATAAAATTCCTTGGATATTTTTGTTAGGATTATGCTCAATAGCAAGAGTGTAATATTGTAATTAACAATCTTTTTCATATTAATAAAGTGATTTCTGGTTTAAACAAATCTTATAGCATTTATAGTTTAATATTATAATTGTCAAAGTAAATAATCATAAGGTCTAAAGACTATAAGAAAAGAAGAATTGTTCGTACATCTGGATATGTATGTGGTAGACACAATTCTTTAGTTAGTCTTGAATATTGTTCACAACTTAAGTTAAAGGTTGGGCACCTTTATCTTGTTAAAGTTATAGAATTCTTTTGCTAGCATTTGAGTGGGATCAAATGAGATATGATGAGTCTAAAATCATCGGAGTGTCTTCGAGCAAAAGAATCTAGTGCACTGGGTGCAATGAACTGGATCACAATGAAATACTTTATCTATAACCGTCAGTAGATAAAAGTAATTTCATTATCAGGACAATCGGAGAGTCTATCTTAATCCTGAGATAAATGATGGACTTATGGTTGCAAGTAATATCATTTGAGTTATCAATGAGTACGATTATATCGCATAGTCTATCCTCGATAGTTTGGTGATATTCATTTGTTAATCGATAGAGGACTTCATTTATAGATATGGACATCGTGGCTCTATTTATTAAATGAGAGTATAATATCATCATATGGATGTTTTGAGGTAATTGGATATTAATTCTCAACGTTGAGGTTTCGATAGTGTCTATTGAAAACATGGCTTCTGGACAAGTCAAAATATCCAAGTTCAAAACATGGTCATATGAGTAAATATCGTAACTTGGAGAGTTATAGGCGGTCTATGAACTCTTGGCGATTACTGATATTAATCACGAGGATACACTATCTCCAACATGATTGTCTAGGGTATGAATGAGGAAACATCTTCCTTTTCTGTCTTTATTTAAGAGTTCAATTTTAGCTCTTTAGTTGAATGAGTTAAAATTAATGGATTGGACCTAAGTGAATCATTTGTTGATTGTGATTAGGTTATGTCTATTGAAGCTTAAATTTAGATAGCCCGCCAAGATCCCCAATCCACACGGACTTGCATGGATCACTTGATATATTCTACCGGACCAATTTAGGGTCCATCTAGAATTGCATTTAATATATTAAGATTATAACTTGCACATTATTTATGTAATGGGCTGCTCAATTATATTTATATATTAATGAATGACATGTGGGCTAGTTTCTTTTAGTAAGAATGGGTCTAGTTCACATGTGGGCTTTTTATTTAAAGTCCTATGGATTAAATGAAATAAGAAAATAATATATGGCCCAATATGTTTATATGGGGCGGCAAGGTGAATTAATTAACCTTATTATTTTGTTTCATTGTTTAATTAAATAAGAATTAATTAATTTATTAATTAATTGTTTAATTAAGAAACAAATCTTTTCTGATTAGGAAATATGATTCCTAAAGGTATACTATTGGTAGTAGTATACTTAAATTAAAAGACTTGTTTGACAAGGAAATAAATAATTAATTTTATTTATTTAATCAAATAAGAAGTCTTTTTATTTAGTCAAATAAAAGAATAAAAGATTTATGAGTTGGATTAGGGTTTGGAAGTCTTAAACTAAATAGGAATTAGGGTGCAATACAAACTCCTTTTGGCTTGAGTATTGCGGCAACCCTAGTCCCTTTTAGGTTAGAGAATTCGGCCACCCTAGTAAAAAGAAAGAAAGAAAACTTTGCCACATATATAAGTGGACTTATAATATTCGGCCACTTAGGGTTTTGGTGTGCTTAATTCTATTTTCTTCTTCTTCTCAATTCATAGAAAGATAACTTTTATTCTACTAAAACAAAAAGGGACATAGATTATTCTTTGATGGTATACTATTTGCTTATTCATCAATAAGCTTGTGTATACAACATCGATCGAGGTTCACGCGAGTTTCGATCATAAGATTGAGAACTCAAAAGTGACCGGAATAATCTTAGTGTTCTTTTGATTGTTTTTGTGACTAACAAAGAGGAGAAAAGTTTGTTTTATCCAATCACAGGCTTGCAATTCAAAGGAAAGGGAGACCACGCTCCTAGGTGATCCACATTCGTGCTAGGATTGAAGATCTTGCGGATTACCATCGACGTAAGTCAATCGGATCACGCGACAAAAGGTATTCTTCTTTACCTTTTGTTAGATAAAATATATCTTTAATTGATTAAAAGGGTTTAAGGTTCATAAAAGGAAAAAATTTAAAAAGCTAGTAAACCTATTTTTTTAGTCTCGCTTCCGCTGCGTGTACTTTACGGTATATTTTTCCTTACAATTTTGTATTTTGACATGCATGGATCCTGGATAGCTAAGTATACATGCTTGAAATATTTCAAAATACTTATACTAGTGCTTAGCAACCCAGGATCATGCATGCCAAAAGATAAAAAGTCCGAGACTTTTATAATACTATCTGAAACTTCTCACTTAGCATGATTCAAACAACCCTAAGTACCTCAAACAGCTTTACAAATGGAAGATTCAAAAAAAAAAAAAAAAAAGATAAACACAAGGAATGTGATTACCTTACCATGATTTGTAGACAAACGAAGAGGAGAACACGACCACAACTTGGTGAAGGAGATGAACAGCGACCACGAGTTAGAGAAGAAGATGAACTTGGATATTGTAGACAAACAAAGAGGAGAACAGGACCAAGAGTTGGAGAAGGAGATGAACTTGGATATCAGTTTATAGAGAATTTAAAGTTAGAGAGAGAGAAATAGATTTCAGACAACATAAAAGTAGGAGAAAGTTAAAGTAAGTCAAAGAGATAAAAAAAAAATGATACTAAAAGTAAGGGTATTTTTGGAAGTCACTTACTTTGGTGCCTTTAAAACATAAGTTATTAAAGTGGGGATAGTCTTGAAAGACCAGCTCAAAAGAGTGACAAAAGTCCCTATTTCCACCTAACGAACCATCTCAGAATGAGAAGAAAGAAGCTGAACCACATAAGAAGAATCGCTCTCAATCCAGATCTGATGCCACCCATACTTCTAAGCAAAATTCATGGCCAACAAGGCCACTAGAAGCTCGGCCTCAAACGCGAAAACCTGACTAAGAGGAATAGTTAAGCAAACCTTCATAAAAGCTCTACAATTATGATAGATACCACCACAACCACTAACCCCCAAAGAGCCCATAGCAGCACGATATGTATTCACTTTGATCCAATTAGGAGCCGGAGGCGACCAAACCACACTCTTGATCATCGGGCCTTTAGAAAAGCAACCTTGAAGACCAAATCGACGAAGAAGAAAAAGGTCATCTGTATAATTACACATACAACCAATCTCTAGGCAATTAGCCTCTGAAATTGCATGCCAAACCAGAGGGAGGACAGATCTAAAGTCCACTGACTTCCCTTCAAAGATCTACAAATTACGGGCAGTCCAAACCCTCCCAAATCACTGCATGGATTGGCACCTTCCATAATATCCTAAGTTGCTCACTAAAGGAAACTAACATGGCCTGGAAGAAGAAGGATTGCCAAGTTTTGGCAGAGACACATCGATGGAAAGCTAAGAAACAGCTTCCTAAAGAGCAACTGCCAGGGGAAAATGAAGAAAAATATGATTTGCCGATTCACTATTAACCCCACTAATACTGCAACGAGAATCCAACTGGAACCCAGATTTGTAAAGACGATCCTCAGTAAGAAACCTTTTCAACAAAAGATGCCAGGTGAAATCTTAGAGAGAAGGTGGAATAAAATGGGACCAGACATCTCTCCACCAAACAACCTAATGAATATTGTGGAAAAACTGGGAATAAGCAACCTTGCAAGAAACATGACCATCCCAGGAATTATCCCAAACTAAAGAATCTACAATGGAAGAAATCTCAATTTGATCGATCTGAAAACACAAATTCGAGAAGCGTGCTCGAAAACAATCAACAAGCACCCATCTAACCTCCTGAATAAAATCTAAGACCCTTGCCTAGAGCGGATTAGCTAAATAATCTGGAATCCTTAAAAGCTCCAAAATGGGAACCCAGAACCAATTATCATGCCAAAAGTCCCGTTGAGAGTTCTCGCCAATCAGCCAGATATGTTCCTTAAGAAAGGAACTATAATTGGTCCGAAGAGAAGACCATGTCGAGGAGGTGACATACCCTCCCTCAAGCTTCTGTAGCTGCTTGAGATACCAATCCCGAAGAAATGAGAAAGCAAAACCATTAGAGGTCATAAAATTCCAAGTGAATTTCCACAACAGTGAGTCATTCAGCAACCCAAGATCTTTTAGACCAAGACCACTATGAGAGTAAGGCCTACAACAACAATCGCAAGCGATTCAAACTAACTTATTCTCCTCACAAGAACGAGTCCACAAAAAGTTCTTCAACTTATGGTTAATTAGCGACAGTAAAGAAGAAGGCCACTAGCAAATCATGAAAGAGTTCACAAATGACCTAGTGATGATCAACCTGCTTAGAGTAGCACGACCGGCTACCTTGCACATTTAGATAAGATTTTATCCGTATAGGTGGTAACACCGCCTTTCATGGCTTATCCTGAAACAAAAGGACTCTCAAATAAGAGAACGGAAGCCCAATATGCATACCAAGGAAAGACTACAAACTACCAATTTGAGAAAGGGAGACAGAAGATCTAAAGTAAATGAAGGACCCCCAATTAACCAACTGGCTTGAAATATCATCATAATACCCAAAAGCACCCATGATATTCTTCAAATTCTTTTAAGTGCCTCTACAAAAGATCAGAACATCATTTGTGTAGAGCAAATAAGTGTAGGGAAAAATACGTGCAGGCAACGGAAGCAAGACTAAAAAAGAGTTTAGTATATTTTAAAAAAATTTCCACATTAAACCTTAACCCTTTAATTAATCCAACATATATATGAAAAGATGAAATACCTTTGTCGCGTGATCCGATTAACTAACGTCGATGGTAATCCGCAAGATCTTCCAAAACCGATCACGAACGTGAAACACCTAGGAGCATGGTCTCCCTTATTTGAATTGTGAACTTGAGAATGGATAACAAAAACTTTTCTGATTTTGTTAGTCACTACAATCTCCAAAAGGTTTCTAAGAATGTTCCGGTCACTTTTGAATTCACAATCGTAAGATTGAAATTCGCGTGAACCTAATTCAAAAGTGTGTACAAGATCTCTTGATGTTAAGATCACTAGTACACTATCGAAACAAGAACAATTCTTTTCTCACAAAACCCTCTTGGCCGAATTCTCACTATTCTAAGAGTAGGATTTTTATTTTTCACTTTAGCAAAAGAAAATTAATTCTTCAAAGGCCAAAAAAATTAGGTCTGGCTGAAAATCATCCCTAGTGTTATATAGGGACCGAATTTTTGCCCTAATTTATTTATGGTGGCCAAAATTTTGCCCTAGTTTATTTAGGGTGGCAGAATTCTTACCTTGTCCAACAAGGTGATCACCAAAGTCCTTTTCCAAATAGGATTTGTGTTTCCACAAAAGGCTTCTTAGAATTCAAACCCTAATCCAACTCTTTAGTGTATTTGTGACTATATAAAAGACTTCCTAATTTGACTAAACAAATAAAGTCTTTTATATTTAATATAATACTAATAGTAGTATACTACTAGGAAACATATTTCCTAATCAGAAAAAGATTCGATTTTTAATTAAAAAATTAATTAACACATTAATTAATTTCTATTTAATTAAATAATAAAATAAAACAATATAATGGGCTATCAAATAGCCATTGCCGCCCATGACTAAAACTTGGGCCTACATATTGTTTTATTATTTTATTTAATCCACTTGGACTTTAATAAAAAGCCCACATATGAACTAGACCCATTCTTACTAAAAGAAACAAGCCCACATGCCTTTCATTAATATATTAATATAATTAAACAGCCCATTAGATAAATAATGTGCAAATTATATTCTTAATATATTAATTACAATTCTAAATGGACCCACAAATAGACTGGTAGAATATATCAAGTGATTCATGCAAGTTTGTGCGGATTGGGGATCTTGGCGGGCCTATCTAAATTTAAGCTCCAATAGATATAACCCAATCACAATCAACAAATGATTCACTTAGGTTTAATCTATTAATTTTAGTTCATTCCACTAAAGAACTAAAATTGCACTCTTAAATAAAGATGGAATAAGTCAAAGATTCTCATTCATACCCTTGACAATCATATAGGAGATAGTGAATCCTCATGAAGAATATCAGTAATCGCCAAGAGCTCATAGACCGCCTATAGCTCTCCAAGTTACCATATTTACTCATATGACCACACTTTGAACTTGGATATATATTATGACTTGTCTAGAAGTCATCTTTCAATAGACACTATTGAAAACTCAATGTTAAGATTTAATAACCAAAACCACAAAGTATCCATATGATGATATTCTACTCACATTTAATAAATGGAGCCATGATGTCCATATCTATAAATGAAGTCCTCTATCGATTAACAAATGAATACCACCAAACTATCGAGGATAGACTATGCTATATAATCGTACTCATTGATAACTCAAATGATAACACTTGCAACCATAAGTCCATCATTTATCTTAGGATTAAGATAGACTCTCCAATTGTCCTGATAATGAAAAGACTTTTATCTATTGACGGTTCTAGAAAAAAGTATTTCATTGTGATCCAGTTCAATGCACCCAGTGCACTAGATTCTTTTACATGAAGACCCTTCGATGATTTTAGACTCATCACAACACATTTGATCCCACTCAAATGCTAGTAAAAGAATTCTACAACTTTAACAAGGTAAAGGTGCCCAACCTTTAACTTAAGTTGTGAACGTTATTCAAGACTAACTAAAGAATTGTGTCTACCTCATACATATCCAGATGTACGAACAATTCTTCTTTTCTCATAGTCTTTTGACCTTATGATTATTTACTTTGACAATTATAATAATAAATGCTATATAAGATTTTGTTAACAAACAAAAATCACTTTATTAATATGAAAAGATTGTCAAGTACAACATTGTACTCTTGTTATTGAGCATAATCCTAACAATAAGTTGGAGCAAAAATAACCCCAGGAAGAAATTGACAGAATTAGAGAAGAACCCACCATCCTCATCAATAATCTATTAACTAAGTCCTCAGTAATACCCAAAAAAAAAAATCAGAGAGAGTGAATCACCCTGAGAAACCCTTCTAGAGTAACAAAAATAACCCTCTAGGATCCTTTTCAATAGAACCAAAATCCTAGGCGAATGAAGAATGCTATCTATCCATTCCACAAAAATAGAAGAAAACCCAAAAGCCCGGAGCACTCTACAAAGGAAAGACCTATCCAGAGTGCCAAAAGACTTGCGGATATCAATCTTCATGGCCCAGTCACCCTATATCACTTCTTCTACAACACATGTGAAATTCCCTTAACCACTTAGTGTATAATATACCTAGAAAGGGAGGGGGGGGGGGGGGGGGATGAATAGGTATAGGCCCAAATTCTTCCAATATTTAAGAATTGCGGAATATAAGAATGAAATGAACACTTGATATGATATAACAATTGTATAGTATGAATCAATACATGTGAACATCAATATACAAAAGAATCAATACAAGTAAAATATAGAAGATAACAAAAACTTAAAGCAAAAAGGAACACAATGTTTTTACGTGGTAAAACCTCAAAGAGGAAACATCCACAGGTTGATACCACAACCACCGGCAAAGCAAATCCACTATATAAAAAGGACTTACACACTCAAGGCTATCAACATAATGATATCCACCATAAGCTATCATCTCCTAATCTACCCTCGGGCTAGTGATCCACTTAGCCTACTCCCTATCCAAGATGTGTTCTACACCTCTAAGAATCAACTTCCTATCCAAGGCTTACAAGCCTCAAGGAAGATTTCCTTGCTTAGCAATCTAGATCAAGAGATCCTAGTCAAGCTTCCCTAGCTCAACCATCCGGAGTACCAAACTCCTATCTAAGACTTTCGCTTGGCTATCTGAAATGCATTCCTAGCCAAGTCTTCTTGATCAACACAAAGCTTCACTCACTTTGCAAGAGACTTCAACCTTTCCACAAGGCAATGATCTAAGTGATGCAAATGATGCAAATCACAAAACATTAAGCATGATCAATAAAGCTTTATGAATATGCTTAGAGATATTCTAGGATATGCTTTCAACAAACAATCACAAATGAACCTAAAAATCAAAGCATGTGAATCAATAAGAACAAGATACGAATATTCAATATATCACACAAAAATCTTAGTTCTTGGATCATGAAATTAAACCTAGAAAATATCACGAGGCACATCATCTAGAATCAATTTCAAGTTCAATCAAGTTTAGCTAGAATATGTTCAAGAGAAAATCACAAAGCTAAAACTCAATTAACATTTAATCAAATAACCTTAGAGTATGAACTAACATCATTCTTAACGTATTTCATCTTAGAAAGATTAAAAGAGATGATCAAAGAGAAAGTGAGAAGAAGAAGTTTCACATACAAAAGTTGAGACTCAGACTGAAATCAGCTTGCTGCGAAAAATTACGAACTCAAATGACTCTGAAAATGCTTAGGGTTTGTAGCTCTCTTCAAGACTAACATTTTTGGCTTTTTGATTAATCAATTTAAAGTTCGCATGAGAGAGTTATTATCAAAATTAGAAACCTAAAATCATTAAGAATTCTACATGAATTTTCTTTTCAAATTTTCTTCAAGTTCAAATGAATGGGAGGGAATGGAGGTATTTAAAAGGAAGAGAGAGAGGGAAAAAAATGACCAACCAACAGCTGCCACATCAGCTCCACGTGTGGACAGCGTGTGGCGCACATGAGTAGAGGGCAGTGCTGGACCTGTGGCACACATGGCCCACACGTGGACGCCAAGCTTGTCCATTGGCCATGCTTGCTCCTCTCGCGCTCCATTCACGTTCTTCGGCCGTATCCGGGCCTCCGAACTCTGATTTCAAATCCATCTTTGGATTACAAATCTTGACTCCCTCATGCATAACGATGATTACAGAACTTTGAGAAAAGGTTGAGAATTCATCTCGGAAAATGACAATAAAGACAACTCAATGAATGAGAATGCAAAGTAGCGTAGCTATGTCGTTTGGACTCGAAACCTAATAAATGAGTAACCGAAATGACTGGGACTCAATAAGGAATCATATGAGATCATGTTCAAGTCCAAAATACAAGAAACACAAACAAATAAACACAATGTCACACAAGCACGCAATATCCAAACGATAGTCATAAAACATGAGAATAATGCATGTGCATACTTAAATGAGTGTGAATATGTTATAACAAAAGTTTGAACTACGATGCAGGAACACATGTATGAATTGTGTATGTGTGTATGCATTTACGCCTTGCAAGAGGAAAAAGAATCTTGATACCTTAGCATCCAATTATGCAATGTTCCCCTTGAAGACGATATTTGCACAAGATGTTGCTTCTGTAGGGAAAAATTGTACCCGCAGCGGAAGCGAGACTAAAAAAAATAGTTTGAGTAGCTTTTAAAATTTTTCCAATTTTATGAACCTTAAACCCTTTTGATTAATTAAAGATATAAAAATAAACAAAAGATTAATACCTCTTGTCGCGTGATCCGATTGACTTGCGTCGATGGTAATCCGCAAGATCTTCAATCCTAGCACGAACGTGGATCACCTAGGAGCGTGGTCTCCCTTTCTTTGAATTGCAAACCTGTGATTGGATTAAACAAACTTTTCTTGATTCGTTAGTCCCAAAAACAATCTAAAGGAACCTAAGATTATTCCGGTCACTTTTGAGTTCTCAATCTTATGATCGAAACTCGCGTGAACCTTAATCGATATAGTATATACAAGCTTATTAATGAACAAGCAAACAATATACCATCAAAGAATAATCTATGTTCCTTTTGTTTTTAGTAGAATAATAGATCTCTAACTATGAGTTGAGAAGAAGAAGAAGAAGAAATAAAATTTCTGCACATAAACCCTAGGCTGGCCGAAAATCATCAATAGCCATATATGTGGCAAATTTTATTTTTCTCTTTTTTAACTAGGGTGGCCGAATTCTTTTACCAAAATCAATTAGGGTTGCCGCAATTATTACTCCTAAAATATTGGAGATTTAGTTGCACCCTAATTCCTATTTTGTTTAAGATTTCCAAACCCTAATCAAACTCATAAATCTTTTATTCCTTATTTGACTAAAATAAAAGACTTCTTATTTGATTTAATAAATAAAATTAATTATTTATTTCCTTGTCAAACAAGTCTTTTAATTTAAGTATACTACTACCAATAGTATACCAATAGGAATCATATTTCCTATTCAGAAAAGATTTGTTTCTTAATTAAACAATTAATTAATAAATTAATTAATTCTTATTTAATTAAACAATGAAAACAAAATAATATTTAAGGCTTTTAAATCACCTTGCCGCCCCACATGTATATATTGGGCCAAATATTATTTTTCTTATTTCATTAAATCCATAGGACTTTAAATAAAAAGCCCACATGTGAACTAGACCCATTCTTACTAAAAGAAACAAGCCCACATGTCATTCATTAATATATAAATATAATTTAGCAGCCCATTACATAAATAATGTGCAAATTATATTCTTAATATATTAAATGCAATTCTAAATGGACCCTAAATTGGTCCGGTAGAATATATCAAGTGATCCATGCAAGTCCGTGTGGGTTGGGGATCTTGGCGGGCTATCTAAATTTAAGCTCCAATAGACATAACTTAATCACAATCAACAAATGATTCACTTAGGTCCGATCCATTAATTTTAGCTCATTCCACTAAAGAGCTAAAATTGAACTCTTAAATAAAGACAGAAAAGGAAGATGCTTCCTTATTCATACCCTAGACAATCATATTGGAGATAGTGTATCCTCGTGATTAATATCAGTAATCGCCAAGAGTTCATAGACCGCCTATAACTCTCCAAGTTACCATATTTACTCATATGACCACGTTTTGAACTTGGATATTTTGACTTGTCCAGAAGCCATGTTTTCAATAGACACTATTGAAAACTCAACGTTGAGATTTAATATCCAATTACCTCAAAACATCCATATGATGATATTATACTCTCATTTAAAAAATGGAGCCACGATGTCCATATCTATAAATGAAGTCCTCTATCGATTAACAAATGAATATCACCAAACTATCGAGGATAGACTATGCGATATAATCGTACTCATTGATAGCTCAAATGATATCACCTGCAACCATAAGTCCATCATTTATCTCAGGATTAAGATAGATTCTCCGATTGTCCTGATAATGAAATTACTTTTATCTATTGACGGTTATAGATAAAGTATTTCATTTTGATCCAGTTCAATGCACCCAGTGCACTAGACTCTTTTGCTCGAAGACACTCCGATGATTTTAGACTCATCATATCTCATTTGATCCCACTCAAATGCTAGCAAAAGAATTCTACAACTTTAACAAGATAAAGGTGTCCAACCTTTAACTAAAGTTGTGAACAATATTCAAGACTAACTAAAGAATTGTGTCTACCACATACATATCCAAATGTATGAAAAATTCTTCTTTTCTCATAGTCTTTAGACCTTATGATTATTTACTTTAACAATTATAATATTCAACTATAAATGCTATAATATTTGTTTAAACCAGAAATCACTTTATTAATATGAAACAGATTGTTATATACAATATTACACTCTTGCTATTGAGCATAATCCTAACAGCTTCTTCACCTTTAAAGCTTCCTTTCTTCAAAAATCACCTAAGCAACAACTATTTCAAATATAGAGAGTTTTGTAATGGAATCAAGCCAATACAAATCAAGGATATTACAAAATTCACACAGTCAGAACCCAAAGCTATACAATCCTCGATATGCCGGTCTCGAATGAATTTGAACAGTTGAGGAGAAATAATCATGACCACAACCCGAGCTAAATGATCAACAAAATCATTGAAGAAATTTTGAATAGAAAGTTAATAAGCAAATCGGCCGAAACTAATCAATTGAAATCGAGTCCCTCAACTTCGGAAGAAGAACAATGAAGCTAGAATTGAGACACTGGAAAATAACTCCGGTGATGAAAAAAATCCTGAACAGTGAGGACCACGTCACATCCTACAACATCCTATCATATCTGATAAAATCTACCAGAAAAGTCATCTAGCCTAGGGGCAGAAATAGAATCCATAGTGAAATTAATGTGGTGTGTTTAAATATACCTAGAAAGGGGGTGAATAGGTTTTAATCAAGTTAATTACCGATTTTTCTTAATTAGTCAATATTCAATAAAAACCCCAATATAAGTAAAATTCAATAAACTTAATTCTAAGTGTGGAAAGCAATAAATTTCTCATTGATTGATTTACGTAAGAAACCCACAATCAGGAAAAACTCACAAGCTACTATGGTAGCCACACATGGTTCTCAAATCCACTACTTGTAATGATGTTTACAACCTAGGTTGACGTCAACCATTCTCGATCACTAACCCACCACTACTACCCAACGGGCCTTTAATAGTGATTCTAGACCTACTTGCTCATGCACTAACAACTTAGTCACAAGGCTTCACTTCATAAAGAAGAGATCAACAACTTATGTGAATATCATGGTATTCAAGATGCAATAATGCTAGGTTACACCGAATGCTTATCTATAGATTAAAGATGTCAAAAATTAATCCAAGATATCATATGTCTACATGTCATATGTAAACTTAGCTGTTTAAGATAAAACAATCCTAGATGTCATAGCTATCACAAATTCACAATACAACTCTCAATCAATCAACACAAATATCTCAATCTTGTATATAAAATCTAATCTAGATGCGTATAAGTAATAAATGAGATTTTTTGATAAGTAAGAACACAAAAATGGATTAAAATGGTGTTCTACTTATCAAGTCATGTGTGTTGAGGAAAACCCATTCAAGAAAGCATCCTAGATAAAGCTAGGTGATGCTAGATGAAGTTTGATGCATATGGGAATGAGTATGAGTAATCAAAGAAGAGTTCTTGGATGATTTTCTCTCTTGGAAAATGTTCTAAGTTAAAAATATGATTTTCAACTCACGTAAACTAACCTAGAGACAAAGTGGCACTTATATATGAGGTCTCTTCAAAGATACAATGTTTTGGTAATTTTTTAAAACCAAACCCCATTATAACTACTGTGTGTACAGCAGTACGGATAGGGTGTCTATGCCATGGTATGCCAAGCGTGTAGGCGCTAGGAACTACCACTGTGGGGACTGTTCCAAGGGCTAGTGCACCCATGGTTGTATGCATGGTGCAAAAGCATCGGGTGTCGCACCTGTCAAGGACCGTTGCCCATGCTAGTGTACCAAGAGCGGTACAAGCAGTGGTAAAGAGATAATTTCTCTTTTCAAAGTGACAATTCACACTTAGTCTATATGCAAGATGTGCGAGTGTGAAGTGTGAAGAGAATGTACATAGAAAGCAATGAACACACATGCATACAAGAGAGGTGTGTGTGTGCAACTATTCTCTTCAATGTAATTAAGCAGAAGTGATTTACATTTGAGGTGCTTATCATCTTGAGGTCTTGAGAGGGCATTTGTTGAGCTTGATCACCAACAATTAAGTGCCTAAGCTACCCATACATATCAAACCCCAATTATGGTTTGTCACCGAAATAAGCCAATCAAAATTGAGGAAATTACAATCTTCCCCTTTGGCTTTTTCGTGACAAAACACCACTCATATTTGATCCTCACAAAAAAAAAAAAAAAAAAAAAAACTAAAGGTCTACAATGATTTGCTACATTACAAAGAGAATTCTAAAAGCTAAAACTTCAAGTCTTCAATCTCTTGTAGAACAATCAATCCTTCAAAACAAAAAGACTACACTTTCTAGGATAAGTGTATATGAGGTGATCAAGTTAAAATAAAATAAACAAGCATTTGCAATTA
>OX940807.1:2582811-2842417 GCA_954870605.1 Acer campestre
AATGGCGATGCAATCAAGTGTGGGAAATCATCCCCTGTCGCCATGGCAACCTCGAACGACAAATGGTGACCAAAATGGTGACGTGGCATGACAAGAGTTGATGGAGGAGGAGCTTGAAGATTCCGGCGATTTGGGATGCCGAAAATGAACCGACGGGGTTGTCGTTGATTTGGACCGGAAATCGACTGGCGACGATGACGGGAAGTGTCTTTTCGGCGACGTTGGCAAGCTAGGGTTTGGTCACATCCATGGCTGTCTCACGCGTGAGGAAGAAGAAGATTGAATAGTAAAGGGGGTGTATCTAGAAATCAGGTGGGGTGCATGCAACAGGTGTCATTTGTCTCTTAAGGGGGGTGCAATTAGAAACAGGCTGGGGTGCAATCAGCAGGCTGCCTTTCCTCTTAAATGGGCTGCAGTTAGCACAAGAGAGGGGTGCATTTTAAACGCATCGTTTCATTAAACGGTGGATGTGGGCTTGTCTCAAAAGGGGGGCTCTTCAGCAGCGTGGTGTGTTAGGGTTATGCTCAATAGCGAGAGTGTAATGTTGTACTTGACAATCTTTTCATATTAATAAAGTGATTTCTGTTAGTTAACAAAATCTTATATAGCATTTATTATTATAATTGTCAAAGTAAATAATCATAAGGTCGAAAGACTATGAGAAAAGAAGAATTGTTCGTACATCTGGATATGTATGAGGTAGACATAATTCTTTAGTTAGTCTTGAATAACGTTCACAACTTAAGTTAAAGGTTGGGCACCTTTATCTTGTTAAAGTTGTAGAATTCTTTTACTAGCATTTGAGTGGGATCAAATGTGTTGTGATGAGTCTAAAATCATCGAAGGGTCTTCAAGTAAAAGAATCTAGTGCACTAGATGCATTGAACCGGATCATAATGAAATACTTTTTCTAGAACTGTCAATAGATAAAAGTCTTTTCATTATCAGGACAATCAGAGAGTCTATCTTAATCCTGAGATAAATGACGGACTTATGGTTGCAAGTGTTATCATTTGGGCTATCAATGAGTACGATTATATAGTATAGTCTGTCCTCGATAGTTTGGTGGTATTCATTTGTTAATCGATAGAGGACTTCATTTATAGATATGGACATCGTGGCTCCATTTATTAAATGTGAGTAGAATATCATCATATGGATGCTTTGTGGTTTTGGATATGAAATCTTAACGTTGAGTTTTCAATAGTTTCTATTGAAAGATGACTTCTAGACAAGTCATAATATATATCCAAGTTCAAAGTGTGGTCATATGAGTAAATATGGTAACTTGGAGAGCTATAGGCGGTCTATGAGCTCTTGGCGATTACTGATATTCTTCACGAGGATTCACTATCTCTTATAAGATTGTCTAGGGTATGAATAAGAATCGTTTACTTATTCCATCTTTATTTAAGAGTGCACTTTTAGTTTTTTAGTGGAATGAACTAAAATTAATAGATTGAACCTAAGTGAATCATTTGTTGATTGTGATTGGGTTATATCTATTGGAGCTTAAATTTAGATAGGCCCGCCAAGATCCCCAATCCGCACGGACTTGCATGAATCACTTGATATATTCTACCGGACTATTTGTGGGTCCATTTAGAATTGTATTTAATATATTAAGATTATAATTTGCACACTATTTAATTAATGGGCTGTTTAATTATATTAATATATTAATGTAAGGCATGTGGGCTTGTTTCTATTTGTTTAGTCAATTAGGAAGACTTTTATTTAGTCACAAATACACTAAAGAGTTGGATTAGGGTTAGAATTCTAAAGAAGTCTTTGTATCCTATTTGGAAAAGGACTTTGGTGATCACCTTGTTGAACAAGGTAAGAATTCGGAAACCCTAAATAAACTAGGGTAGGATTTCAGCCACCTTAAAACATCTAGGGCAGAAAATTCGGTCACTATAAATATATAGTGAGAATTTTCGGCCAACCCTAGTTTTCTTTTTAGAAGAATTTATTTTCTTTGGCAAAAAGGAAAAATAAAAATCCTACTCTTTTTACTAGTGAGAATTCGGCCAAGGTGTTTTGTGAGAGAAGAATTGTTCTAGCTTCGATAGTGTACTAGTGATCTTGACATCAAGAGATCTTGTACACACTTTCGAATTAGGTTCACGCGAATTTCAATCCTAGGATTGTGAATTCAAAAGTGACCGGAACATTCTTAGCAAACTTTTGGAGCTTATAGTGACTAACAAAATCAGAAAAAGTGTTTGTTCGTCTATTCTCAGGTTCACAATTCAAAGAAGGGAGACCACGCTCCTAGGTGATTCACGTTCGTGATTGGCTTTGGAAGATCTAGCGGATTACCATCGTCGTTAGTCAATCGGATCACGCGACAAAGGTATTTCATCTTTTCGTATGTATGATTAATTAATTAAAGGGTTAAGGTTCAATATGGAAAAAATTTTAAAACATACTAAACTCTTTTTTAGTCTCGCTTCCGCTACGTGCATGTAATTTTTCCCTACATTGTGGGGTGTGTTAGGCTGTTGCATTTTGTCTCATATAGGGGGTGCACAACAATGGCCTAGGGTGCGTTTAGAGGCACACACCCCACCTAAACTCGCCTAATTCACGTGCCACGTGGCGTGCTTCTCTGCTTTGTGTGGCAATTTACACGATGATCCCCTGTTCTCTTCTAATATCACAAAAACTTCAAACTTTTCCTTGTATTTTACGATTTTACCCCCAATTTCTCCAAATTACAACAATGCCCTTTAACTTTTAAATTCCTGAAAATACTTAATAAACAACATTAAAACACGAGGAAAATGCCCGAGAATCAAGCATAAAGAGGTGAAAATGAGGGCCAAAATCATACCAATTTTGGCTTGATCAAATACCCCCAAACCTATCTTTTGCTAGTCCTCGAGCAAAACAATCACAAATCAACCCCCAAAGGCATGCATCAAGCCATTTCAAATATTTTCAATAAAATTCTAACCCACTCTAGGAAAGATCTACTATCCAATGATTAGCATGCGAAACCAACAATGAAGAGATTAACACAATGATGCATTAGTGAGGACTTAAACATGTAAGATAATGTCAAGTAAAGATTAAGAGCATGCCACTCTAGGTATGATTGTACACAATGCGACCTTACATTCAAAATGCCAAAGCTTCAAAGCAAATGTGCTCTTCGGTTTAGAATGTAATTCACCTCGATCTAATCCTCACTAGATTTTCTCTTTTCTTCTCTTTGATTCCTAGGCTTCGCTTAAAAAAAATACATATGCAATATGAGTTTATGTCATGGATATCAAATTGATTGCATATGATGTTATTTAAAGCACAATTTCTGAAAATGAGGTCTCATGAATAGAATTGCAAATCATGAATTAGAAAGAACATGTGAAAACCAAAATTCACAAGTGGACATTCCTAAAGATCGTGAAGGTCTTTCTTAGGTTGTAACGGGGCTTTAGGTGAATGGTGAGTCAATAAAATGGGTCAATAAATATCAAGGAACCCAATGATTACACTTAAGGCATACATTCTAATAATGAATAACAATTGCTTTCAGACATTTGATCACACCCTTGGCGCCCATTACTTACAATATCATTTCAATTGCATATTCACTACTTACTTTTCTTGAGTAGCCTATTCAATTATAAACCCACTATCTAGGCCACTTGTGCCTAATTCACGGTTCTCTTTTTTTCATTTTGTTTGGCTTTGCCCTTTCTTTTCTTTTCTTTTCTTTTGCATACATCTTTTATTTCAATCTTTTTCTTTTCTTTTTCTTTTCTTTTTCTTTTGCTTTTCTTTTTCTTTTTCTTTTTTTTTTTTTCCTTTTTTTTTTCTTTTTATCCACTCTTGCATTTCAATACTCTCTTACACAACTTTACATGCCTAGGTACATGTATCAACATTTTCTCTTAAAAGAGCTTACAACCATATCCTAAGCCTTAGCAAAATCATTTGGTTAAGGTAAGTCAATTATGTTGGCTATATGGTTCATGTAGACGTGGTTCAAAAATGAAAAGCTTAAGATGTGTTTGGCTTCAAAAAGGGCTTGGGAGCACACACATTTAGAGGGTATGGAAGTGTTTAGGCCAATTTACGATTTTTCACATGCATTGCCTAAAGTCATTTCTAAAGGATTGTCCACAAGCAAATCAAAGCATCCACAAGCAGTCCATAATATTCTATGACATGCAATATTTAAGTGCAAATGAGGCCTATTCATGCTTAAAAGAGTGTTTGAGAGTGAGTGTTTAAAGAGTGAATATTTGACAACTCAAAATACGCTTTTTAAGGCCGTTTTTGTGATCCTCACGGGAATCTCCACTATTAATTCCTAGCCTTTAAGCAAAATTGATAATTCACCCTAACATTATGAGAAAAAGATTAATTCACTTTGTTCAATGACACCCTAAGTGGCATGATATTAATCTAAACCAAACAATGGCAAAGATGCACAATTCCTCACTACTTCATGTATAGCACAATCTCAACAAGCAAAGTATGATTAAATATGGCATTATCGCAAAAAAATTCAAAACATTTGGCACACAGATTGAAAAACCAAGCAAAGTGAGTAAAGTGGTGTTACGCAAACGTACCCCCAAACCTAAATTGGACATTGTCCTCAATGTTCATGGGAGACAAAATTTTGACAAAAGGCGCAACCCAACAAATCCAAAACAAAAGATGCATATATGTCCACAAAAAATCAATGTATTTTCAAATTTTTTGGCAATGGTGCCCTCTCATCCTAATATGCACAAAATCATCTAAAAAGATGCTCAATCAAATATGGAATATACCTCAATATTCCTATAATTCAAAAATCAACAATTAAGCACATTCATCCTAAATCCACTACCAAAATTCATCTCACACCCTTATTCTAAGCAAAAATGAAATAGAGATAAAGGAATTCAACAATGATGATACTACTTAAAAATTTAAACTATGAAAGAAATATACCAAGTGGGTTGCCTCCTACCAAGCGCTCTATTTAATGTCTAGGCAAGACGTGGCATGGTGCTTCCGCACTTCGAACCTCCGCAATGTTGCTTCCTTAGTGATAAAGTCCTCGCCCTTTTTATGAGCACTCTTGGCTTGCTCGTCCCTCCAAGACTTGCAAGTTGACTTTGTTTCTTTCGAAGAGATAAAGAACCTTGATTTAACGCACAAGCAACACACACTTGCTTCCTCAAGAAGTAATAGAAAAATCTATACACTCACAAAACACATTATAATGTTCCGGCAAATAAAATTATACTCAATTCAAGCAATTGCCAACAATAGCTTGAAACACTAATTATTCAAAAGAAATAAACAAATTAAACAATCAAAACAAAAAGCATAAAAATAAAATGCACTAATATTTTCAACATTGTGCATTTGGGGTAGGATTAGGATTAATTAAGGGTAGTTTGACCAAGTTGGGAAATTCACTCTTCTTTACAATCCAAATAAATGTAGATGATTTCCCCATCATTTCCTTTCCCTTCTTTCTCATTTGGTTCATTGATTCTTTCCTCACCCAAATTTTTCTTATCCTAGGTGGACTCCTCCTATTCCTAGGCTTCTCAACCCATACCTTCCTAACATGCATATATGTCTCTCTATGTCTAAAATTCCCTCGTGTGCCTTGCCTCTCATTTTCATGGTTTGGTGGTCTAAAATGACCTATCGTATGGCAATGATGGCACATGGTTATAGAGTTAGGAATGATACCTTCTTGGTGGTTCTTTGTTGGAGGTGGAGGTGGAGAGTTCTCATTCCTCCTTTTTGCCTTTCTCCTCCTTACTTTGCTAGGATTCGGTTCCTTGACCTTGGCACTTGAAGAGGCTTGACTCAAGTCGGGCATTTCTTCTCTTTCTTGCTTAGACCTTGCAAGTTTCGCAAGGTTATCAACTTCCTTCGTCTTCATTATCTCCAAAGCCTTATCCCTTGTTTGAATTTCGGCTTGCATTAGTCGCATCCTCTTTGCAAAGTCCTCCTTGGTATCTTCAAACTCCTTCAATGTTGTACTCTTTTCGGCTTCAAGTCTCACAATTTGTTCTTTGAATTCTTTGTTCTTGTAGGAGACTTCGCCATTTTGCTTCTTGAGAGTACCATTTTCGGCTCTGAACATCTTTACTTCAAGAATGATTTTCTTGTTCAATTCTTGAAGCATACTCTCCCTTGTTGTTCCCAAGGCTTCCTTACCTTCTAACTTCTTCTTCAAGAGTTGTATCTTCCCTTCATAATCCTTGGTGATTTCCTCTTGTTGTAGGGAAGTTGTCATGATTCTTTCTTGAAGTAGAGCATTCTCTTTTTTCAATACGTCCATCGCCATCACTAGGTCTTCACTCATGCTCAAAATCTTCTAGTTCATCTCTAGCGTGATCTTGCATAGATCTTCTTCCTTTGATTGATACAAGACTTCTATGTTGTATTGAGTTGTGGCAATGATGAAATTGTTGAAATTTTCTTCAAATGTGGACTCTTTTCCTTGGTCTGGCCAACTAGATGACGTATAGTCATTCCTATCTTCTGATGACATTCTCATGGGCCGTAGCTTGGCCTTGAGTTTTGCATAAGGAAATCCATAGAGTCCTGAAACAAAAATAAACAAAAACTACCAAAGAAGTGAAAAGAAACTAAAAAGTCTAAAAACAACTAAGAGACTAAAAATTAATAAAAACTAAACAAAGAAGTGAAAAGAACTACAAAGACTAAAAACAATTAAGAAAAGCTAATTGAATCAACTATAGCTTTAATTCCCCGGCAGCGGCACCATTTTTGATGACTCACTTTTTGTGTCGTTACCAAATTGCGAATTACCAAAAGAATGTTATAAAATGAATCTTTTACGCAATATATTTTAAGATTTGAAAACGAGTATTGTGGTAAGCTTAGAATTCGTTCCACAGGGAATTAGAGAAATATGTTGATTTAATTAGCTAATCTATAAACAATAAAATAAATCATAAATGATGAATGAGTGTATGGTTTGTCAAACCATCAAACATACATACAAAATTAACCTAACTAAAAATATGGTGATGTTAGGATTATGCTCAATAGCAAGAGTGTAATAATGTAATTAACAATCTTTTTCAAATTAAGAAAGTGATTTCTGTTTTAAACAAATCTTATAGCATTTATAGTTTAATAATTGTCAAAGTAAATAATCATAAGGTCTAAAGACTATGAGAAAAGAAGAATTGTTCGTACATCTGGATATGTATGTGGTAGACACAATTCTTTAGTTAGTCTTGAATATTGTTCACAGCTTAAGTTAAAGGTTGGGCACCTTTATCTTGTTAAAGTTGTAGAATTCTTTTGCTAGCATTTGAGTGGGATCAAATGAGATATGATGAGTCTAAAATCATCGGAGTGTCTTCGAGCAAAAGAATCTAGTGCACTGGGTGCATTGAACTGGATCACAATGAAATACTTTATCTATAACCGTCAGTAGATAAAAGTCTTTTCATTATCAGGACAATCGGAGAGTCTATCTTAATCCTGAGATAAATGATGGACTTATGGTTGCAAGTGATATCATTTGAGTTATCAATGAGTACGATTATATCGCATAGTCTATCCTCGATAGTTTGGTGATATTCATTTGTTAATCGATAGAGAACTTCATTTATAGATATGGACATCGTGGCTCCATTTATCAAATGAGAGTATAATATCATCATATGGATGTTTTGAGGTAATTGGATATTAAATCTCAACGTTGAGTTTTCAATAGTGTCTATTGAAAACATGGCTTCTGGACAAGTCAAAATATTCAAGTTCAAAACGTGGTCATATGAGTAAATATGGTAACTTGGAGAGTTATAGGCGGTCTATGAATTCTTGGCGATTACTGATATTAATCACGAGGATACACTATCTCCAATATGATTGTCTAGGGTATGAATGAGGAAACATCTTCCTTTTCTATCTTTATTTAAGAGTTCAATTTTAGCTCTTTAGTGGAATGAGTTAAAATTAATGGATCGGACCTAAGTGAATCATTTGTTGATTGTGATTAGGTTATGTCTATTGAAGCTTAAATTTAGATAGCCCGCTAAGATCCCCAATCCACACGGATTTGCATGGATCACTTGATATATTCTACCGGACCAATTTAGGGTCCATCTAGAATTGCATTTAATATATTAAGAATATAATTTACACATTATTTATGTAATGGGCTGCTCAATTATATTTATATATTAATGGATGACATGTGGGCTTGTTTCTTTTAGTAAGAATGAGTCTAGTTCACATGTGGGCTTTTTATTTAAAGTCCTATGGATTAAATGAAATAAGAAAATAATATTAGGCCCAATATCTTATATAGGGCGGCAAGGTGACTTAATAACCTTAAATATTATTTTGTTTTCATTGTTTAATTAAATAAGAATTAATTAATTTATTAATTAATTGTTTAATTAAGAAACAAATCTTTTATGATTAGGAAATATGATTCCTATTGGTATACTATTGGTAGTAGTATACTTAAATTAAAAGACTTGTTTGACAAGGAAATAAATAATTAATTTTATTAATTTAATCAAATAAGAAGTCTTTTTATTTTAGTCAAATAAGGAATAAAAGATTTATGAGTTTGATTAGGGTTTGGAAGTCTCAAACAAAATAGGAATTAGGGTGCAATTCAAACTCTTTCTTGCTAGAGAATTGCGGCAACCCTAATCTTTTTTGGTAGAGAATTCGGCCACCCTTAAAAGAAAAAGAAGAGAATTTCGGCCAGCAAGGGTTAAGTGTGCAGAATTTTTATTTTTCTTCTTCTTCTCAACTCATAGATAGAGAGCTTTTATTCTACTAAAAACAAAAGGAAACATAGATTATTCTTTGATGGTATTCTATTTGCTTACTCTTCAATAAGCTTGTGAATACTACATCGATCAAGGTTCACGCGAGTTTCGATCACAAGATTGAGAACTCAAAAGTGACCGGAATAATCTTAGGTTTCTCTTGATTGTTTTTGTGACTAACGAATCAGAGAAAAGTTTGTTTTATCCAATCACAGGCTTGCAATTCAAAGAAGAGGGAGACCACGCTCCTAGGTGATCCATGTTCGTGCTAGGATTGAAGATCTTGCGGATTACCATCGACGTAAGTCAATCGGATCACGCGACAAGAGGTATTCATCTTTTGTTATTTATTATATGTTTTTAATTAATCAAAAGGGTTTAAGGTTCATAAAAAGGAAAAATTTTAAAAGCTACTAAAACTATTTTTTTTTAGTCTCGCTTCCGCTGCGGGTATATTTTTCCCTACAGGTGATATGAAAAATAGAAGACTCACAATCTTGATAAGAAAAATGGATGAAAACAATTAATGTTGATGCTAGGGAATTGATTGATTAGCAAGTAGGTATGGGTATTGCTTTTTAAGCCACTTTAAGGACCAATCTCTACATGTTAACCAATTTAGGTTTAGATTAATGTGGTTGATATACCCTCCACTAATCCATCCTATTTATTGGGTTCTTAATCACTCAAGTGTGTCAATCCAAGAGTGATTATATAACATGTTATTCTAAACAAGATTGTAATTAACAAGTGGGTATACAAGTCAATCACATAATGAATAAAATCTAATGAATTAATAAATAGAACACATATAGAGATTCATTACAAAGCTTAAGCAAAAACCCACAACCAAATGTTTATCAAATCAATCCCCTAGATTAGGGGTTTAATTACACATAGTAGCAATCAAATAAAAACAAGTAAATGGTAAGGAAATCACCCTTAGGCCACCTTCTTTAGTGCTTGATCCTTGTTCTCCTTTGATGCTCCTAGATGCAAAGAATGGAAGAGGAGGATGTGTCTAGATAGGTGGATGGCTTATGGTGAGTGACAAAGGATTTGTGATGGAGAAAATGGTAGGGAAGGAATGGTCTAGGGAAGTAATCAAGATTTGGTGTGAGGTTTTGGATGGAAAAGATAAGTCCAAGTGTAGAAATGGAGGAGTTTGGGAGATGATTAATGGAGGAAAGGGAGATTGGTAGGAGAGAATAGGCTTGGTTTTCAAATTGAAAAGAGGGATGAATTTATAGTATTTTTGAATTAGGTCATGGATGGTAAAATTACTAAAAGACCCCTATACTTGTCAAATTGCCATTTTGGCCCCTCTAGGGGGCCTTCTTTTAATTTTCCTCTCAAATCTCACCAATCAGCGATGAACACAGAGAGAGTCACAGTTTGGCATAAATGTCGACCGTAGGGCGACTAAATGGCGACGCTTGGGAGATGATTAATGGAGGAAAGGGAGATTGGTAGGAGAGAATAGGCTTGGTTTTCAAATTGAAAAGAGGGATGAATTTATAGTATTTTTGAATTAGGTCATGGATGGTAAAATTACTAAAAGACCCCTATACTTGTCAAATTGCCATTTTGGCCCCTCTAGGGGGCCTTCTTGTAATTTTCCTCTCAAATCTCACCAATCAGCGATGAACACAGAGAGAGTCACAGTTTGGCATAAATGGCGACCGTAGGGCGACTAAATGGCGACGCAATCAGGTGTGGGAAATCATCCCCTATTGCCATGGCAACCTCGAACGACAAATGACGACCAAAATGGTGACTTGGCATGACAAGAGTTGATGGAGGAGGAGCTTGAAGATTCCGACAATTTGGACGCTGGAAATGGACCGATGGGGTTTCCGTTGATTTGGATCGGAAATCGACCGGTGACGGTGATGGGAAGTGTCTTTCCGGCGACGTTGGCAAGCTAGGGTTTGGTCACCTCCATGGCTGTCTCACGTGTGAGGAAGAAGAAGATTGAATAGTAAATGGGGTGTATTTAGAAATCAGGTGGGGTGCATGCAACAGGTGTCATTTGTCTTTTAAGGGGGGTGCAATTAGAAATAGGCTGGGGTGCAATCAGTAGGCTGCCTTTCCTCTTAAATGGGCTGCAGTTAGCACAAGAGAGAGGTGCGTTTAAGGGCCCACAACCTTAAACGCACTGTTTCATTAAACGGTGGATGTGGGCTTGTCTCATAAGGGGGGCTCTTCAGCAACGTGGTGCGGTGTGTTAGGCTGCTACATTTTGTCTCATATGGGGGGTGCACAACAATGGCCTGGGGTGCGTTTGGAGGCCCACACCCCTCCTAAACGCACCTAATTCACGTGCCACGTGGCGTGCTTCTCTGCTTTGCGTGGCAATTTACACGATGATCCCCTGTTCTCTTCTAATATCACAAAAACTTCAAACTTTTCCTTGTATTTTACGATTTTACCCCCAGTTTCTCCAAATTACAACAATGCCCTTTAACTTTTAAATTCCTGAAAATACTTAATAAACAACATTAAAACATGAGGAAAATGCCCGAGAATCAAGCATAAAGAGGCAGAAATGAGGGCCAAAATCATACCTATTTTGGCTTGATCAGTACTCAACAAGATAATGTTGTATGTGTGATCGTTTTGAAAACCAATTTCACCACTTAAAAATCCACTTAGATAGAAAATTAGTAAAGTGGTAAGTAGGATTCGTTCCATAAGGAATTAGAGTGATTAGTTGAATTAATTAGCTAATCTAAATGCGATACAATAGATCATAGATAAATGGATGAGTGAATGGGTTGTCAAGCCATCAAACATACATGTAAATTAAACCTAATAAAACTAATAAAATGGAATGCTCAACAAATCTAGAAAAGATAGATGAAATAAACAATTAATAGGAATTCTAGGGAAATGATAGAATAGCTAATGGACTATGAGCAATTCATATAAGGCTTCTTTAATGCATTATCTACACTTTCAAGGACCGATCTCATTCGAAAGTGTTGTTTAGGTCGTCACTACGAACCCTAAACAACTTCCCACCGAAATGCCTAACCGATTAAGGAGAGGGGGTCACGGCGAGATCGGTTAGTGACGATCAAATGGTCTAGGCAATCAAGGTTGATCATCCCTCCAAAAGCCTATCCTATTCACTATGTGCTCTAATCAATTAAGTGTGTTAATAACTCAACCAATTTTATCACAAATTAATCCTACAACATATTTTAATTAACAAGTGTGTCAATAACTCAATTAATCACATAAGTGCAAGATCTAATTAAAAAGTAAATAAAACTTAAATCATGCAAACATAACATTCAAAGCTTTAATAAATACCCATGTCCAAAAAGTCTCTCAAATCATCCTCTAAAATAGGGGTTTTAATTACACATAAATACAAACAAGAAAAGGAAATAAAATGGAGAGAAATCACCCTTGGGTCTCTCTTGTAAGCTTGATCCTTCCTTGAGCTCCCTTGCTTGAATCTTGAGCAAAGAGTGGGTGTTGAGGATGTGTCTAGATAGGTGGAATCATATGGAAAGTGACAAAGGAAATGGGTGGAGAAGATGGAAAGAGAGGAATGATTTAAGGGGAGTAATCTAGATGGCCCAGTCCTATATGATCAAATCATATAAGGTGCCTCCATTCTCATATCTCCATATGAATGATCTAGGATAAGATCACCGTACATTATGGAATGGACCGCAGCTGTAGATTGACCACAAATAAAGTACCCAGCTTTATTTGCTATCTACGGACTCTTTAGATTGCTCGTTTCAAACTGAATCCATCTGTATATGACATTCATATACTTAGTTTGAAATTACATCCGGCAATCTTGGATGTTAAGTACACATGTTATTATAAATGTATGAGATAATTTGAATGAATAAACTACTTCTTTTATTTCTTGTTCAATTCACATTTACAAACTACAAGCTTTAGGGCAAAAATCCCAACACACATATATAGGGATTACCCACTTGCTATCCGAAATCAAGTAGATGATTCTGACATCTAAAAGATTCAACACCTCCTTTTTGTACCTCTTGCATAATAGGATTCAACCTACGTTACGCCTCCCTAGTTGGCTTTGTGTCATCTTCCAAAAGGATCTTATGCATGCACAAAGTCAGACTAATTCCCTTGATATCGTCTAGAGTCCATCCTATAGCTTTTTTGTACTTCCTCATGATCTCAAGCAATCTCTATTCCTCTCTTGGGTCTAGGTTTGCCGCAATGATAACCGGAAAGTTTCTACTATCATCTAGGAATGCATACTTCAGGTTTGAAGGGAGCTCTTTCAACTCTAGTTTCTTAGTGGGGAGTTCATCCTTGTCGCTCACTTGTTGTTCAACCAAATCCTCCCTTGAACTTCCCAAACCATCGTCTAATCCAATGTCCTTAGTGATCACTTCGTCCACTACTTCTTGATAACATACCCTCCTATTAGCTTCTTCCTCAATGTCATCCATGATATCCACACTATAGCAATCATGCGCTCCAATTGGATAAAGCTAAAGACTTAAATACCTTATATTCCACAACTTCATCAAGAACCTTCAAAGTCAACTTCCCCTCGTGCACATTAATCACCGCCTTTACTATAGCCATGAAAGGACGTCCCAAAAGGATTAAAGAGTCTTTTTCATCAGGATCTATCTCCATATCTAGTACTACGAAGTCTGTAGGAATGATTAGCTTATCAACTTGGATAAGGACATCTTCAACTATCCCTCTAGGTTGCCTAGCCAATTGGTCCACCAAAATGAGAGACATTTTTGTTGGTCTTAGCTCATTCAAACCCAACTTCTTGTAAATTAAGAAGGGCATCAAGTTGATGCTTGCCCCTAGATCAAGCATAGCCCTTACTTGTCCCTCTCCACTAATTGTTATACTAATAATGAAGCTTCCCAGATCTTTTCGCTTCAGAGGAAGTCTCTTCTGAATGACCGCACTTGTGTTCTCATTAAGCCTCTCTTGATTCTTCGGCCTAAACCTATACTTCTCCTTATTCAACTCTTTGAAAAACTTCCCATATGCCGGCATCTTCTAAATTGCATCTAGAAAAGGTAGATTGATTGTTACTTTAGAAAGCACATCATAGATATCCTTGAATGATTGTTCCATTCTATCCTTCTTCAAACTACTCGGATATAGTACCTTGGAGAAACTGGGGCTAAGAAGTGTGTTGTTACTAGGATTTGCCTTAGGTGTTTCTATTCCCTCTGGAATTTGAGTCTTCTCCCTTTCAGCCGTCTCTTTAACTGGCACTACATTTTCTTCATCATTTCCTTCTACAGGTGAGTTGTCGTTTCCAACAATGATTCCCTCATTTCTTCCATTATTCACTATTCTACCACTTTTTAAAATGGCTCTGGCACTACCAAGATTGAGAGAGTCACTTGAGCCTACGGCCTCTCCTCTTAACACCTTATCCGCAATCCTTCCTACGTGCCCTTCAAGTCTACCAATCAATTCCTCTAGCTTAAAGGACCTACTTTGACTGGCTTCCATAAATCCATTCAATAGCTTCTCATAGGTTGCTTGTGTATCTTGAAGGTTCCATCTCATCTCATCTTCCATTCCTTTTTCATGGAATTCCACCTCCTCGGGCACTCTTACTTGTCTCTCCATTCCCCTTGAGGTCCTTGTGGTGAATAATGTCATTCCTCTATTGAAATTTGCCATTTGTTCCACAAGATAATCCATTTCCTAAAATTTGAACAACACAACACTACAACGTAAAGAATTCCAATGAAACCTACAATTTAACACTACTTGACAATATAAACAAACTAAAGAAAATGCACACTAAAAAGAGAAGTCAATCTATGTAATCAACGCTACCATTCCTCGGCAGTGGCGCCAATTTTTGATGAGCCATCGTGCACTCACAAAAATGATGTAATTTGTTTGATCTTTGAAAACCCTTTTAAGCCACTTAAATCCTTTAAAGTATGATTTTATGGCAAATGGTAAGCAAGTTCGTTCCACAGGGATATGGAGAGCTAATTATATAGATTGACTAATCTTTAGACAAATAAAATAAATCATGATATGCGATAGATGTGTGGTTTCAAAAACCACCAATGTTAACTACTAAATTGAAAATACAAAAGTGATATGAAAAATAGAATACTCAACAACCTTGATAAGAATGATGATGTAAACAATCAATATGATTGCTAGGTAATAGATTGATTAGCAATTGAGTGTGGGTAATGCCTTTCTAGCCACTTTAATGGACCAATCTCTCTATGTTAACCAATTGAGGCTTAGATTAGTGGGGTTGATATACCCACCACTAATCTATCCTATTCAATGGATTCTTAATCACACAAGGGTGTCAATCTAAATACGATTATATAACATATTACTCTAAACAAGATTGCAATCAACAAGTGAATATACAAGTCAATCACATAATAAAAAGAATCTAATGATTGAATGAATAGAACACATAAAGAGATTTATTATAAAGCTAAGGCTAATACCCACAATCAAATGATCCTCAAATCTATCCCCTAGATTAGGGGTTTAGTTACACATATTAGCAATAAAATGGAAAGCAAGTAAATAATAAGGAAATCACCCTTGGGCCTCCTTCTTTATGCTTGATCCTTCCTTTCCTTTTATGCTCCTAATACAAAGAGTGGAAGTATAGGATGTGTCTTGGGGTGTGGATGTTTAATGGAGAGTGACAAAGGCATTTGGGTGAAGAGAATGGTAGGAGAGGAATGATTTAGGGAAGTAGTCAAGGTTTGGTGTTGAGATTTGGATGGAATTAGGTGAGTACAAGTATAGAAATAGAGGATGAGGAAAGATGAGCCATGGATGAGAAATCTAGATCTTAATTGAGTGAATTTTGTGCTCTCTAAGGTGGTGTGTGTTTGCTGAAGATGAAAGGCCTCTCTATATATACTATCTCTTGGACATTGTAAGATCTTTTATTTGTATTGGCGTGATTCCATTGCAAAACTCTCTATATTTGTATTAGTAGTTGCTTAAGTGTTTCTTGGAAGAAAGGAGCCTCAAAGGTGAAGAAGCAACATCTTGTGCAAATATCGTCTTCAAGGGGAACATCGCGTTCTTGGATGCTAAGGTATCAAGATTCTTCTTCCTCTTGCAAGGCGTTAGCGCACACACACACAATTCATACATGTGTGTCCCTGCATCGTAGTTCAAACATTTGGTATAACACTTTCACACACATTTAGTATACACATGCATTCATCTCATTGTTAACAATCTTGTAAAATTGCATGTTTTCTCACTATCGCTTAGATATGGCATGCTTGTGTTGTATAGTGTTTATTTGTTTGTGTTTCTTGTTTTTTGGTCTTGAACATGGTATTATTTGATTCCTTATTGAGTCCCGGTCATTTCAGTTACTCATATGTTAAGTTTCGAGTCCAAACGATGTATCTACGCTACTTTTCGTTCTCATTCGTTGAGTTGTGTTCGTCGTCATTTTCCGAGATGAATTCTCAACCATTTGTCAAAGTTTAATAGTATTTGTTGTGCATGAGGGAGTCATGGTTCATAATCCGAAAACAGATTCAAAATCGGAGTTCGGATGCCCGAATACGGTTGAAGAACGTGAGAGGTGCGCGGGAGAAGCTTCATGGCCAAAGGCCATGGCAAGGCTTCCACGTGTGGAGGCCGTGTGCCACACTGCCCAGCCAGCTCTCTGACCATGTGTTGCACACACGCCCCACACATGGGCAAGGCTGGGTAGGCCTATTTTGTTGGACAAAAATGCCCTTCTTCCTTCTCCTTCAAATGACTTCTCTTCCTTCCATTTTCAAACAACTTGAACATCATTAAATCTGATTTTCTGCAGAAATGTTCTTGATTTTGATTTACTTACTTTGATCATAACTTCTTCATACGAACTTGAAATTGAGTGATTCAAAAGCCAAATTTGTTGGTCTCGATGAGAGCTACAAACCTGAAGCATTTTCAGAGGCATTTGATTTCATCATTTTTCACAGCACTCTGATTTTCAGTACGAGGTCCATTAGTTGTATGTGAAACTTCTTCTCTTGCAATTTCATTTGATCATCTCTATGATTCTTTCTATTTGATAGTTGAAATATGTTGAGAAGTATGTTAGATCATATACTAGGGTTGTATGATTGATTAGTTAATTGAGTTTAGCTTTGTGATTTCTCTTAAACATATTTTTGCTAGACTTGAGATTGATTGAAATTGATTCTAGAAATTGTTTTTATAATGTGCTTCATGTTATCTTCTAGGCTCAATTTCTTGATATAAGAACTAAGATTTTTGTGACATATATTGAATATCTTAATCTTGTTCTTATTGTTTTGACATGCTTTGATTTCTAGATAGATTTGTGATTGTGTGTTGATAGTATATTCTAGATTATCATTAAGCATGTTCATAGAGTGTGTTTGATCTACTTACTCTATTTGTGTGTGTTTGCATCACTTGCATCACCTAGATCATTGCCTTGTAATAGGTTGAAGTCTCTTGTCAAGGTGAGTGAAGCCTATTTGACTTGAGCAAGAAGACTTGGCTAGGAAAGGTTTCCGGATAGCCAAGCAAGAAGCCTTAGTTAGAATCAAGGTGATTCAGATAACTAAGCAAGAAGTCTTAGTAGGGAGTTTAATACTCTGGATGGTAGCTTAACTAGGATCTCTTGATCTAGATTGCTAAGCAAAGAAATCTTCCTAGAGGCTTTTTAGTCTTGGATAGGAAGTTGCTCTCTAGAGGTGTGGGATACATCTTGGATAGAGAGTAGGCTAGGTAATTCACTAGGCCTTTGAGAGGTGATTAGAATTTGATAGCTTGAAGCGGATGTCATAGTGTTGATAGCTTTGAGTGAGTAAGTTCTTTTCATATAGTGGATTTGCTTTGCCGGTGGTTGTGGATTCAACCCGTGGATGTTTCCTCTTTGAGGTTTTACCACGTAAAAACATTGTGTCTCATTTTTGCTTTATATTTCCTTATCTTCCATATGTTCTCTTGTATTGATTCTTCTGTATATTGATGCTTACATGAATTGATTCATAATATACAATTGCTATATCATTACAAGTATTCATTTGCATTCTTATATTCCGCATCTTTTTGAATATTGGAAGAATTTGGGACTATACCTATTCACCCCCCCCCCCCCCCCCTCTAGGTATAAAACACTAAACTTTAAAGGGAATTTCAGACATGTACTGATAACTGCTTGATTCGCTGATATGGCGCAAAGTTCGCCATTTTATCACTATGGCAACCCTGGCGTGCAAAATGATTATATGCAAATGTCACCACGAACATCATCTTTTTCGCCATATAGCAAATGGCGACCTTGATAATGTAGGGAAAAATATACCGTAAAAGTACACGCAGCGGAAGCGAGACTAAAAAAAAATATGTTTTAGTAGCTTTTAAAATTTTTCCTTTTATGAACCTTAACCCTTTTAATCAATTAAAGATATATAATATATAACAAAAGAAGAATACCTTTTGTCGCGTGATCCGATTGACTTACGTCGATGGTAATCCACAAGATCTTCAATCCTAGCATGAACGTGGATCACCTAGGAGCGTGGTCTCCCTTTTCTTTGAATGGCAAGCCTGTGATTGGATAAAACAAACTTTTCTCTTATTCGTTAGTCACAAAAACAATCAAAAGAAACCTAAGATTATTCCGGTCACTTTTGAGTTCTCAATCTTATGATCGAAACTCGCGTGAACCTTGATCGATGTAGTATACACAAGCTTATTGATGAATAAGCAAATAGTATACCATCAAAGAATAATCTATGTCTCTTTTTGTTTTAGTAGAATAAAAGTTATCTTTCTATGAGTTGAGAAGAAGAAGAAAATAGAATTATGCACACCCAAAACCCTAAGTGGCCGAAAATTATAAGTCCACTTATATATGTGGCAAAATTTTCTTTCTTCCTTTTTACTAGGGTGGCCGAATTCTCTAGCCAAAAGGGACTAGGGTTGCCGCAATCCTCAAACCAAAAGGAGTTTGTATTGCACCCTAATTCCTATTTAGTTTAAGACTTCCAAACCCTAATCAAACTCATAAATCTTTTATTCTTTTATTTGACAAAAATAAAAAGACTTCTTATTTGATTAAATAAATAAAATTAATTATTTATTTCCTTGTCAAACAAGTCTTTTAATTTATGTATACTACTACCAATAGTATACCTTTAGGAATCATACTTCCTAATCAGAAAAGATTTGTTTCTTAATTAAACAATTAATTAATAAATTAATTAATTCTTATTTAATTAAACAATGAAAACAAAATAATATATAAGGTTAATTAAACACCTTGCCGCTGTTAGGATTATGCTCAATAGCAAGAGTGTAATATTGTATTTAACAATCTGTTTCATATTAATAAAGTGATTTCTGGTTTAAACAAATATTATAGCATTTATAGTTGAATATTATAATTGTTAAAGTAAATAATCATAAGGTCTAAAGACTATGAGAAAAGAAGAATTGTTCATACATCTGGATATGTATGTGGTAGACACAATTCTTTAGTTAGTCTTGAATATTGTTCACAACTTAAGTTAAAGGTTGGGCACCTTTATCTTGTTAAAGTTGTAGAATTCTTTTGCTAGCATTTGAGTGGGATCAAATGAGATATGATGAGTCTAAAATCATCGGAGTGTCTTCGAGCAAAAGAATATAGTGCACTGGGTGCATTGAACAGGATCACAATGAAATACTTTATCTATAACCGTCAGTAGATAAAAGTAATTTCATTATCAGGACCATCGGAGAGTCTATCTTAATCCTAAGATAAATGATGGACTTATGGTTGCAGGTGATATCATTTGAGCTATCAATGACTACAATTATATCTCATAGTCTATCCTCGATAGTTTGGTGATATTCATTTGTTAATCGATAGAGGACTTCATTTATAGATATGGACATCGTGGCTCCATTTATTAAATGAGAGTATAATATCATCATATGGATGTTTTAAGGTAATTGGATATTAAATCTCAACGTTGAGTTTTCAATAGTGTCTATTGAAAACATGGCTTCTGGACAAGTCAAAATATCCAAGTTCAAAACGTGGTCATATGAGTAAATATGGTAACTTGGAGAGTTATAGGCGGTCTATGAACTCTTGGCGATTACTGATATTAATCACGAGGATACACTATCTCTAATATGATTGTCTAGGGTATGAATGAGGAAACATCTTCCTTTTCTGTCTTTATTTAAGAGTTCAATTTTAGCTCTTTAGTGGAATGAGTTAAAATTAATGGATCGGACCTAAGTGAATCATTTGTTGATTGTGATTAGGTTATGTCTATTGTAGCTTAAATTTAGATAGCCCGCAAAGATCCCCAATCCACACGGACTTGCATGGATCACTTGATATATTCTACCGGACCAATTTAACGGTCCATCTAGAATTGCATTTAATATATTAAGAATATAATTTACACATTATTTAAGTAATGGGCTGCTCAATTATATTTATATATTAATGGATGACATGTGGGCTTGTTTCTTTTAGTAAGAATGGGTCTAGTTCACATGTGGGCTTTTTATTTAAAGTCCTATGGATTAAATGAAATAAGAAAATAATATTTGGCCCAATATTTTATATATGGGGCGGCAAGGTGTGTATTTAACCCTAAATATTATTTTGTTTTCATTGTTTAATTAAATAAGAATTAATTAATTTATTAATTAATTATTTAATTAAGAAACAAATCTTTTCTAAATTGGAAATATGATTCCTATTGGTATACTATTGGTAGTAGTATATTTAAATTAAAAGACTTGTTTGACAAGGAAATAAATAATTAATTTTATTTATTTAATCAAATAAGAAGTATTTTTATTTTAGTCAAATAAGGAATAAAAGATTTATGAGTTTGATTAGGGTTTGGAAATCTTAAACAAAATAGGAATTATGGTGCAATTCAAACTCTCCCTTTTGTTTGATTTTTGCAGCAACCCTAATTGTTTTTGGCCAAGGATTTCGGCCACCCTAAGTGTGAAAAGAGAGAAGAAATTTTGCAACATATATATGGCCTATTATAATTTTCGGCCAGACCTAGGGTTTATGTGCAGAAATTTTATTTCTTCTTCTTCTTCTTCTCAACTCATAGTTAGAGATCTATTATTCTACTAAAAACAAAAGGAACATAGATTATTCTTTTATGGTATATTGTTTGCTTGTTCATTAATAAGCTTGTATATACTATATCGATTAAGGTTCACGCGAGTTTCGATCATAAGATTGAGAACTCAAAAGTGACCAGAATAATCTTAGGTTCCTTTAGATTGTTTTTGGGACTAACGAATCAAGAAAAGTTTGTTTAATCCAATCACAGGTTTGCAATTCAAAGAAAGGGAGACCACGCTCCCAGGTGATCCACGTTCGTGCTAGGATTGAAGATCTTGCGGATTACCATCGACGCAAGTCAATCGGATCACGCGACAAGAGGTATTAATCTTTTGTTTATTTTTATAACTTTAATTAATCAAAAGGGTTTAAGGTTCATAAAATTGGAAAAATTTTAAAAGCTACTCAAACTATTTTTTAGTCTCGCTTCCGCTGCGGGTACAATTTTTCCCTACAGCCGCCCCATATAAAAATATTGGGCCAAATATTATTTTCTTATTTCATTTAATCCATAGGACTTTAAATGAAAAGCCCACATGTGAACTAGACCCATTCTTACTAAAAGAAACAAGCCCACATGTCATTCATTAATATACAAATATAATTGAGCAGCCCATTAAATAAATAATGTGCAAATTATATTCTTAATATATTAAATGCAATTCTAGATGGACCCTAAATTGGTCCGGTAGAATATATCAAGTGATCCATGCAAGTCCGTGTGGATTGGGGATCTTGGTGGGCTATCTAAATTTAAGCTTCAATAGACATAACCCAATCACAATCAACAAATGATTCACTTAGGTCCGATCCATTAATTTTAACTCATTCCACTAAAGAGCTAAAATTGAACTCTTAAATAAAGACAGAAAAGGAAGATGTTTCCTCATTCATACCCTAGACAATCAAGTTGGAGATAGTGTATCCTCGTGATTAATATCAGTAATCGCCAAGAGTTCATAGACCGCCTATAACTCTCCAAGTTACCATATTTACTCATATGACCACGTTTTGAACTTGGATATTTTGACTTGTCCAGAAGCCATGTTTTCAATAGACACTATCGAAAACTCAACGTTGAGATTTAATATCCAATTACCTCAAAACATCCATATGATGATATTATACTCTCATTCGATAAATGGAGCCACGATGTCCATATCTATAAATGAAGTCCTCTATCGATTAACAAATGAATATCACCAAACTATCGAGGATAGACTATGCGATATAATCGTACTCATTGATAACTCAAATGATATCACTTGCAACCATAAGTCCATCATTTATCTCAGGATTAAGATAGACTCTCCGATTGTCCTGATAATGAAATTACTTTTATCTACTGACGGTTATAGATAAAGTATTTCATTGTGATCCAGTTCAATGCACCCAGTGCACTAGATTCTTTTGCTCGAAGACACTCCGATGATTTTAGACTCATCATATCTCGTTTGATCCCACTCAAATGCTAGCAAAAGAATTCTACAACTTTAACAAGATAAAGGTGCCCAACCTTTAACTTAAGTTGTGAACAATATTCAAGACTAACTAAAGAATTGTGTCTACCACATACATATCCAGATGTATGAACAATTCTTCTTTTCTCATAGTCTTTAGACCTTATGATTATTTACTTTGACAATTATTAAACTATAAATGCTATAAGATTTGTTTAAACCAGAAATCACTTTATTAATATGAAAAAGATTGTTAATTACAATATTACACTCTTGCTATTGAGCATAATCCTAACAGATAAAATTCTGATGAGGTCGCCATTTGCAAAAATTGGTCGCTATGGCGATCATGAGAAAAGTTGTGAGGTCGCCATTTGCAAAGGTGGGTCACTATGGCGACCCCAAATGCCGACCCAGCTGATTGATTTTTGTAACTCTTTTGTGGCCATGGCGACTAAGTGGCGACCAAGTGGCAACCTTCTGATGCTCTGAATAATTCCTCTGTCGCCATGGCGACCATGTGGCGACCTCTTCTTGCTTAAGTAGCGAAAATGCCCTGTTTCTCCCATTTGTGAGCCTTTTTGCACCAAAGTCCTCAACTTCATCCCAAATGCTATTGAAACCTAATAAAACCTAAAACACTTGATTTTACACCATTAAACACGGGGAAAATCCTGAGAATTAAGCAAAAAGATTCAAAAATGAGGGCTAAAATCATACCAATTTTTGCTTGATCAGTGACCAACCTTAAAGAGGCCAATCTTGCACTTCATGCAGAGTTGTAGCAGGCTAAGAAGGATCTGGTCCAGGCTGAACAGAGCATAGCCCCCTTGGTTAAGGCAGCCAGAGAATCTGAGAGCAGTAGGTAGGCTACCTGGATGGAAGCTGAACGATTGAAGCGCTACCTAGACATGAAGACTCTTAGGTTGCTTTACCATCATGAAGAAATGGAGAGTTTGAAGGTCGAGAAGAAGTTGCTCTAGTATGAAAACCAACTTCTACGGGATGCATTGGATTCCTTAGAAGCCAGGGTGGATTCTTCCTCTGAAGATGGTTATTTCACGGCCTTCTATGAAGCCATCCAAGCCCTCGACCTGCATTCTACTCTCGGATGGGATCAATAGCAGATTCTAGCCAAGGCTGCAGACCTTTCTAAGGCTGACCCAGTTTAGGGGGGTCCCATTATCTAGCATGCCTTCTACTCTCATTCTCAAGAGGCCAGCATTCCGGTCCCTCCTCCTCCTCCTCAAGAGTCTAGCGTGCCTTCAGCTGTCATTCGGGATCCCATTGTTCCTTAAGAGAAAATAGTGTAGGCTCCTCTGCCTCCTACTGATGTCGTTTTGTTGGAAGAGGATGGCATCCCTGTTAGATTCGGGGTTCCTAACATTGAGGGTATTCAAACCGATGAAACAGCTGGTTTTGAGGGGGCATGTGTAACTCAACAGGAACAAGGAGGAGACGAGGAAAAGGGGATCATGACTGGTCGCTTTTTTGTGTATATATATTTGTAATTTTTTTTTTAGCCTGGAAATAGGGGTTGGGCTCCCTGTTCAATTAATAGAAGATTTTTCCCTTCTTGTAAATAAGTTGTATCACTTGCTTAGAACATGCTCCCTTTCAACTTGATCGATGCACCCTATAATAATAACTTAGACAAAATTTATTTGAATGTTTGCCCCCTCACTTAGTACCATCACGCTTGCTTAGCTGGTCTGGATGTGAAAGTTCTGATCCTCACAAACAATAGTACATCATGCTTTGAAGAGTTATGACAAGACCTCTCTTTAAGGATCAGAGTACGAAGCTTTTCAAAGTAGGAAACCTTAACACTTAGTTATCATTTTTTTTTTGAAGTACCCTAGTCTATCGGTATCAATGAATCTTTGTACTTTAGAGAGAAAATTTGGTAGTCGAGGTACTTGGCACTCTTTCCTTCAAGGACCCTGGTATATGGATAAAGTATGCATGCTAGATATCCTAGTTACCCTTTAGCATCAAGGTCCCACTTGTCGATGCTTTTGTGTTGTATAAGGAGTCTAGAGTCCGCAAATAACTTTTTTAGGGTTTGTTTCCTGTTTGGACTCTTCCTTGTTTGAAGTGCCAGTAGGCACGTTCGCCGATTCAAAGAAAAAGAGTGCTCGCCGCAGCCATACAACAATGTTGCGATGTGTAAATCATAACAAAAGTCATAGTGAATTTTCTCGCCCTCAAGGGGCACCGTGTTTTTTTCCCATTCAAGGGTTTTCCACGTAAAACTGCTTTGCATGCACTGATTTTTCTTTTTTTATTTATTCTTTTTGATTAACGTATTATTGTTGACCGAATCAATCCAAAAATCGCCGTCAACAATTGGCGCTAGAAGGAGGGGGAACTGAGTTTAAAAACTTCCAGGAATCCTTACAAAACAGTCACAGCATGAGCAACGGTAACGGCAGGGATGAAATCCCCAATAATGAACAGATCCCTCAAGCAGCGACTATATTAGGGGAGGAGACGTTGACAATAGGGGAACAATCTGCAGCAACTCCAGGGACGAGAGTAGCCAACGAAACTCTGCAACACTTTCACACCGCTTTGGTGAACCTGGTCAATGAGGCCAACAAGATAGGACTCACACTTCCCATAGGATTGGGAGCCTCGTCTCCTTATGAACTAACGACCAGCACTCCCGGAAATCATCCTACAGGGAGGGTGCGGTTAGAAATCCACGTCGTAACTCCCGGTACTCAGGCAGAACCAATTGCGGAGGAAACCCCCCGAGATTCGCCAGAGGCCTTGGGAGAAAGAGGGCGAAAGAAGGGAGAAAATCTGCTGGACGATGATCTCCCAGAAAAACGATATCATGGGCGAACACATATGGGACCTGCCGACGACAGGATTAATAGAACCCGCAGGAGGCGGCGGTCGGTCTCGTTAGAAGACAGGAGTCCCCAGCCGAGAAGAGGGTTGCGATCAAAGAGGGCGCGGCAGCAGAGGTCCGAGAGTACAGATGATTTAGGAGGTAACAGAAGTACAGGTAGCAGGGAAGACGATTATCGAAGGGTGATAGTCAAAAGCAGACTCGACCAAGAGGGGGAACCAACCGGTCATCGAAGCATTACCCTTCAACAACTCTCAAAGAAGGTCTCAGCAATGGCTAAGCGGTACAGGCACAATATATCTTCGGATGATGAATCAGACAATCCGTTTGTTGATCATATCGCTCATACCCGGTTCCCCGAAAGATTTAGGATGCCAACCATCGAGCAGTATAAGGAGAATAGGGATCCAAAGGAACACGTCCGCAGATTTCGCAATGTCATGGCCCAGTACGCATCCAATGACGGCCTCTTGTGCCTAACATTCCCACAAACTTTCGGCGACCTCGCCTCTAGATGGTTTGGGCGTCTGCCAGCCAGGAGTATTAGCAATTTCTCCAGTTTCAGCAAGGCATTCATAAGGCAATTCATGGGGAGTGTGCAAAGGAGAAAGTCGCTGGCTCATTTGTCGAACCTGAAACAAGAAAGTAACGAGTCACTAAAGAAGTATTTAGCCAGGTTTGGAAAAGAAGTCGCTCAAATAGAAGATGCGAGCGATGTAGCTGTCATAGCAGCCTTCACCAATGGGTTGCAAAGCGGACGTTTGTCTTTTGACCTACGGAGAGACCGACCCAAGACATATAAGGAGATGATGGATATAGCTGGAGATTATGCATTAGCAGAAGAAGAAGAAGTTGCCCAAGGGGGTAGTTACGTCCATGGTCACAAGCCAGACGCAAGGTCAGAAACCAAGGATAAGAAAACAAAGGGTCAGTCTCGCGACCACCAAAAAGAAGAAAAGAGCCGGAGAAGCAAGCCCCAAGAAAGCCGAGGTAGTAACAGAACCAGTAGGTTCCGAGGCAGGTACAGTAATTACACTCCCCTAAATGGCGAACAGGAGGATATACTGTCTGTAGTAGAGGACAAAGGGCTCGCCAAGTACCCTCGACAACAGTCAGCTAATGCCCGAAGAGATACGACGAAATATTGCCGATTTCATAAAGACCATGGGCACGACACCTCTAAGTGTTTTCAATTACGGGATCACATCGAAAGTCTGATCAGAGAAGGGCACCTTAAAGATTTCACACTAAAGGGGGACCAAAACACGGGTTGCCAGGGTAGCCATCGAGGAGGCGGACAGGAAGGAAGAAGCCCGAGGAAAGGCAGCCCAAGCGCGGCTATCAATAGGATCTTTGGAGGACCTCACACTGGTAGAAGCAATAGAGAAAGGATGTCAGAAGTCAGGGAAGTAATGTATGAAAACAGGGACTTTGAGGTAAACTCTGTGCAGAGAAGTCACAAAAAACCAAGGGAGGGCCATGACCCGATAACTTTTACGACCGAGGATTCAGAGGGAATTGATGCCAAACCCAATGATGCGATAGTTGTGGGGGTACAAATAGCCCACCGGGATGTCCTCCGAGTGATGATAGACAACGGAAGCTCTGCCGACATTTTGAGCGCTAGAGTGTATGACGAACTTCGGCTAGACAGGAAAGACTTGGAACCATTCCATGTGCCTCTAAAAGGCTTCGGAGGAGTAGAGGTAAGATCTTTGGGAACGGTAAAACTGCCTGTGAGATTTGGGACAGCGCCTTGTCGACGGACCATCCTCCTGGTGGTTGATATTTATAACTGGCCATACAATGCTTTACTCGGCCGACCCTTTTTGAACAAGGCGCGGGCAGTCACGTCCACTCATGCGTTAAAAGTAAAGTTCCCAACAGAGTTCGGGATCGGGGAACTTAAAGGGTCACAAGAAATGGCTCGCCGGGCCAATCTGTCAATTTTTAAAGACAGAACTGGAGCAGAAGCCTTAAGCGTGTTTCAACTCGACCAGGAGACGAAGGAGGAGAACCCTGAAACGTTTGAGCTGGACCCGAGAGATGAGACCAACAGAGAAAAAGAAGAACCAACAGAAACTGTCATCCTGGATGAAAAAGAACCTAATAAGACGGTCAAAGTTGGAGCGAGCATGACGAAGCAGGTCAAAACAGGCGTGGTGAATCTGTTGAGGGAGTACAAGGAGATCTTTGCCTGGGGCCACGAAGATATGCCGGGGATCAATGCAAAAGTAACCACACACCATCTAGCAGTAAGCAAAGACTGCAAGCCGGTAATACAGAAAAGGAGAAGTTTCAACCCGGAGAGAAGTGTAGCAATAAGGGAAGAAATATCCAAGCTGCTCGCGGCAGGATCGATCAGAGAAGTCAAGTATCCTGAGTGGGTAGCAAACGTTGTGCTCGTAAAGAAGAAAAACAATCAGTGGAGGATGTGCGTAGACTTCACTGATCTCAACAAAGCCTGCCCAAAGGATAGTTTCCCCTTGCCAAGAATTGACCAGCTGGTGGATGCAACAGCCGGGCATGAGCTGATAAGCTTCATGGATGCGTACTCAGGATACAACCAAATCAAGATGCATGAACCGGATGAAGATAAGACAGCATTCACCACGGACCAAGGATTATACTGCTACACTGTCATGCCATTCGGCCTGAAGAACGCTGGAGCAACGTATCAGCGGCTTGTCAACAAGATGTTCGCTAACCAAATAGGAAGGAATATGGAAGTGTACGTCGATGACATGCTAACCAAGAGCGTCAAAGCCGAGGGACATGTAGACGACTTAAGAGAAACCTTTGATGTGCTAGCCAAGTTCGGGATGAAGCTAAACCCCTCAAAGTGCGTGTTCGGCGTGCCATCTGGTAAGTTTCTCGGGTATCAGGTACATCAAAGAGGGATAGAAGTGAACCCTGACAAGATCAAAGCACTAGCCAACATGGTTTCCCCAAAAAACTTGAAGGATGTCCAGAAACTTACAGGATGCCTGGCATCGCTGAACAGGTTCATCGCAAAATCGACAGACCGATGCTTACCCTTCTTCAAAGCGCTCAAGAAGGGCAAAGGGATAGAATGGAACAAGGACTGCGAACAGGCCTTTGTCACTTTGAAGGAATACCTCGGCCGAGCACCATTGCTGTCAAAACCCATCACAGGGGAAGTGCTGTACATGTACCTGTCAGTCACAGAAGCGGCCACCAGTTCCGTATTAATAAGACAGGAGAATGGGATACAGAAGCCGGTGTACTACACAAGCAAAGCATTACTACCAGCTGAAACGAGATATTCATCAGCTGAAAAAATGGCGCTCGCACTAGTGACAGCAGCGAGGAAGTTGAGGCCGTACTTCCAAGCACACAAGGTAGGAGTATACACCAACTGTCCATTGAGAATGATATTGCAAAAACCAGAGGTGTCGGGCAGAATTACAAAATGGGCCATTGAGCTAAGCGAATTCGACATAGAATTTATCCCAAGAACAGCAATCAAAGGCCAAGCAGTAGCAGACTTTGTAGCAGAATTTACCGAGCCAGGCACTGAAGTGGCGAAGATGATGTTAGATCAAGCAAGAAAGGACTTTCGCTGGAAACTTTGGGTCGACGGCTCATCAAACACGCATGGCAGCGGGGCAGGGATAGTGGTCACCACCCCAGAAGGAGATTCTGTAGAATGTGTCTTGCGGTTTGACTTCAAAGCCACCAACAACCAAGCCGAGTACGAAGCGCTGATAACAGGACTGAAAGTATGTACGGCCTTAGGGGTTGACGAGATTGAGGTGTTTAGCGACTCTCAAGTCATCGTCAACCAAGTGCTCGATGAATACCAAGCAAGGGATGACAACATGGTTGCCTACCTCAAACTAGCAAAGGAACTGTTGAGGCGATTCAAAGAATATAGGATTGTGCAGATCCCAAGAGAAAAAAATGAACAGGCAGACGTTTTGGCCAAGCTGGCGTCTGCCACGATCAATATCTGGCCTCGAACAATCCCTATGGCACATCTGCTTCGACCCAGCACAGCCGAGCAGGTCGAAGTAGGGGTCATCATGGATGTATCAACCAACTGGATGACCCCAATCAGAGAGTACCTGATCAATGACACCCTCCCAAGTGACTTGCTAGAAGCCAAGCGGCTGAGATACAGAGCAACAAGATATTCGGTCCTCAACGGTGAATTGTATAGGAGAGGATTCTCGAGAACATTGCAAAGATGTGTCGGGCCTGAAGAGGCAGAAGGAATCCTAAAAGGCATACACAGCGGAAGCTGTGGGAATCACGCTGGAAGCATCAGCTTGGCCCATAAAGCACTAAGACAAGGATTCTACTGGCCGACCATGTTCGCCGATGCAAAAAGAATAGCGACCAGGTGTGAAGCATGTCAAAAGATCGCGAACAACATTCGCCAGCCACCTGAGCGCTTACAGAGCATCACCTCCCCATGGCCGTTCGCCATGTGGGGAATTGATTTGATCAGCCCAATGCCCACAGCGCCAGGTGGGGCGAAACATGCCATCGTAGCAGTGGATTATTTCACCAAATGGGTAGAGGCCGAATCACTGGTACACATCACAGAAGCAAATACAACCAGCTTTGTGAAGAAAAACATTCTATACAGGTTCGGAATACCAAACACCATCATCACTGACAATGGGACACAGTTCGATAACAAGAAATTCAGGGACTTATGCAAGAAATATGGGATCAACAACTACTATGCTTCCCCAGCTCACCCACAGACAAACGGGCAAACTGAGGCAGTGAATAAAATCATCAAGCATAACCCGAAAGCCAAACTGGCCGTCAAAAAGGGAAACTGGGCAGAGAAGCTACCACAAGTGTTATGGGCATACCGGACAACGGAAAGAAACTCCACTGGGGAAACACCCTACTCCATGGCTTTCGAAACTGAGGCAGTCATTCCGGTTGAAACGGCGTTCTCTTCGCCAAGAACACAGTTCTTTCAGCCAGAGCTGAGTGTTGACATGCTGAAGTGTGGCTTAGATGAACTAGAGGAAAGAAGGGAACACGCCCGAATAAGGAATGCCGCCTACCAGCAGAGAGCAGCGAGGTATTACAACTCACATGTGAAAATCAGAAGATTTGCGCTCGGGGACCTGGTTCTAAAAAGAGTGACGCCCGGAACTAAGGATAGAACTGCAGGATCACTCGCAGACAAGTGGGAGGGACCATATCACATCACAGGTATAGCAGGCCATGGAGCGTATCACATAGCAAAGAGAGGAATCGGCGAGCTACCCCGACCATGCAATGCTCAGTACCTAAAGATCTACTACCCTTGATGCTCCAGTTTAAAGAAGACCTTTTATTATGTTTTTGTTTCTTTAAATTCATCTTTTTAGAAGTTTCTCTTGTTTTTTGACATTAGAGTTTACAGGAAATAATCAATAAAGAGTAATTTATTACTAAGAAGCCTACCATCGTTGAAATCACAGATCAGCCTTGACGAACAGATCGCCCAAGGTAGTAAATTGAGCTACCTAAGTCCGGCGAACAACCAAGAAAACCGGGAAATACCCCGTATTACAGCAGGCTTAAGGCAAAGATGCCACAAAGTAGCCTGAGCTAGAGAAAAATGTCACATAAAAAGGCAGTCGCCATTAATAAAGGCATAAAACCCCTAAAAGAAACTGTATAAGGCGTTCAGCCAACAGTATTCGGGAAGATCCCTGAAAACTAAAAACGCTGGGGGTAAAGCAAAACTAGCATTCAGAAAAAACAGTGAGCAAAAGCGGGAGACGTCCCAACAGTATGCTCGCATAAAACCTGGTGTATGGTCGGACACGTCCTGACAAACACTTGGTAGAAAACAAAAAACTAGCAATTATAAAGCTAAGTGATAAAAGGCTTTAGAGCTTGAGCCAAAAACTCAGCAATGGCAGCTGAACATAAACACATAGCATTAAATAAACGGCGAACAGAAAAGAAACGCATTTCAAGAAAAAGTGATATTTTATTTACTTGTCAAAATATTTACAAAGACAAACAAAAATAAATAATACACATGATCAAGCGCTCGCCGGCGGAAAGCCCCCATCATCATCCTCCTCTTCCTCACTCGCCTCATCCTCTGATGGCCAGACAACATCCTCGTCCCCTTCGGGCATAAAGGGTGTGTAGTCCCGACCAGCCACAGGACCTAAGTCAGGTTCAGCACCAGACCCAGTGAGGCTCCCCTTCTGGCCTGAATAGTAAGTGCTACTAGCACGTTTTGTGGGGATCTCCAGGTGCATGGGAAGGGGCTCTACTTGAGTATAATGACAATGGGCTTTCCACAGCTTCAGCTGACTCTTTATCCAGCATACCGCATCATCCATATGCCTCTGAAGGTTTCGGTCATAACGCCTCAGGGCTTTCTCATTAGAGTGGTCTTTTAACGTGAAAAACCTCTTTGCCTGCCTCATGCCTCTTTCAAACTCATGGAAGAGGAGCGCATCATATGCAGGAGATCTCTTAAAGCGATCGACGGCCTCAACCTCCCAAACGGCCTTCAAGTCCTTCATAAGAAGATCCTGAGTAGCCTGTTGGTGCCGCAGGTCTTCAGACTCACGTTCAGCCTTCTCCTTGGCCTCATTTGCCAGACTCTCTCCTTCCATATGAGCAACCAGGGCGTCCTGACTATCGGCGAGTTGCTCCTTTAATTGCTTAATTTGCTCTTCAGCGGCAAGAAGCTTCTCTTCGGCAGCGAGCTGAGCGGCTAAATAACCATCGGCGAGCTCCTGCATTTGAGCAATGTGTTGCGCGTGTGATTCTTCAGCCGATAGTTTCTCAACCGCCGAGCGAGAGATTATTTTTTGCAAGCGTCTACTATCGCTCGAAGCGGCATTCGCTCGCCTATAAGCGCTTGCCATCTCCGACATCATCTGCGGTTAGAGTAAAGTTTAAAAAAAAAAAAAAAGGGCAAAGCAAGAGAAAGTAAAAAGAAGAAACGAGACCAATAAAATTACCAATGAGTGGCAATTGAAGAAAAATTCCATCTTGTTGTTGCATTTTTTTCCCTTCACTTTCTCCCAACCCTCGCCAAAATAGATATCATTATTGATAAAATGATTGAGGAGCTCGGCGGGAGAGAAATCTGACAACGAGACAATTCCCGAGCCTTCACCTTGGTCGGCCGGACCAACAGATGGCCCTTCTTGAGAACCCCCCAAGTCTGTAGCAGGGACAGATGATGGACCAGGGATGTCAGCGGGAGCAGCGGTGTCCCTACCCCCTACAGTAAAAGGAGATGAGGGCCTGGGGGTATCCTCCTGTACAGCGGTATCCCTCGCTCTAATATTCGTCGGGGACACAGAAGGACCAACATTGTCCGGGCAGGGATCGGTGCAGCTGAAGGGGTAGTAGTCTCTGCACCACCACCTTCCTCTGGACGAGAGGCTGGATCAGCGCCCTGAGGGACTGTAGAACCTGACTCGTTAACATTGACAGCCTCAGGGCGAACAGGCTCCCCATCCCCCTCCTCGTCAGATGAGACCACAAACTGAACCACCCACGACGCCCGCTTCAAAGGACGAGTAGCACCCTCGGGGGTAGTCTCTGCAGGGCATTTTCCACGACCAACCCTTGGGTGAAGGTCATTGGAAGGGTCCTCAGGGGGCTCAGGAACGTTCGCATCAAAAACCGGAACGTCCGTACTCGCTGCAGGAGCCATAACTTTTTCTTTCCCCTTGCGGCCTAGAGTGCGGGGCGAAGTGTCAATCCGACTTTCATGAGGCTGAGCAACCGCCCCAGAAACAGCAGCAACACCTGCACTAGCCACAGGAACCCCAACTTTCTCCTTGCCTTTGCGGCTAGGAGCTTGAGGGGGCATATCCCTACTACCACCTCGGGGTTGCGCAACAACCTCTGCAACGTCAGGAACGCCACCCGCTCCCGCATCCGGAGAGTCATCACCATCGGGTGGCGCAACCCCCTCCTTAGGCAAGCCCGCAGCATGCCTTTGACTTGCACATTCCGTGTTCTTCACTGCCCGGGCTTGCTCGTCACAAATAATATCAAACTCGCTCACTAAAAAGTAAAAACATAGTGTTATCCAAGGCAAAAACCAATGAGAAGTTTTAGGAAAAAACAAGCTGGTAAAAGGAAACTTACAGCGACGTCGCCGACCGGACAGACGAGAGAAAACACTAAGAGTGACCATCCTGGCTTCGTCAAGGAGTTGCTCCTGACCCCTCTTTGTTAAACCGAGCACCGCAGCGTCAGTTACGTTCTTCACCTCATGAGGAGTCAAAGTAGGCGAGGCCTTCGTCCAGGCATCAGGAGATGTAAAGTGTCTCGGGACCCTGCTCGCCCGCAGGTTTCGGCGAGTATCAGCGGGATTATTCCTTCCCCACTCGCCACCCGCGAAGAACCAGCTGTTCTTCCACCTCTTGTTTGAAGTGGGGAAACCCCAAATAAAACCTATTTTCTTCTTGTCACTTGAAACCTCCACTTGTCCTGCGTTGGACACTCCCTCGGGAATCCAATTCTCCACAGCAGTCGACTGGAGATAGTAAGTCCCGCCATGGCCAGATTGCCGCAGGACGTAGAAATGACGGATTTCGTGAGGAGTTGGCGACCGTCGACCCATTGATTTCCACATCACAGCCAGGGCCATCAAAATCCTGTAACTGTTTGGCGAGAGCTGTGCCGGAGCAATCTTAGCGTCAGCCAAAAACCTGGCTATAAATGGCTGAAGGGGTAGAGTCACTCCACAGCCGAACATCGACCCGTAGATGGCGACCGCGCCGCTCGACGGATTCCATGCAGCTCGATCGCCCGAGGGAATAAGGACAACCGAGCTCGGAATGTCATATCTTCTCCTATATTTCCCAAGCTCCTGCTCGCCAACTACATTTACCTTAGTGTCGAAGGAACTAGGGCAGTCGGCCGCAAAACATAAAGCGTCTCGCCGATGGTCCTCAACATCTGAGCCCACTACCGTTTGAGCACCAACGAGAGAATCTCTAGGGGCTCTAGGTCCCCGTCGACCACTGCCAGCAGCGTTTGGAGTTTTTGCCATATCTGGAGAATCACTGTCAGAAGTCGAAATAAAAACAAAATCAGGAGCATCGGATCCGGAATTAAGAGAAGTATAAAGTGGAATAGGTACAGGAGAAGCTGGGTTATAGTTGCGCAAATATGACTCGATTTTATCAGCAACTTCCTTATCACCAAGCTCAAGAGCTTGCATCATTTGATTAAAAAGAAAATGGCGTTAAGAGAAATCCATGAACACTCACCAGAGATAGATGAAAGAAGATGGGTAATAGAAACCGTGCTTCAAAGAAAACCACCGGAAGCTTAAACAGCGTCGAAATCTGAGATTTTGGGAACCACCAGAAGCTCAAGCAACGTCGAATCGGAGATTTTTGAAGATCTTCTCTGAGAGAGAACTTTTTGTGAAAAATAAAAGCAAGCAGAAGTAAAAAAGAAGACGAAGTGGAAACAGTTTCGTCCTTTTAAAGGGGGAAATTCGAAATTCAAGAAAAAGTAATAATTAGAAAAAACGGCTGTGATAAAGTACCACCGCCTGCGAGTAAATGCTGTGGTGAAGGTATCCATCAAACGAAGGACACATGGCGTCATGGGGGTTCACAACAGACGCGACATTACTGCAGGCGTGACAGCAGTTGCAGCGCGTCACATCAATACATCCCGTTTGAAATTCTGTGGCTGAAAATGAAAGCTTGACGTGGAAGATTTAATATCAGAAGAAGCACGTGGCAAAAATTAAAAAGAGAGGGAAAAGACATCTGCAAAAAATCTTCAAAAAATGAAGAAAGTCAGGATGTACAAGTAAATCGTATAAACACTGCTCGCCGAACCAAAGAGACCAGCCTACATTGGATCAGCTCGAAGTATTTATGGGGGTATTGTTGTATGTGTAAATTTGATGAAAGGACACGTCAGCATAGAAACAATAAAGACATAGACACGTCATCCATTGACTCGTCAACGAGAGGAAATCAGTCAAAAGGAGTGCCAGTAGGCACGTTCGCCGATTCAAAGAAAAAGAGTGCTCGCCGCAGCCGTTTACCCAATGAAGAGGCGAAATGCGCTCGCCAGTCTAAAGGCGTTCGCCAAAGATACACAGCCAGAAAGGGTAATCCAATTCCAAGTATATTTCCACGTCAAAACAGGGATCAAATCTAGACAAGACTCAAAGATTAAATCCTATTCCACACAAGATACGAATCTTCTTCAAACAAGGAAGAGTCCAAACAGGAAACAAACCCTAAAGAAGTTATTTGCGGACTCTAGACTCCTTATACAACACAAAATAAGGATTCCCCTATCAACACGGCATATAAGTGTAGGGAAAAATACCGTAGTACCCGCAGCGGAAGCGAGACTAAAAAATTAGTTTTGGGTAGCTTTTAAAATTTTTCCAATTATGAACCTTAAACCCTTTTGATTAATCAAACATATATATATATAAGAAAGTAATAAAAGAATTTAATACCTCTTGTCGCGTGATCCGATTGACTTGCGTCGATGGTAATCCGCAAGATCTTCAATCCTAGCACGAACGTGGATCACCTAGGAGCGTGGTCTCCCTTTCTTTGAATTGCAAACCTGTGATGGGATTAAACAAACTTTTCTCTCTTGTTCGTTAGTCACAAAAACAATCTAAAAGAACCTAAGATTATTCCGGTCACTTTTGAGTTCTCAATCTAATGATCGAAACTCGCGTGAACCTAGATCGATTTCGTATTCACAAGCTTATTGATGAATAAGCAACTAGAATACAATCAAAGAATAATCTATGTTCCTTTTTGTTCTTAGTAGAATAATAGATCTCTTGCTATGAGTTAAGAAGAAGAAGAAAAATAATTTCTGCACACATGCCTTAGGGCTCGCTGAAATTAATATATGTGTATATTTATATGGCCGAAATTTTCTTCTTATTTTTAACCTAGGGTGACCGAAATCCTTGACCAAAAACAATTAGGGTTGCCGCAATTTTTACTCCTAAAAGATTGGAGATTTAATTGCACCCTAATTCCTATTTTGTTTAAGATTTCCAAACCCTAATCAAACTCAATAATCTTTTATTCCTTATTTGACTAAAATAAAAAGACTTCCTGTTTGAATAAATAAAACTAATTATTTATTTCCTTTTCAAACAAGTCTTTCTATTTAATTATACTACTACCAATAGTATACCTTTAGGAAACATATTTCCTAATGAGAAAAGATTTGTATCTTAATTAAATAATTAATTAATGAATTAATTAATTCTCATTTAATTAATTAATGAAAACAAAATAATATTTTAGGTTATTAACCTAGTTGCCGCCCCATACATATATTGGGCCCAAATATTATTTTCTCATTTCATTTAATCCTTTGGACTTTAATTAAAAAGCCCACATGTGAACTAGACCCAATCTTACTAAAAGAAACAAGCCCACATGTCATCCATTAATATATAAATATAATTGTGCAGCCCATTACATAAATAATGTGCAAATTATATTCTTAATATATTAAATTGCAATTCTAGATGGACCCCAAATTGGTCCGGTAGAATATATCAAGTGATCCATGCAAGTCCGTGTGGATTGGGGATCTTGGCGGGCTATCTAAATTTAAGCTCCAATAGACATAACCTAATCACAATCAACAAATGATTCACTTAGGTCCGATCCATTAATTTTAGCTCATTCCACTAAAGAGCTAAAATTGAACTCTTAAATAAAGACAGAAAAGGAAGATGCTTCCTCATTCATACCCTAAACAATCATATTGGAGATAGTGTATCCTCGTGATTAATATCAGTAATCGCCAAGAGTTCATAGACCGCCTATAACTCTCCAAGTTACCATATTTACTCATATGACCACATTTTGAACTTGGATACTTTGACTTGTCCAGAAGCCATGTTTTCAATAGACACTATTGAAAACTCAACGTTGAGATTTAATATCCAATTACCTCAAAACATCCATATGATGATATTATACTCTCATTTAATAAATGGAGCCACGATGTCCATATCTATAAATGAAGTCCTCTATCGATTAACAAATGAATATCACCAAACTATCGAGGATAGACTATGCGATATAATCGTACTCATTGATAGCTCAAATGATATCACCTGCAACCATAAGTCCATCATTTATCTCAGGATTAAGATAGACTCTCCGATTGTCCTGATAATGAAATTACTTTTATCTACTGACGGTTATAGATAAAGTATTTCATTGTGATCCTGTTCAATACACCCAGTGCACTAGATCCTTTTGCTCGAAGACACTCCGATGATTTTAGACTCATCATATCTCATTTGATCCCACTCAAATGCTAGCAAAAGAATTCTACAACTTTAACAAGATAAAGGTGCCCAACCTTTAACTTAAGTTGTGAACGATATTCAAGACTAACTAAAGAATTGTGTCTACCACATACATATCCAGATGTATGAACGATTCTTCTTTTCTCATAGTCTTTAGACCTTATGATTATTTACTTTAACAATTATTTAAACTATAAATGCTATAAGATTTGTTTAAACCAGAAATCACTTTATTAATATGAATAAGATTGTTAATTACACCATTACACTCTTGCTATTGAGCATAATCCTAACAATCTCCCACTTGCGCTATAGCAAATGTGTCATATCTCTCAAGCCCATATTCTCTAGGTGCCCATCGAAACTCTTCTGAGGTAGAGCCTTTGTGAAGGGATCTGCTAGATTTTCCGCTGACGCGATTTTGGTAATCGTCACGTCACCTCTTTGAACTATCTCCCTTAAAAGATGATATTTCCTTTCTATGTGTTTACCTCTCTTGTGACTTCTAGGTTCTTTCGAATTAGCCACTGCTCCACTGTTGTCACAGTAGATAGTGATCTGCTTATTCGCACTAGGAACCACTTCCAAGTCAATCAATAATTGACGGAGCCAAACAGCCTCTTTGGCAGCCTCGCATGCAGCAACATACTCAGCTTCCATGGTGGAATCAACAATACAAGATTGCTTGATACTCCTCCATATAACTGCTCCTCCTCCAATAGTAAACACAGCCCCTGATGTGGATTTTCTGGAGTCAGAATCTGATTGAAAATCAGAATCTGTATACCCAACGGGAATCAAATCCCCTCCAGAGTATACAAGCATATTATCTCTCGTTCTCTTGAGATACTTGAAAATATGCTTGACTGCCGTCCAGTGATCAGGACCAGGCTTCGATTGAAACCTGCTAACTATGCCAACAGCAAAACAAATATCTGGTCTAGTACAGAGCATTGCATACATGAGACTTCCAACTGCCGAGGCATATGGAACTCTACTCATGAACTGCTCTTCATGCTCATTCTTAGGAACTTGTTCCTTAGAAAGCTTGATTCCATGTCTGAAAGGTAACATACCTTTCTTGGAATCCTGCATGGAAAACCTAGACAAGATTTTGTCTATGTATGAAGCTTGGGATAATGCAATCGTTCTATTCTTTCTATCCCTTATAACTTGGATACCTAGAATAAAACTTGCTTCTCCTAAGTCCTTCATATCAAATTGTTTTGCTAACCATTCTTTTACTGATGTCAATACACCTACATCGTTTCCGATGAGTAGTATATCATCAACATAAAGAATCAGGAAAACCAACTTGTCGCCCTTAATCCTCTTGTATACACAAGGTTCGTCAAGATTCTGAATAAATCCAAAACCTTTGACAGCTTGATCGAACCTTATGTTCCAGGATCTGGATGCTTGCTTTAATCCATATATGGATTTTTGCAACTTGCATACCTTTTCCATTTGGCCCTTTTCAATGAATCCCTCTGGTTGCATCATGTAGATGCTTTCGTCAAGACTTCCATTAAGGAAAGCTGTCTTGACGTCCATTTGCCAAATCTCTAGATCTAAAGATGCTGCAATGGATAAGAGTATCCTAATGGATTTAAGCATGGCCACAGGAGAGAAGGTTTCCTCGTAATCGATACCTTCTTTCTGTGTATACCCTTTAGCTACCAATCTAGCTTTAAAGGTTTCCACCTTTCCATCCATACCTCTTTTCCTCTTGTATACCCACTTGCACCCAATGGGTTTTATCCCTTTAGGCAAGTCTACAAGGGACCAGACTTTGTTATTGAACATAGATTCAATCTCGGATTGCATTGCCTTTTGCCAATGGCGACTATCAACATCCTCCATAGCTTCCTTGTATGTATAGGGATCATCGTCGTCCGGGAGATTCTCTACAGATTCTCCCAGACCGATGTATCTTTCGGGTTGAGTTCTAACCCTCCCACTACGACGAGGAATGGTAGGTTGTTGATCTTGTGTTGGATCGGAACTTACAATTGGGTTAGGTTGTGTAACCTCTCGTGGAATTGTATCTCCTGACATCTCATTCAGGACAATTCTACTTTTAGGCACAAAATCATTCATATAGTCCTTATCCAGAAATTTAGCATTTGTCGAAACAAATACTTTAAGATCTGAAGGACTATAAAAATAATATCCTTTAGTTTCTTTCGGATACCCTACAAATATACATGTTTCTGAACGGGATTCCATCTTTTCTGTCTTTCCTTTTAACACGTGCGCAAGACATCCAAATATCCTTAAGTGTTGTAAACTAGGCTTGCGCCCAGTCCACAACTCATGCGGTGTTTGAGGAACAGACTTAGATGGTACTCGGTTTAGAATGTATATTGCAGTTTGTAAAGTATATCCCCAGAAAGAAATAGGAAGTGTTGAATAACTCAACATAGACCTAACCATATCCAAAAGAGTTCTATTTCTCCTTTCTGCTACCCCATTTTGTTGAGGTGTACCAGGTGCAGAAAACTGAGAAACTATCCCATTATCAATAAGATATTGCTGAAACTCTCCAGATAGATATTCTCCACCACGATCAGATCTCAAGATTTTTATGTGTTTCTCAAGCTGATTTTCCACTTCAGCTTTAAATGCTTTGAACATGTCAAAAGCATCCGACTTATGTCGCATGAGATACACATAGCCAAATCTTGAGTAATCATCTGTGAAAGTGATGAAGTACTCATATCCACCTCTAGCTTGAATGCTCATAGGTCCACATACATCTGTGTGTATCAATCCTAAACATTCAGTGGCTCTGGCACCTTTGGCAGAGAACGTCCTTTTGGTCATTTTACCTTCCAAACAAGATTCACAAGTTGGCAGATCATCAACCTTTAAGTCACTTAAAGGTCCGTCACTTACCAATCTTTTAATCCTATTAAGGTTAATATGACCTAAGCGTAAATGCCAAAGGTAGGTTTCATCTTTTGATAATTTAACTCTTTTATGATCAGGTTCCGTTATTTCTGTGTCTAACGAGTGAGAGATATTTCTATGCAAGAAGTATAGACCGTTTTCCAATGTACCTTTGCAAATAACTTTGTCATTCTTACTAATAATAAAAACTTTATTAAAAGTAACCGAATATCCAAATTTATTCAAACAAGAAACTGAAATTAAATTCCTCTTGAATTGAGGTACATAATAAACGTCTATCAAATCTAAATGCCTTCTAGAATCCAAACAAACTCTAATATCTCCCATTGCACTTGCAGACACTAACGTTCCGTTGCCCAAGCGCAAATTGATTTCATTCTTATTCAGCCTTCTCCTTTCTTGGAACCCCTGCAAGGAATAACAAACATGATTAGTGGCTCCTGAGTCTATGATCCAAGAATCTGTAGAATCAGCCAAAAAACATGTTTCAAGATAATTCAAATTACCTTCTTCCTTCTTGTTCTGGGACTTTGGGCAATTTCTCTTCCAATGTCCCTTTTCACCACAAAGGAAGCATTTCCCTTTGATCTTGGTTACTTTCTTGGTGTCCTTCTTGGTAGGCCCAAGTTGCTTTTTCTTCTGTTGTTTCTTGACCTTTTGACTGGCCTTAACAGAAGCAACTTTACCAACCACATGAATCTCTTGACCTTTGCCTTTCACAAGGATCTTTTCAGCACTTTGAACATCTTGCATCAGTCTCTGTAAGGTGTATTCCTTTTTGTTCAAAGTGTAGTCCAATTTGAACTGATCAAAGGAATCTGACAATGAATTGACAACCATATCAATCTTTGTCTCACCATCTATCTCAGCGCCATGCAGTTCAGCAATGTTGAGATGTGCTATGACTTTCATCATGTGATCTTTCACAGCCTGTCCAGGTTTCATCCTAAGATTCATAAAAGCAGTCACTGCCTCTCTCTTAGTCGTCCTGGACTTCATAGCAAACATCTCCTCTAGAGACATCATTATATCAGCAGCAGACTCCATTCCTTCATGCTGCTGTTGCAACACGTCGGAGATAGTGGCCATAATATAACATTTGGCCATATCATCTGAAGTCTTCCACTGCTCATACTCATCTCTTTGCACAATGCTTGATTCAATTGTAGGAGCAGGTGGTTTAGAAGTGGTTAGAACAAACTTATGTTTTTCACTTTGCAGCAACAACCCAATTTTCCTTTTCCATGTTACATAGTTATCTCCAGTTAAGGTGTTATCTTTCAGGATGTTCATAAGTGATGGGGTCATGATTTCTGAATGAAAACAAAGCATGTATAAGTAAATAATCATTAAAAAGCACTTTTAAATATTTATCTTGAATTAAATGAATAACTCAATCATAAAATTCAACGGTGATCTAACACCCATAAATGTTACGCCTCCTTTGGGAGTTCGCACCATTTACTAGTTAGACTAGGTCCCACCTAATTATTAACATAACAACCAGCGTTTTCAATTTTAGCCTTGCAATTTTACTGACAAGAACTCTTTGGAGGATATCAATAAAATTACATTGAGTGTGTCACCAAGATATCGACCCTCAATTTTCTCTAACGAAAATCCCTCCTTTGGGAGTAGATCTCGTTGAGTCCATTGTCTAGTCTATCCTTGTAAGGAAGTATATTGCTTAATTCCATTTATGGATGTCCCTTTGGGGAATTACCATAAAATAATTAAGCTCAACTAATCTTGGAAGCCATAGGTGTTACAAAAACACCTTCTCCCACTCAATTATTTAAGGCGTGTGATTAAATCCCATAGAATGATTTACCAAGTTATCTAGATGCCAATTTAGATACCTAAATCATTCAATGCATGTTCATACCAAAAGAGATATATGAGTGGCACTCCTATTCTATATGTCATGTTATCATACAACAACAAATATTGTAATATTTAAGCATAAATTAAATAGCAACAATTTTGGCCCATCCTAGAAAAACAAGTAAATTACATTTGACATAGGAATACAAGATCTTCGAGTGGCCCATCACCGTAAGCCCATCCTCCAGCCTCCCTCGACGGGATTCCACGGCCCACAACCCCTCGTAAGGGGCTGCCATGCGCAGCCCATGGGCCTTGCATGGCTGCCGTGCGCAGCCTTCTTGGTTCCAAGGCTGCCGTGCGCAGCCCATGTATTTCGGGCACGCCATGCGCAGCCCAATCCACTCCTAGGGTGCGCACGGTGCTCGTTCTCGGTCCCGGTTGCTTCGTTTCTTCGATATAGGACGTGTTACAATTTAATTTAAACAAAATAAAACTACTGCAGAAAATTTTTTTTTTTTTTTTTTTTTTAATCACTGCAGTAAAAATACTGCACATATATTTTTAATACATAAAAAAAAAACTGCAGCAGAAATTTAATACAAAGAAAAAATCCTAGCAACTACCAAGAAGGTATTATGGCGATAATAGACCACCCTTCTTGTTACAATTCCGAAACGAAAAATACATTGAAAATCTAGAGCCAAAATCGAGCAATAACAATCCACATAAAAACATATATTAATCCATACATCACATGTAATAATATATGCGAATACCTAGAGTGCCATCTCTTTCTAAAACATGCATAATCACAATAAAAAGAAATCGATCCACGTATATATACGTTAATTAATTAAAAGGGTTCAACCTAGGCTCTGATACCAATTGTAGGGAAAAATACCGTAGTACCCGCAGCGGAAGCGAGACTAAAAAATTAGTTTTGGGTAGCTTTTAAAATTTTTCCAATTATGAACCTTAAACCCTTTTGATTAATCAAACATATATATATATAAGAAAGTAATAAAAGAATTTAATACCTCTTGTCGCGTGATCCGATTGACTTGCGTCGATGGTAATCCGCAAGATCTTCAATCCTAGCACGAACGTGGATCACCTAGGAGCGTGGTCTCCCTTTCTTTGAATTGCAAACCTGTGATGGGATTAAACAAACTTTTCTCTCTTGTTCGTTAGTCACAAAAACAATCTAAAAGAACCTAAGATTATTCCGGTCACTTTTGAGTTCTCAATCTAATGATCGAAACTCGCGTGAACCTAGATCGATTTCGTATTCACAAGCTTATTGATGAATAAGCAACTAGAATACAATCAAAGAATAATCTATGTTCCTTTTTGTTCTTAGTAGAATAATAGATCTCTTGCTATGAGTTAAGAAGAAGAAGAAAAATAATTTCTGCACACATGCCTTAGGGCTCGCCGAAATTAATATATGTGTATATTTATATGGCCGAAATTTTCTTCTTATTTTTAACCTAGGGTGACCGAAATCCTTGACCAAAAACAATTAGGGTTGCCGCAATTTTTACTCCTAAAAGATTGGAGATTTAATTGCACCCTAATTCCTATTTTGTTTAAGATTTCCAAACCCTAATCAAACTCAATAATCTTTTATTCCTTATTTGACTAAAATAAAAAGACTTCCTGTTTGAATAAATAAAACTAATTATTTATTTCCTTTTCAAACAAGTCTTTCTATTTAATTATACTACTACCAATAGTATACCTTTAGGAAACATATTTCCTAATGAGAAAAGATTTGTATCTTAATTAAATAATTAATTAATGAATTAATTAATTCTCATTTAATTAATTAATGAAAACAAAATAATATTTTAGGTTATTAACCTAGTTGCCGCCCCATACATATATTGGGCCCAAATATTATTTTCTCATTTCATTTAATCCTTTGGACTTTAATTAAAAAGCCCACATGTGAACTAGACCCAATCTTACTAAAAGAAACAAGCCCACATGTCATCCATTAATATATAAATATAATTGTGCAGCCCATTACATAAATAATGTGCAAATTATATTCTTAATATATTAAATTGCAATTCTAGATGGACCCCAAATTGGTCCGGTAGAATATATCAAGTGATCCATGCAAGTCCGTGTGGATTGGGGATCTTGGCGGGCTATCTAAATTTAAGCTCCAATAGACATAACCTAATCACAATCAACAAATGATTCACTTAGGTCCGATCCATTAATTTTAGCTCATTCCACTAAAGAGCTAAAATTGAACTCTTAAATAAAGACAGAAAAGGAAGATGCTTCCTCATTCATACCCTAAACAATCATATTGGAGATAGTGTATCCTCGTGATTAATATCAGTAATCGCCAAGAGTTCATAGACCGTCTATAACTCTCCAAGTTACCATATTTACTCATATGACCACATTTTGAACTTGGATACTTTGACTTGTCCAGAAGCCATGTTTTCAATAGACACTATTGAAAACTCAACGTTGAGATTTAATATCCAATTACCTCAAAACATCCATATGATGATATTATACTCTCATTTAATAAATGGAGCCACGATGTCCATATCTATAAATGAAGTCCTCTATCGATTAACAAATGAATATCACCAAACTATCGAGGATAGACTATGCGATATAATCGTACTCATTGATAGCTCAAATGATATCACCTGCAACCATAAGTCCATCATTTATCTCAGGATTAAGATAGACTCTCCGATTGTCCTGATAATGAAATTACTTTTATCTACTGACGGTTATAGATAAAGTATTTCATTGTGATCCTGTTCAATACACCCAGTGCACTAGATCCTTTTGCTCGAAGACACTCCGATGATTTTAGACTCATCATATCTCATTTGATCCCACTCAAATGCTAGCAAAAGAATTCTACAACTTTAACAAGATAAAGGTGCCCAACCTTTAACTTAAGTTGTGAACGATATTCAAGACTAACTAAAGAATTGTGTCTACCACATACATATCCAGATGTATGAACAATTCTTCTTTTCTCATAGTCTTTAGACCTTATGATTATTTACTTTAACAATTATTTAAACTATAAATGCTATAAGATTTGTTTAAACCAGAAATCACTTTATTAATATGAATAAGATTGTTAATTACACCATTACACTCTTGCTATTGAGCATAATCCTAACAATAAGCCGGAAACCCTAGAGAGAACCCATATAAATAGAACCTAAAACCCCATGAAAAGGGGTTCGAGAATATAGAGAGAATAGTTAGGCTATTGTATGAGAATCTTGAGTGTGTAAATCATAACAAAAGTCATAGTGAATTTTCTCGCCCTCAAGGGGCACCGTGGTTTTTTCCCATTCAAGGGTTTTCCACGTAAAACTGCTTTGCATGCACTGATTTTTCTTTTTTTATTTATTCTTTTTGATTAACGTATTATTGTTGACCGAATCAATCCAAAAATCGCCGTCAACACTTAGACAAAATTTATTTGAATGTTTGCCCCCTCACTTAGTACCATCACGCTTGCTTAGCTGGTCTGGATGTGAAAGTTCTGATCCTCACAAACAATAGTACATCATGCTTTGAAGAGTTGTGACAAGACCTCTCTTTAAGGATCAGAGTACGAAGCTTTTCAAAGTAGGAAACCATAACACTTAGTTATCATTTTTTTTTTGAAGTACCCTAGTCTATCGGTATCAATGAATCTTTGTACTTTAGAGAGAAAATTTGGTAGTCGAGGTACTTGGCACTCTTTCCTTCAAGGACCCTGGTATATGGATAAAGTATGCATGCTAGATATCCTAGTTACCCTTTAGCATCAAGGTCCCAAGTGGAGCAGGGTAACAAGTATCTTGGCGAGGAACCCCGATTCTTGGACGATCTATACCTGGTAGTCAATTTAGTGCATGTTAGTGCCAAGTATGCTCCCATTGCTGTGGTGAAATAAGGAACCGGGTGTCCTAGTAAGGTATCCTGATCCTTTAGTGACTTCGTTGATGACTAGTGTACTTTGGCACCAGGTCTTTTTGCATGGATATGGTAAAATAAGGATCTGGGTATCTTGACACATTATTTTGATCCTTATGTAGCTAATCAAGTAGATTGTGTATCCCAACACCAGGTCTTTTTATGTAGATATGGAGAAATAAAGATATCCTGACAAGGTATCCTGATCCTTAGCTGATTAAGCAACTGGTGTATCCCAACACCAGGTATTCTTATATGGACATGGCGAATAAGGAACCTGATATTCTGTTGAGGTATCCCGATCCTTATGCAGCTGATCAATTAGCTTGTGTATCCTGACACCAGGTCTTCTTATTTAGTGTTATCGAAAAATAGTCTCTGGGGTGAAATTCCAAATAATTACTTTAAGGGGACCAAGATCAAGGAAGATCCCGGTCGGAGGGGTATCACGTAGTTCGATACCGACAGTGTCCTCAATAATACACGTTCGATTTGGATCACCACAAAATAAACAAAATAGGCTCTTTATTGATCATCACTTTGCATTATAAGTACATGAGTTGTGTTTTTCAGGGTTAAATAATAAATTATGGAGATTCGGTGATCAATGGAGAACGTGGTGGTGAACTCATACCAGTCGATAAGTAGAATTCAACGTAGGATTTTTGTTTGTGATTTTCAGATCCCCTTTCTGGTGTATAACGTGTTGTTTATATAGGTCCCGTTACTTGCCATGCACTCCTATAGTTTCGGTCTAGGGTTTGGCGATTACAGGACCTCCTTCCTTTTAGGAGATAATCTCATAGTTGTTGCATGTGAGATCCAGTCTTTCATTCCTAGGAGGAATCAATCTCGGAAGCTAGTCTTTCCTTCTTAGGAGGAATCAATCTCGGAAGCAAATCTTTCCTTCCTAGGAGAATTCTAACAGAGTTGACTTGTTAAAAATAGAACTCTCAGTTGGCGGGAAGGAGTACACCTTTTCTGTTTTGACTGAATGGTGGTGTTTCAATAAGTCTTTATGGAGCTTTTAATCCTGGCATGAGAGTCCTACTATTTGGTACTCTCTTACTTGGCGGGCTAATTATACTAGGAGGTGTGGACCACTAAGTACCCTGCTGCAACTTGAGGGTCGAGATACCAACTGAGTCAGTAGCGGGTTTCCTGCTGATGAAGTAGATGTAGGGAAAAACGTTTGCACACAGCGGAAGCGAGACTAAAAAGAGTTTTGGTATATTTCTTTAAAAAAAATTTCCCATATTGAACCTTAACCCTTTAGTTAATTAAACATATATACGAAAGATAAAATACCTTTGTTAATCCGATTGACTAGCGTCGATGGTAATCCGTAAGATCTTCCAAACCCGATCACGAACGTGAATCACCTAGGAGCATGGTCTCCCTTCTTTTGAATTGTGAAACTGATAGTGCACAACAAAAACTTTTCTGATTCTGTTAGTCACAACAAACTCCAAAAGGTTGCTAAGAATGTTTCGGTTACTTTTGAATTCACAATCGTTAAATTGAAATTCGCGTGAACCTTATTCGAAATTGTGCACAAGATCTCTTGATGTTAAGATCACTAGTTCACTATCGAAATAAGAACAATTCTTTTCTCACAACCCCTCTTGGCCGAAATCTCTCACTAGTCTTAGAGTAGGATTTTATTTTTCCTCTTTAGCAAAAGAAAATTAATTCTTCAAAGGCAAAAAACAAGGGTGGCCGAATTCTATCCCTTGTATTATATAGGGGCCGAATTTTAGCCTAAAAAATTTAGGGTTGCCGAATTCTAGCCTTGTCCAACAAGGTGATCACCAAAGTTCTTTTCCAAATAGGATTTGTGTACTTCTTAGAATTCAAACCCTAATCCAACTCTTTAGCGAATTTGTGACTATATAAAAGACTTCTTAATTTGACTAAACAAATAACGTCTTTTATATTTAATATACTACTAATAGTAGTATACTACTATGAAACATATTTCCTAATCAGAAAAAGATTTGTTTCTTAATTAAATAATTAATTAACATATTAATTAATTTTCATTTAATTAAATAATAAAATAAGACAATATAATAGGCTTAAAAAAATAGCCTTGCCGCCCATGACTATAACATGGAACATATATTGTTTTTCTTATTTTATTAAACTTATTTGGACTTTAATAAAAAGCCCACATGTGAACTAGACTCATTCTTACTAAAAGAAACAAGCCCACGTGTCTTTCATTAATATATTAATATAATTAAACAGCCCATTAATTAAATAAATAATGTGCAAATTATATTCTTAATATATTAAATACAATTCTAAATGGATGCATTAATAGTCCAGTAGAATATATCAAGTGATTCATGCAAGTCTGTGCGGATTGGGGATCTTGGCGGGCCTATCTAAATTTTAGCTCCACTAGACATAACCCAATCAAAATCAACAAATGATTCACTTAAGTTCAGTTTATTAATTTTAGTTCATTCCACTAAAGAACTAAAATTGCACTCTTAAATAAAGATGGAATAAGTAAACGAATCTCATTCATACCCTGATCGAACCAAAATTGGTATGATTTTGGCCCTCACTTCCTTCTCTTTTTGCTTGATTCTCAGGCAATATCCCATGATTTAATGGTGTGAATTAAGTGTTTTCAGGTATTTATAATGTTCAGAGGCATTGGAGTAATATTGGTGGCAAAAGGGGCTGAAATTGTAAAAAGTGTGTGCAGATCATTCATCTTCAAATAGACATATCTCTCTCTTCACATCGAACCACATTTTGGATTACATATATTCGGAAAGCCCCAGAAGTCTACTTTCCAGCGGTTTTTACGGATTGTGATTCCGAGTTTTCTACAGAACGTTATGCCCATTTTTGTAGCTACTGCGCACTCCCTGTCGCCATGGCGACCCTATGGCGCGCCATGGCGACCTCCACTTTTTAGAAGCAGCAAAATAGACGTTTTTCAAGCCATTTTTGAGGGGTATTCTTGTCCTTTCATGCCCATTTTCTAACATATAAATACACCATTTTATGCTAACTCTTGACAACTCTTGACCACCAAGAAACCTCCTTTCTCCACCATTCATTTTCTCTCCATTTTCTCTTCTACCTAAAACTTAACATCTAGATTACCTCACCTAATCATTCATTTTCTTCCCATCTTCTCCACAAATCTCCTTAGTCACTTCCCATTTGACTCCACCTATCTAGACACCTCCTCATCATCCACTCTTTACACAAGGAGCATCAAAAGCAAGGAAAGGATCAAGCTTACAAAAGGAGACCCATGGGTGATTTTCTAATCTTTTACTTGCCTTCCCTTTGATTGTAATATGTGTACTTAAATCCCCTTTCTAGGGTTTTGATGTGAGAATATTTGGATTGGGATTTGCTTAAGCTTTTATATTTTAATCTCTATTTGCATATAGATTAGTTAATTTATTCAACTAATCACTCTAATTCCCTGTGGAACGAATCCCACTTGCCACTTTACTAATTTTATATCTCAGCGGTGAAAAATCGGTTTTCTAAACGATCACATTTTAAATATCATTTTGTTGAGTACACAAACGACGCTCATCAAAATTGGCGCCGCTGCCGGGGAATTAAAGCGATTGTTGAATTACTTAGCTTTTCTTTGTAGTTTAGATTCTTCATATTTATTTTGTTATCCATTTTTATAGTTAGATTTTTTTTAGTTGTTTGTTGTTTTTGTTATTTTTAGATTTTCTAGTCTTGTTTTCCTTTTTGGTCTTGTTTTCGTTTTTTTTTTTTTTTTCAGGAGCAATGGATCCTTTCACTATGCACTTGAAAGAATTTAAGAGGCAAATGGAGTTGTTTGCTTCGAGGACTTCGGGAATAGGACAAACGGAGGGTATAGCTTGCCCATTTTGTGGAATGTATGGGCACAAGACATGGGGTTTCCATTTAAGAGGAGAGCTTTCTAATGATGGAGGACAAGCCCAAGCGCATAATTCCTAGAATTCATGGCCTCTGCATGAACCATGTGATGATTTCAACAATCCGGCGTCAAGCTATGAATGGTGTGCTGATTCGTATGAGCCGGATTGGAGGAGAGATCAAGACACTCGAGCTAATGCCTATGTGCGATCTCAAGAGGAGACTTTGAATGATTTTATTCAAAGTGCTCAAGCCTTCCAACAAAGATCTCAAGCTTACATACATGCCAACAAACAAGGATGGCAAAAACAAGACCAAATGTGGCAACAACGAGATGAGAGGATGGAAGTCTCAATTAGAAGAATGGAAAGGCACTATGAGATTATTGCCGAAGCTATGTAAAGTACGGTACATGAAGAGTCTTCGAGCAATCCGGAGAAGGAAAACGCTACCACCATCCCTTCGAATGGTGAAAACGTCGAAACCGAAGTTGGCCATGAACTTTCTAATGATTTGCCTTGTGTTTCAAGAAAGGAAATAGAAAAGGAGGAGATAGAAGATATAGCGAAGGAAGCGGATGACGTCTCTTTTGAGGCATCGCTCCTGTACGAGGTGTCCATGCCTTATGTCCCTCCCATTGCTCGTTCATGCCGCCTACACAAAAGCAATTGGTATAGGTTGTTTTCTAAATTTTCAAAACCACTTTTTCAAGTGCACTTTTACTTGCCTTTGCTTGTTGTGATTAGGAACACACTGATGCGCACCAAATATTTCCAAGATCTAATCTCGCGTCAGCGTATCTTTGAAACCTTGGAATTCGGTTGACTGATCCAAGTAACACGTCTAGCGGGGACGTAAAACCAAGCGCTTGGTGGGAGGCACCCTCCTAGGTATAATCTCTTTCTTTGCTCATTTTATTTTTCTTTTTTAGTTTTCACATTTTTGTTTAGAATAAGTTGTGTTGTGTTTAGTGCCTAGGGTAGTGTTTGAGTTCTTGCCTTCCATGCTTCGTTTATTCATTGTCCATGCATCTCAATGTCATATATAGATTGAAGACAATGTTTAGATTAGGTTTGGGGGTGTGGATTCATTATTTGAGTCATTTTTCATTTTATTTTTTCAAGTTTTTCTTTGACCTTTGCGAAAGTTCCCTGTTTTGAAATTTTTGAGGCCAAATGTTTCATTAAAACTGTACTTCTTGGTGAGGAAATAAATTATTTCGCCCACGTTACATTCTTCAATTTTTTGATACGGTTCCAACGGTATAAAGAAAGTAAAATTCTGAATGGCGGTTTAAAAGTTATGAACATTTCTTCGACCAAAGGTCATGGGCAATGCCCTGTTTTGAAATTCTGCACATGAACCATTTTCGAAGTCCGTTTCCACACTTTTTTAATTTGAATTTTGAAACATTTTCTACATGAAAAGTGTGCATTTACATGTCTATTTTTCTGTTCCAAAATTGGAGAAGGTTGTATTGAGTAATTTTGAAAATATGCACTGAAGAGCGGACATTGGTCGAATTCGAAAGTCACCAGTTTTTGGAATTTTGTTCTCCATATATAGATATTCTTTTGCATTGTTTTTTTAGTTGGTTAAATTTGTTTCTTTTAGAGAAATAAATGGTTTTCCAAGCTCTTTTTGGCAATTGCATGTATTGAGTATATATTTATTTGCCGGAACTTTCTAATGTGCTTAGTGCTTGTATAGATTTTCTATTGCTTCTTGAGGAAGTGTGTTTGTGTTGCTTGTGCGTTGAAGCAAGGTTTCTTTATCTCTTGGGATGAAACAAGGACAACTTGCAAGTCTTGGAGAGACAAGCAAGCCAAGAGTGCTCATAAAAAGGGCGAGAACCTTATCCTAAGGAAGCAACCTTGTGAGAGTTCGTGGTGCGGGAGCACCATGCCATGTCTTGCCTAGACGTTAAATCGTGCGCTTGGTGGGAGGCAACCCACTTAGGTACATTTCTATTCTAGTTTAAATTTTGTTTTTGTCTTTATTTTATCTTTGCTTAGAATAAGGTTGTGAGTTGTTTGTGATAGTGGATTTAAGCTTGAATGATCATATTTTATCCACATGGATTGTGATGATAACTCTTGAGTTGATTATGAGCATATAGGATATTCTTGAACCACTTGATTTAATTCTTTAGGATAAATTTTAAAAATGGACATTGATGTGTGGTTAAACTCTTTGATTGTGGATGTATGTTGCACTGAATTTACCGGTATATGCCCCAGAGACATTGAGGACAATGTCTAATTTAAGTTTGGGGGTGTGTGTGCAATATCATCTCTTGTTTGCAATTATGTGCAAAAACATTTTGAGCCTAAATTTTTGAAAATTTTTGAAAATCTTGTGATAATGCCATGCTTGAGCATATTTTGCTTGTTGAGATTGTGCCTTTGTGTGTGCAAGTAAGGAATTGTGTATCTTTGCCTTGCTTAGTTTAGATTAACTTCATGCCATTTAGGGTTGCATTGCTCAAAGCGTGCTAGTTCTTTTCTCTTGATGTTAGAGTGAATATTCAATTGTGCTTGAAGGTTAGGAATTAATAGTGGAGACTTCCCGTGAGGTTCACAAACATGGCCTTAAAAAGCGTATTTGAGGGAAAGTTTTCACTCTTTAAACACTCATTCAAACACATATGTTATGCATATTTTAAAATGTCTCATTCACACTTAAATGTTGTTTGCTATAGAACATATGGACTGCTTGTGGATGACTTGATTGACTTTGTGGACAATCCTTTAGAAATGATTTTAGGCAATGCATGTGAAAAACCACCAAATTGGCCTAAATACTTCCTATCCCTCTAATGTGTGTGCTCCATAGCCCATTTGAAGCCAAACATAAGTAAGCTTTTCATTCATGAACCACATCAACATAAACCATATAGCCTAAACACTAGACTTACCTTTTACCAAATGGTTTGCTAAGGCTTAGGGGTTGAATGTAAGCTTTGAGGTGTATTAAAATGTAAGGCGTGTACCTAGGAAAATATGTATGCGCAAACACATGAAAAAAATGAAATGCAATGCTTGAAAAGAAAAAGAAAAAGACAAGCAAAGAAAAGAAAAGAAAAAAAAAGCATAGAAAAAGAAAAAGAAAAAGAAAATGAATGAGGCACTAAGTGCCTAGATCAATTTTGTGAAATCAAATGAGCTACTCAACAAAAATTAAGAGTAGAAAAATGCACAAAGTTAATTGTAAGCCTGGATGCCAAATTGTGGAATATGCAAGGTTGTAATGAGCAAGTTGTGCTTAATTTAGAATGTATGCCTTAGTGTGACCATTGGGTGATTGCTATCAATTCTTCCCATTTATTGACTCACCATTCACCTTTGGCCCCATTACAACCAAATGAAAGACCTATTTGATCTTTAGAGATGTCCACTTTGGAAATTTTGGTTGATGCATGTTCTTTCCGGTTCATGGTTTTCAATTCCGTTCATGAGACAAATTTTGAGAAATTGTGTTTTTAAATAATCATGTGCAATTAAATTTGATATCTTGAACATAAACTCATATTGCATATGGATTGTGAGTGAAGCCTAGGAATCTGTGTGAAAATGAGAGAATCTGGTGAGGATTAGATGTCAAGGCGAATTACATTCTTTTCCTAATGGCACTTTAGTTTTGAAGCTTAAGCATCTTGAATGTGGAATCGCGTTGCGTGCAATGTTTACTTAGAGTGGCATGTCTTTAATCTTTATTTAGCATCTCTTACATGCATTATTTCCTAATGAGCACAACGTTAGTTTAATCTCTTCACTTATTGGTTTTGCAAGTCAAATATTGACTTTTGAGTCATTCACAAAGAGTTGGTGCTTTAATAATTTTTTTTGATGATTAAAAACATGTCCGTTGGTGCTTATTGTTTGTTTTGCTCGAGGACGAGCAAAAGATAGGTTTGGGGGTATTTGATCGAACCAAAATTGGTATGATTTTGACCCTCACTTCCTTCTCTTTTTACTTGATTCTCGGGCAATATCCCATGATTTAATGGTGTGAATTAAGTGTTTTTAGGTATTTATATTTTAATCTCTATTTGTGTTCTATTCATTTTATAATTATATTCTTTGCATTATATAATTGACATGTATACCCACTAGTTGATTATAATCTTGTTTAGGATAATTTATATATAATCTTGATTGGATTGACAACCTTGATGGATTGAGAACTTAGTGAATAGGATAGATTGTCGGAGGGTATATCAACCACGATAATCTAAGCCATTAATTGTAACAAATCGATCCCGCTGTGACCCCCTCTCCTTAATCAGTTAGGCATTGCGGTGGGAAGTTGTTCAAGGTTCATAATAATGGCCTAAACACATTTTAGAAATCAATTGGTTAACATTTATGAGATCCGTTCACTAAAGTAGCTTGATAAGCATTTCCTGTAATTCATTTGTGATCCCATTAATTCTCTAGCTATTCTCTTAATTGTTAATTCCATTTATCTTATCTAGATTTGTTAAGTTTTCTTTTATTAGTTTATTAGGTTTATTTTTCATGTATGTTTGATGGCTTGACAACCCATTCACTCATCCATATTTTTATGATTTATTTTATTGCATATAGATTAGTTAATTTATTCAACTAATCACTCTAATTCCTTGTCGAACGAATCCCACTTGCCACTTAACTAATTTTATATCTAAGTGGTGAAAAATCGGTTTTCTAAACGATCACATTTTAAATATCATTTTGTTGAGTACACAAACGACGCTCATCATACCCTAGACAATCTTATAGCAGATAGTGAATCCTCATGAAGAATATCAGTAATTGCCAAGAGCTCATAGACCTCCTATAGCTCTCCAAGTTACCATATTTACTCATATGACCACACTTTGAACTTGGATATATATTATAACTTGTCCAAAAGTCATCTTTCAATAGACACTATTGAAAACTCAACGTTAGGATTTCATATCCAAAACCACAAAGCATCCATATGATGATATTCTACTCATATTTAATAAATGGAGCCATGATGTTCATATCTATAAATGATGTCCTCTATCAATTAACAAATGAATACCACTAAACTATCGAGGATAGACTATGCTATATAATCGTACTCATTGATAGCTCAAATGATAACATTTGCAACCATAAGTCCATCATTTATCTTAGGATTAAGAGAGACTCTCTGATTGTCCTGATAATGAAAAGACTTTTATCTATTGACGGTTCTAGAAAAAGTATTTCATTGTGATCCAGTTCAATGCACCCAGTGCACTAGATTCTTTTACTCGAAGACCCTTCGATGGTTTTAGACTCATCATAACACATTTGATCCTACTCAAATGCTAGTAAAAGAATTCTACAACTTTAACAAGATAAAGGTGCCCAACCTCTAACTTAAGTTGTGAATGTTATTCAAGACTAACTGAAGAATTGTGTTTACCTCTTACATATCCAGATGTATGAACAATTATTCTTTTCTCATAGTCTTTTGACCTTATTATTATTTACTTTGACAATTATAATAATAAATGCTATATAAGATTTTGTTAACAAATAGAAATCACTTTATTAATATGAAAAGATTGTCAAGTACAATATTACACTCTTGCTATTGAGCATAATCCTAACAGTTGAAGGGCGTCTAGATGGTACAGTAGTGGATTGCTTGGTAGAACCCCGTGTCGGGGTGTTGCAGGGTCCATAGGAGGCCAGCGAATGACTGGGTCGGACCTCGTTGGAGGGATTTGCGAATAGCCCAGCTTAGGCCAATGCTTGAGAATTGAGAGGCTGCATGTCATACCGTGAAATCTAGGTATTGGGTTCAACCTCACATTGGGGTACCGCAGGGTCCATGAGGGGCTAGGGAATGGCCGGGCTTGATCCCGTTGAAGGGGGTATGTACTCGGATTAGTCGGGATCTCTCCCTTTCCGGATTAGTTGGTATCCTTCTCTTTCCGGGGTAGCCGGTTGATGTTTGGATTTCCATGTCTTTCCTGTATTGCGGTGGAAAATTCTTCTTTGGTCCTTTGCCAATTTTGGTGGTTAACATGTAGATATGGAGAAATAAGGATCCGGGTATCCTAACAAGGTATCCCGATCCTTATGTAGCTGATCAAGCAGCTGGTGTATCCTGACATCGGGTCTTCTTATGTAGATATGGAGAAATAAAGATCCGGGTATCCTGACAAGGTATCCCGATCCTTATGTAGCTGCTTAAGCAATTGGTGTATCCCGACACCGAGTCTTCTTATGTGGATATGGCAAATAAGGAACCGGATATCCTGACGAGGTATCCCAATCCTTATGCAGTTGATCAAGCGGTTGGTGTATCCCGACACCAGGTCTTCTTATGTAGACATGGAGAAATTAGGATCCGGGTATCCTGACAAGGCATCCCGATCCTTATGTAGCTAATCAAGCAGCTGGTGTATACTGACACTAGGTTTCTTATGTATATATGGAGAAATAAGGATCCGGGTATCCTGACAAGGTATCCCAATCCTTATGTAGCTGATCCTGGAGGGGGGTATTCCCCGACCATAGCTTCAGGGTTGCCATATAGGTTTCCCTGGTTTGGTGGATGGATTTGCATCCTTAGCCTGGCTAGAAACTATACCATTTAAGCTTTTTTGCACCAAATCCTTCCTAGAGAGGGGGTATTCCCCACCAAGGCAACAGGAAAACCATTTGGTTCTTCCTGGTCTTAAGGCGATATGGCGATCCTCCTAGTGGGTGTTTACCCGGTCTAAGGCATCAGGATTGTCACAAGGACCTCCTGGTCTTCAATAGTGAAAATAAGTATTGCGATCCTCCTAGCGGGCTTTGATCCAGTCTAAGGCATTAGGATTGTCACGAGGACCTCCTATTCTTCAATGGCGAGAATCAGTATGGAGATCCTTCGGGCTGGCTTTGACCCTATCTAGGGCATCAGGATTGTCAAAAAGACCTCCTAGCCTTCAATGGTGAGAATAAATATGGTGAGCTTAGAATAAATCACATAGGAGAAGAAACTGACTTTTATTGAATTTCTCAAAAGCGATACAATGGAAACTCGGGGTATATATCAAGAACTTATTCCAACCGAAAAAAACAAAAAGAACTCTGCCTTCCAACTTCTATTGATAAAATCTCCTGAGTTGATTGGCATTCTAGGTGTGATCCACCAAATAACCATCCATATCTTCAAGCTTGTAGGCCCCTCTTCGAACCACCATCTTTATCAAGTAAGGACCTTCCCAGTTGGGGGCCAGTATTGAGTCACTTTCTAAGGACCAAGTCCCCTTCTTTGAAATTTTGAATTTTCACTTTTCTATTGAAACATCAGGCTATCTTTCTCTGGTAGGCTGCTAACCATTCTATAGCCCTGTCTTGCTTCTCTTCAAGAAGGTCCAAACTGGCTCTCAGTTTCATCTCATTGTCTTTTGGCTCGAAGTGTTGAACCCAGAAGGATGTTAATCTATGCTCGATAGGTGAGACTGCTTCTGTCCCGAAAGTCAAAGAGTAGGGTGTTTCCCTAGTTGTAGTCCTCTTGGTAGTTTGATAAGCCCATAGCACATTTGGAAGTTCATCACCCCACTTCTCTTTCTTCTGCTGGAGTTTCTTCTTCAGGAGCCTCTTGATGGTCTTGTTGGTAGCTTCTATTAACCCATTAGTCTAAGGGTGAGCTACTAATTCAAAGCAAAGGTCGATATGTCATTCTTCATAAAAACTCCTGAAGTTGGCATTGTCAAACTGTTTGCCCAAGTCCGTTATGATGGCCATCGGGGTACAAAATCGGCAAATAATGTTTTTTTTGACAAAACTGGTGGTATTTGCTTCAGTTATCTAGGTATGGGATTTTGCTTCTACCCATCGGGTAAAGTATTCTATGGCCACTACTGTGTGCTTGGCTTGACCATGAGCAGTAGGAAGTGGTCCAATCAAGTCTAGTCTTCAAATAGCTAATGGATAAGGCATACTGATCGAAGTGAGTTTTTCCGAAGGCTGGTGATGAAGGTTTGCTGTCTTCTGGTCACAAGATTATGCAAACCGTTTAGCATCCTGATGTAGAGTAGGCCAGAAGTAACCCATCCTTAGGACTTGGTAAGCTAAGGTCTCATCGGATACATGGTTACCGCAGTCCCCTACATGTTGGCCAATGAGCATCGTCTGGATGAAGACATCTTAGCAGTGGAAGGGATTTCCCTTTGCGGTAGAGGTATCCTTCTACCAGGCAGTATTGTGTGGCGGTCCTTTTGAGCTTTCATGCTTGATCAGGATCTTATGGAAGGGTGTCACTTTTGAGGTAATCATCTATAGGATCCATCCAGCAAGGAAGCCGTTGTACTGGGTTCACCTCCATTCCTTTAGCAATGCTGGGTCGGGGTATCAATAGTAGGGGTACCCCTTTAGGTAACGTTTGACACCCAGTTGTGGCAATCTTGGCCAGTACATCAGCTCTGCGATTCTTCTCTCGAGGAATCTGCTATATCTTCATACCCTTGAATCTTGTTGCTACTTCCTGGACTTTCTTGAGGTATGCCATCATGTTGTCACCCTTTTCCTGCATTCAATCCCTTTAGGAACGGTAAGGATGATTCCTGCTCCACAGCCTGCCTAATTTAAAGCTCCATCCACGTATAATACCAATACCTTATAGCCAGCAAGCCATTTCGAAGATTCTAGTTCTGAGATCGGGATCACAATGTTATCCGGATTGGAAATTGTGATGAATTCTGCTATGAAATCTGCCAAGGTCTGGGCTTTTATTGTTGTTCTTGCCTTGTACCTTATGTCATACTGGTTGAGCTCCAGTGCCCATAGAATCAATCTGCCTGATACATCCTGCTGCTGGAGGAACTGCCTCAGTGGCTGATCTATCACTACTGCAATGGTATGAGCCTAAAAATATGGTAGGAGTTTCCAGGAGGGTATAATTATTCTCAGACTTGGTCAGAGCACAGCTCACATAGTACACCGGCCTCTGGACCCCATCATTGCATTCTTTCACCAAGGCTCCGCTGGTCGTGGTCTTTGACACTGCTAGGTAAAGTTGTAGCTCATCTCCTGCAAGAGGTTTTACCAGCAATGGTGGCTAGCAAGATATTTCTTCGGTGATTGGAAAGCCTGCTCACATTCTTGGTCCCACTTTATCTTCTTACCCTGTTTAATGATTTTATAGGAGGGAAGACACTTAACTGTAGATCGAGATATGAAGCGGTTAAGCGCTACTACCCTCCTAGTCAATCCCTGCATAGCTCACATGTAGGGGACTCAAGATCCATGATTGCCTTGATCTTCTCTGGGTTGGCCTCAATATCTGTCTCACGTACCATGAATCCAAGGATTTTCCCATTGCTAACCCAAAAGTACACTTAGCAGAATTCAATCTCATCTGGTTTTCTCTGATGACCTGGAATGTCCGGCGTAAGTCTTCTAGATGTTGATTGGCCAACTAGGACTTGGTGATCATGTCTGAAAGTTCACAAATTAACACGGTGTGTATACAATATTAATCTAGATGGGGGGGGGGGTGAATAGATTTTAACTAGTTTTCACCCAATTTTCGTTTAAGGTCAATATTCCGAAAATGCCCCTAATAGACAATATAAAAACAACAAGTGTAATATGGTGCGGAATTATAAATGACACCTGATGTATACGTGGAAAACCCAACCACTGGGAAAAAAACCACGGGCTGTTTAGTGCGCCACACTTGAACCTCGAAATCCACTAATTGAAATGAAGTTTACAACCTATGTAGACCTCGTCTAACACTCCGGTCTGTAACCCCCCACTTCTACCACGCGGGCCTTTAAAAGTGGCTCTAGTCCATCTTGCTTGTGGCCTAAGCAACCTTAGAAAACAAGACTTAAATTCTCAATGAAGAGATAAAACAACCTATGTGTGAATATATAAAAATACTCAATACATGCAATAAGAGCTATGCAACCCTATATGCTTATCTAGGATGATTAGATGGCAACAAATACAATCCTAGATATCAATGGCTAAATGACATATCATATAGCTTAGCTAACAATAGATTATAAAAACCTAGATAGCTATCACAATACAACACTCAATCATGTCATCACAAACAATCTCTATTTTGAATATAAGATATTAATCTAAGATCATTCAAATAATAAAAGAGATGCCTTGATAAATAAAACACTAAATATCAATGATAAAAGTGAAGAACATACCAAGGGAAGTGTGATGACCAAAACCCATGCAACTAAGCAAACTAACTATGCTAGAAAATGCTTAGATGATCTTTGATGCACATGTGTATGGTTTGAGTGTATAAAAATGAGTTCTTGATTTGATTTTCTCTCAAAAATCTCTCTTTCAAGTTTAGGGTTCTTTTAGAGTCAGAGAACTAAGTTAGAGATATGAGAAAGTATGATATTTATAGGCATCAAGAACAGGGCAAGTGAAAAGACCAAAATGCCCTTGAAATCACCGATCGGCGGTTTCATTCTGCGGTCGTGGCCACAGAATGTAACCGCCGAATTGAACCCGAGAAGCAGGGGTACATTCGGCGACCATATTCGGCGGTCAATCGAAACCGCCTATCAAAACCCAAAAATGAAACCGACCTAAAATATCTAATTCGGCGGTTTCAATTCGGCGGCCAGGCCGCCGATTAAACCGCAGAATCAAACCCGAGAATAATAAATGCATCAGGTAAATTCTACGGTTTCGATTTGGCGGCCTGACCGCCGATCGTAACCGCAGATCTAGTCCAGAGCTTTCTGGAATCAAACGGCGGTTTCATTCGGCGGTCGTGGCCGCCGATAAAACCGCAGTTTCACCAAAGATGGTGAAACCAAAAGAGAAGCCAAGGGCATTCTCCGAAGGCAATCTTCGAGCAAGACCAAGCACATTATCGTGCGAGCGCGGATGTTTCCGAACATATTCGGGAAACGAATTACACGACAGAAAACACACACCAAGATATGACAAACAATGTGCTAGTGTGAAAAGTGACATTTGAAGAGAATGCACACAAAAGTAAAGCATACATATGCAAACATTACAAGTGAGTGTGTGCAACTAAGTCTCTTCAATAAGAAAGTAAGCACAAGATATACCTTTGAGTGCTTGTCCACCTTGAGGTCTTGAGAAGGGTCATTGAGCATGAACACCTATCACTTAAGCTACCCTTTACAAACAACCCCAATATGTGGTTTGCACATGAAATAAGCCAATAAAAAACCGGGAATCCTTACAATGTCGTCTATATAAACCTCCATAGATCTTCCTATCAGCTGCTTGAAAATCTTGTTCACCAAACGCTGGTAAGTAGCCCCAGCATTCTTGAGGACAAACGGCATCACCTTGTAGCAGTAGAGGCCTTGTCTAGTGATGAAGCTGGTCTTTTCTTAATCGGCAAAGTGCATCATGATCTGGTTGTAGCTTGAAAATGCATCCATAAAGCTTTAGAGCTTATTACCTGCCGTGTAATCAATCAGTTGATCGATTTTAGGTAGAGGGAAGCTGTCTTTCGGGCAAGCCCAATTGAGGTCGGTGTAGTCTACGCACATACGCCACTTCCCATTTGCCTTAGTAACCATAACCACATTGGCGATCTAGTCAGGATAGCGAGATTCTCTGATGAATCTGGCTTTCAGGAGTTTATCTACCTCCTCCTGGACTGCACTATTCCGCTCGGCGTTGAAGTGCCTCCGCTTCTGCTTGATTTGTTTGAACGTTGCATCCACTACCAACCTGTGCACGGCTAAAGTGAGTGGGATACCTGGCATCTTATCATGACTCCAAGTGAAGATATCGTTTTATTCCTCTAGGAGTTTTACCAATTTCTTCCTGTCTTCAGGATCCAGCGAGCCCCCTATCTTTACCACTTTGGTAGAATTATCCTTCCTGATAGGTATTTCTTCTAACTATTTCGTTGGGTATCCGCTGGTCCATCCGTGCTCTTTGTCTTCTTCTTCTACTACTATCATGTCTAGTACCTCTCCTTCTTCTAGGACGTTGTGATCCCGCCTTGGTACCTCTTGGATTGGTTCACTAGTCATTTGTGCACATTGTTTTGTTAGCACGGTAGGATTAGTGGACACTGCAAAACAATTGCGAGCTACTTGCTAATCTCCTCTAACCTGTCCTACTTTGGTCCCTATTGAGAATTTTATGACATTATGGTAGATTGATAGCACTCCTCTGATTTCTGCCAGGAAGGGTCTTCCTAGGATCGCGTTGTAAGCTGACGGGATGTCGACTATGACAAACTCTGTCATTAGGTTCTGTTGGAGATGTGATTCATTACTGGTAACCTGTTGGATCCAATGGGCATCAGGGAGTCCCTAGTGAATCCGTATATAGGAGTGGTACAACTGTTGTAGCAAGGGAATTTCAAGTTCAACTTATCATTAGCCCTTTTGAATAGGATGTCCACACTACTCCCGGTATCAATCAGGACGCGGTGTACCAAGCAGTTAGCTATCTGTATCGTGATTACCATTGGATCATCATGGGGCTAGACTATATTGTAGATGTCCTCTTCTACAAAGATAATCTGGGTGACACAAGGTGGATCTTGGGGGCCCTTACTGACTCGGAGTATATCATAACCAGCAGTGAGTCGAGGGATTTTCCTGGCATGGTTCTTTCTAGCATTGTTTGAGATTCCAGCTAGGGTAGGGCCTCCACTGATGGTGTGAATGATCTGGATCTGCTACATCAAATCTTTCCCCTTATCCTTCCGTCTTTCTTCAACTTCCCATATCTCTCTCAATAGCTCATTTCCTACCTTAATGCTATCTTGTACCTATCGCAAAAATTCAACCAAAAATCCCCTATTACCTATCCTTCAATTTGATTTTGGAGACTGTAGCATGTAGGGAAAAATAACGTACAGTACACGCAGGCGGAAGCGAGACTAAAAAAATAGATTTAGTAGCTTTTAAAATTTTTCCTTTTTATGAACCTTAACCCTTTTAATTAATTAAACATACATATAATCAACAAAAGAAGAATACCTTTTGTCGCGTGATCCGATTGACTTACGTCGATGGTAATCTGCAAGATCTTCAATCCTAGCACGAACGTGAATCACCCAGGAGCATGGTCTCCCTTTTTCTTTGAATTGCAAACCTGAGAATGGACAAACAAACTTTTCTTTTCTTTTGTTAGTCACAAAACAATCAAAAGAAGACTAAGATTATTCCGGTCACTTTTGAGTTCTTAATCTAATGATCGAAACTCGCGTGAACCTAAATCGATGTTGTACACACAAGCTTATTGATGAACAAGCAATTAGTGTACCATCAAAGAATAATCTATTCACTCTTTTTTGTTTTTAGTAGAATAAAAAATCTTTCTATGAGTTGAGAAGAAGAAGAAGAAGAATTGTTTCAAGCACCACAACACCCAATTACTTGGTGGCCGAATTCTCTTCTCTTTTCTTTTAAAGGTGGCCGAAATCCTTGTCCCAAAAGTACTAGGGTTGCCGCAATTTTCACTCCAAAAATATAGGAGTTTTAGTTGCACCCTAATTCACTTCTAGTTTTAAGAGTTCAAACCCTAATCCAACTCATAGTTATTTTTATTCTCTTATTTGACTAAATTAATAAGACTTCTTATTTGATTAAACAAATAAAATTAATTATTTATTTTCTTGTCAAATAAGTCTTTTAATTTTAGTATACTACTACCAATAGTATACCTTTAGGAATCATTTTTCCTAATCAGAAAAGATTTGTTTCTTAATTAAATAATTAATTAATAAATTAATCAATTCTCATTTAATTAAAACAATGAAACAAAATAATATATTAGGTTAAATATGACCTTGCCGCCCCACTCATATAAAATGGGCCATATATTATTTTCTTATTTCATTTAATCCATTGGACTTTAAATAAAAAGCCCACATGTGGACCAGACCCATTCTTCCTAAAAGAAACAAGCCCACATGCCTTTCATTAATATATTAATATAATTGAGCAGCCCATTAAATAAATAATGTGCAAATTATATTCTTAATATATTAAATGCAATTCTAAATGGACCCATAAATTGGTCCGGTAGAATATATCAAGTGATCCATGCAAGTCCGTGTGGATTGGGGATCTTGGCGGACTATCTAAATTTAAGCTTCAATAGACATAACCTAATCATAATCAACAAATGATTCACTTAGGTCTGATCCATTAATTTTAACTCATCCCACTAAAGAGCTAAAATTGAACTCTTAAATAAAGACAGAAAAGGAAGATGTTCCTTATTCATACCCTAGACAATCATGTTGGAGATAGTTGATGAGAATAAGGGAGCTGCACCAAGGGACCCATTGCATGTTCCGGTTGGGCCAATAACAAGGGCTAGGGCTAGGAGATTCAAAGAGGCACTCAATGGCCTGATCCAAGACACTTGGGCTGATTCTAAATTGTTGGAGCCCAAGATAAGCCCACATGAAGACCAAGGCTTAATTAATGTCATCAAGGCAATGGATTGGGCCAAATAAGAGAAGACTTGGGCTTTTGGAGGAATTTCATTTGGAGGAATTTCAATTTTAATTTTTGTTTTCCTTAAATTAGGCATGATTGCCTACCTTGTCTTTTCCTTAAATTAGGCATGTTGCCTACCTTGTCTTTTCCTTAAATTAGGCATGTTGCCTACCTTTTCTTTTCCTTAAATTAGGCATGTTGCCTACCTTGTCTTTTCCTTAAATTAGGCATGTTGCCTACCTTGTCTTTTCCTTAAATTAGGCATGTTGCCTACCTTGTCTTTTCCTTAAAATTAGGCATGTTGCCTACCTTGTCTTCTAGGGTTTTAGTATAAAAGGAACCAACCTCTATGTTTTTGGGAAGCTTTGAATTTGAATGAAAAAAATGAGAGAGTTTTCTCTTTTGTTCCTTGAGAACTAATTGGAACTTATCAGATTTTCTCTGTGGCGTTCCTCCTTGACTTATCAATCAAGTCTTCCATCCTTGATTGTGGCGTCTTCATTATACCAAGGTTCACATCTCGCTGTAGGTGTTGGGTCGCGGTCTCCATCCGAACCAGAGGTTAGAACGATCCGAGGCATCATCCTTGTTATAATCAACGAGGATCGTATCAGTTGGTATCAGAGCTTCGGCATCTAACATCAGGTTTTATCTATCTTTGTTCTTCGTCTTCCTTTGAATTCCGTTCAAGTTCAGTACTCAAAAAAAAAAAAAAAAAAAAAAAAAAAAGTCAGAAGATCTTGCTTGTTGATCAAGGTCGGTAAAAAAAAAAAAAAAAAAAAAAAAAAAATTTAACGATCTTGTAGTTGAATATATATCAATCTTTGTCCTTCTTCTTCTGGTTTCGTGCAGTAGTAGCATTAAAAATATATATATATATATATTCTTGGTAGTAGAAACAGCCCTATTATTTCAGTTTCATTGTATTTCGTTTGTGTGAACCTAGCAAATCTAAGTTTCTTGTGAACGTAGCTAAGAAATCCTGATTATTGTTTGGTTAGTTTGATAAGAACTTTTGAGGAAATTGTGAGTGGAAAAAGGCAAGAGTGGTGAGAAAATACTGAGGGTAAAAGCCGAATATGATGAGTGAAACACACGAGTGTTGAGTGAATTGATTATTCGAGCGAAACACGTGAGGGAGTGCCGTGAGGTCCTTTTTATTTTCTAATCTTTTTTCTTGCAGGAAAAACATGTCTGACAACAAAGATAAAGGCACTACTGAGGATTCTTCCATTCCAGCAGATCTAAAGAATTGGAAGGAGGCATTAGTAGGGGAGATGAGACGAATGATGAGGGGAGAAATGGAGCACTTACATGAGCGCTTAGATAAAGTGGAAAGCGCACGTGCGGAACAGCCACGACCCGTTCACCAAGCACGTAGGAGAGAGAGAGTTCCGGTAAGGGAAGAAGTTAATGATTATTATGGGGATGAAAACGACATGGAAGGGGATGATCGCATGTCCAATGTGGGTGCGGGAAGATTTAGGCGTGGAATGGGAGGTAGAGGAGATAGGTATGGGAATAGAGAAGATAGGTATGGGAATAGAGGAGATAGGTATGGAGAGAGGGTTGATAATAATTTTGGTAATATCAAGGTGAAGATTCCAACCTTCCAAGGTAAAACTGATCCTGAAGCTTATTTGGAGTGGGAGAAAAGAATAGAGTTGGTGTTTGATTGCCATGATTACTCCGAATTGAAGAAAGTGAAATTGGCAGCCATAGAATTCACCGATTATGCTATTGTTTGGTGGGATCAATTGATTATGAGTAGGAGACGGAATGGAGAAAGACCTATTGAGACATGGGAGGATATGAAAACTGTTATGAGGAGGAGATTCATTCCAAGTCACTACTACAGGGGTTTGTTTCAAAAATTGCAAACTCTTACTCAAGGGTCTAAGTGTGTAGAAGACTACTACAAGGAGATGGAGATAGCCATGATTCGAGCTGATGTGGAGGAGGACCGAGAGGCGACAATGGCTAGGTTCCTAAATGGCTACACCGAGACATTGCAAATGTAGTGGAGTTGCAACACTATGTTGAATTGACTGACATGGTACACATGGCCATCAAAGTGGAACAACAATTGAAGAGGAAGGGTTCCACACGGGTTGGGCAAAATTCGGGTTCTTCATCATCATGGAAACTGAATTGGAGCAAGAAAGAGGACCAGCCTAGTTTCAAGGCCAAAGCCGAACCTCCTAAAGATCATAAGGCCGGAGGCTCATTAAATCAAGGTAAATCAGATCCTCAACCTTCTAGAAACCGTGACATTAAATGCTTTAAGTGTTTGGGAGCAGGTCATATTGCATCACAATGCCCAAACAAGAGAGTAATGGTTTTGAGGGATGATGGTGATATCGAATCCGAGGAAGAATCTGATGATGAGTCTATGCCACCTTTGGAGGATGCAAGTGACTTCGAATATCCGGTAGGTGGAGAGCTTTTGGTCGCAAGAAGAGCTCTTAGTGCTCAAGCCAAGGAAGAGGATGAGGTACAACGTGATAACATCTTTCACACACGCTGCCATGTTAATGACAAGGTATGTAGTATGATTATTGATGGGGGGAGTTGTACTAATGTGGCTAGCACTACTTTGGTGGAAAAATTGAATTTGACAACTTTGAAGCACCCAAAACCTTATAAACTACAATGGTTGAATGATAGTGGGGAAGTTAAGGTGAATAAACAGGTGTTGGTGTCATTTTCAATTGGAAAATATAAAGATGAAGTTATTTGTGATGTGGTACCAATGGATGCGAGTCATATTCTTTTAGGAAGACCATGGCAGTTTGATAGGCATGTGACTCATGATGGATATACAAATAGATACTCATTTGTACTCAATAAAAGGCCAATCACTCTTGTACCTTTAACCCCAAGCCAAGTATATGAAGATCAAGTGAGGTTAAAAAAAGAGAGAGATGTTAAAAAGGAGAGTGAGAGCTCAAAAGAAAGAGAGACAAAAGAGAGGGAGTCCGAAACAGCAAAAAAAGAAAAAAAGGCTGATGAGAAAAAAAAAGAGAGAAAACAAGTGAGCTTTTATGCACGAGGGAGTGAGATCAAAAGGGCTTTGTTTTCAAATCAGCCAATGATTGTACTTTTGTACAAAGAGGCTTGTTTTAGTGCTAACGAAATTGACTCTTCTTTGCCTAGTGTTGTTGTTTCCCTTTTACAGGACTTTGGTGAAGTGTTTCCCGAGGAGATGCCTATTGGTTTACCGCCAATAAGGGGGATTGAGCACCAAATTGATTTTGTACCCGGAGCACCAATTCCAAATAGGCCCGCATATAGAAGTAATCCCGAGGAGACAAAGGAGCTTCAAAGACAGATTGAGGAGCTCATGGAAAAGGGGTATGTTCGTGAGAGTATGAGTCCTTGTGCGGTTCCCGTATTGCTTGTGCCTAAGAAGGACGGAACATGGAGGATGTGTGTTGATTGTCGTGCCATCAACAATATCACTGTAAAGTATCGACATCCTATTCCTAGATTAGATGATATGCTTGATGAATTGCATGGTTCTATTGTTTTCACAAAAATTGATCTTAAAAGTGGATATCATCAAATTAGGATGAAAGAAGGTGATGAGTGGAAAACTGCTTTCAAAACAAAATATGGTTTATATGAGTGGTTAGTTATGCCTTTTGGGTTAACTAATGCACCAAGTACTTTCATGAGATTAATGAACCATGTATTGCGTGCTTTCATTGGGAAATTTGTGGTTGTTTACTTTGATGACATTCTGATTTATAGCAAGACTTTGGATGAGCATGTTGAACATTTAAAACTTGTTTTAGGTGTTTTAAGAACAGAAAAATTGTTTGCTAATTTAAAAAAGTGTACCTTTTGCACAGATAAGCTTGTATTTCTGGGTTTTGTTGTTAGTGCTAAGGGAATTGGGGTTGATGAGGAAAAGGTTAAGGCAATTAGGGAGTGGCCGAAACCGACAAATGTGGGACAAGTGAGAAGTTTTCATGGGTTGGCTAGTTTCTATAGGAGGTTTGTGAAAGACTTTAGTAGTCTAGCTGCACCTTTAACTGAAGTTATCAAAAAGAATGTGGGATTTAAGTGGGGTAATGAACAAGAAAAGGCATTTAACTTGATTAAGGACAAACTAACTAATGCACCTTTGCTTGCTTTGCCTGACTTTGCTAAAGCTTTTGAGATTGAGTGTGATGCTTCAGGAATAGGTATTGGAGCTGTTCTAATGCAAGAAGGACGTCCCATTGCATTTTTTAGTGAGAAGATAAATGGAGCAGCCTTGAATTATCCTACCTATGACAAGGAGATGTATGCGTTGGTTAGGGCATTGGAGACTTGGCAACACTACCTTTGGCCAAAGGAATTTGTGATCCACACGGATCATGAGTCCCTAAAGCATTTAAAGGGGCAACATAAGCTAAATAAGCGGCATGCCAAGTGGGTGGAGTTCATAGAAACATTTCCATATGTGATCAAGTACAAGAAAGGTAAGGAAAACGTCGTCGCTGATGCTTTGTCTAGAAGGTACGTTTTACTTTCCACTTTGGATGCTAGATTGTTTGGTTTTAACTACATTAAAGAATTGTATGTGGAAGATGCTGATTTTGGCAATGTATTCAATGCATGTGAAAATGTTGCATTTGGCAAGTTTTATAGGCATGATGGATTTTTGTTTAGAGAAACTAAATTATGCGTGCCTAAGAGTTCTTTGCGTGAATTGCTTGTTAGAGAAGCACATGGGGGAGGTTTGATGGGGCACTTTGGTATAGCCAAGACACTAGATGTTTTGCATGAACACTTCTTTTGGCCTCATATGAAACGTGATGTAGAGAGAATTTGTGAGAAATGCATTACATGTAGACAAGCTAAGTCTAGGGTTCAGCCTCATGGTTTGTATACTCCTTTGCCTATACCTAGTGGACCTTGGATTGATATTTCTATGGATTTTGTGCTGGGTTTGCCTAGGTCAAAGAGGGGTAGGGATTCTATATATGTGGTTGTTGATAGGTTTTCTAAAATGGCACATTTCATTCCTTGTCATAAAACTGATGATGCATCACATATTGCTGATTTGTTTTTCAAAGAAATTGTTAGATTGCATGGCATGCCTAAAACCATTGTTTCGGATAGAGATGCTAAGTTCTTAAGCTACTTTTGGAAAACTCTGTGGGGCAAGTTAGGAACTAAACTTTTATTTTCTACTACTTGTCATCCACAAACTGATGGTCAAACTGAAGTAGTTAATAGAACTTTATCTGCCTTGTTGCGTGCTATAATACAAAAGAACTTGAAAACATGGGAGGATTGTTTGCCGCATGTAGAGTTTGCTTATAATAGGAGTGTGCATTCTGCAACTCATTTTTCGCCTTTTGAAATTGTGTATGGTTTTAATCCGTTAACTCCTTTGGATTTAATTCCTTTACCTGTGAATGAGCATGTTAACTTGGATGGTAATAAAAAGGCAGATTTTGTTAAGCAAATCCATGAAAAGACTCGGCAAAATATTGAGAGGAGAACTGAACAATATGCCAACCAAGCTAATAAAGGGCGCAAGAAAGTTGTGTTGGAGCCAGGTGATTGGGTGTGGTTGCATATGAGGAAGGAACGGTTCCCAGTCCAAAGGCGTTCTAAATTACTTCCTAGGGGAGATGGCCCATTTCAAGTGCTTGAAAGGATCAATGACAATGCCTACAAGTTAGATCTTCCAGGTGAGTATAATGTTAGTGCAAGCTTCAATGTTTCTGATTTGTCTCCTTTTGATGTAGGTGACGATTTGAGGACAAATCCTTTTCAAGAGGGAGGGAATGATGAGAATAAGGGAGCTGCACCAAGGGACCCATTGCATGTTCCGGTTGGGCCAATAACAAGGGCTAGGGCTAGGAGATTCAAAGAGGCACTCAATGGCCTGATCCAAGACACTTGGGCTGATTCTAAATTGTTGGAGCCCAAGATAAGCCCACATGAAGACCAAGGCTTAATTAATGTCATCAAGGCAATGGATTGGGCCAAATAAGAGAAGACTTGGGCTTTTGGAGGAATTTCATTTGGAGGAATTTCAATTTTAATTTTTGTTTTCCTTAAATTAGGCATGATTGCCTACCTTGTCTTTTCCTTAAATTAGGCATGTTGCCTACCTTGTCTTTTCCTTAAATTAGGCATGTTGCCTACCTTTTCTTTTCCTTAAATTAGGCATGTTGCCTACCTTGTCTTTTCCTTAAATTAGGCATGTTGCCTACCTTGTCTTTTCCTTAAATTAGGCATGTTGCCTACCTTGTCTTTTCCTTAAAATTAGGCATGTTGCCTACCTTGTCTTCTAGGGTTTTAGTATAAAAGGAACCAACCTCTATGTTTTTGGGAAGCTTTGAATTTGAATGAAAAAAATGAGAGAGTTTTCTCTTTTGTTCCTTGAGAACTAATTGGAACTTATCAGATTTTCTCTGTGGCGTTCCTCCTTGACTTATCAATCAAGTCTTCCATCCTTGATTGTGGCGTCTTCATTATACCAAGGTTCACATCTCGCTATAGGTGTTGGGTCGCGGTCTCCATCCGAACCAGAGGTTAGAACGATCCGAGGCATCATCCTTGTTATAATCAACGAGGATCGTATCAATAGTGTATCCTCATGATTAATATCAGTAATCGCCAAGAGTTCATAGACCGCCTATAACTCTCCAAGTTACCATATTTACTCATATGACCACATTTTAAACTTGGATATTTTGACTTGTCCAGAAGCCATGTTTTCAATAGACACTATCGAAAACTCAACGTTGAGATTTAATGTCCAATTACCTCAAAACATCCATATGATGATATTATACTCTCATTTAATAAATTGAGCCACGATGTCCATATCTATAAATGAAGTCTTCTATCGATTAACAAATGAATATCACCAAACTATCGAGGATAGACTATGCGATATAATCGTACTCATTGATAACTCAAATGATATCACTTGCAACCATAAGTCCATCATTTATCTCAGGATTAAGATAGACTCTCCGATTGTCCTGATAATGAAAAGACTTTTATCTACTGACGATTATAGATAAAGTATTTCATTGTGATCCAGTTCAATGCACCCAGTGCACTAGATTCTTTTGCTCGAAGACACTCCGATGATTTTAGACTCATCATATCTCATTTAATCCCACTCAAATGCTAGCAAAAGAATTCTACAACTTTAACAAGATAAAGGTGCCCAACCTTTAACTTAAGTTGGGAACAATATTCAAGACTAACTAAAGAATTGTGTCTACCACATACATATCCTGATGTACGAACAATTCTTCTTTTCTCATAGTCTTTAAACCTTATGATTATTTACTTTGACAATTATAATATTAAACTATAAATGCTATAAGATTTTTTTAACCAGAAATCACTTTATTAATATGAAAACGATTGTTCATTACAATATTACACTCTTGCTATTGAGCATAATCCTAACAATCTCCCACTTGCGCTATAGCAAATGTGTCATATCTCTCAAACCCATATTCTCTAGATGCCCATCGAAACTCTTCTGAGGTAGAGCCTTTGTGAAGGGATCTGCCAGATTTTCTGCTGACGCAATTTTGGTAATCGTCACGTCACCTCTTTGAACATCTCCCTTAAAAGATGATACTTTGTTTCAATGTGTTTACCTCTCTTGTGACTTCTTGGTTCTTTCGAATTTGCCACTGCTCCACTGTTGTCACAGTAGATAGTGATCTGCTTATTCGCACTAAGAACGACTTCCAAGTCAATCAAGAATTGGCGGAGCCAAATAGCCTCTTTGGCAGCCTCGCATGCAGCAACATACTCAGTTTCCATGGTGGAATCAGCAATACAAGATTGCTTGATACACCTCCATATAACTGCTTCTCCTCCAATAGTAAACACAGCCCCTGATGTGGATTTTCTGGAGTCAGAATCTGATTCGAAATCAGAATCTGTATACCTAACGGGAATTAAATCCCCTCCAGAGTATACAAGCATATTATCTCTCGTTCTTTTAAGATACTTGAAAATATGCTTGACTGCCGTCCAGTGATCAGGACCAGGTTTCGATTGAAACCTGCTAACTATGCCAACAACAAAACAAATATCTGGTCTAGTACAGAGCATTGCATACATGAGACTTCCAACTATCGAGGCATATGGAACTCTACTCATGAATTACTCTTCATGCCCATTCTTAGGAACTTGTTCCTTAGAAAGCTTGATTCCATGTCTGAAAGGTAACATACCTTTCTTGGAATCCTGTATGAAAAACCTAGACAAGATCTTGACTATGTATGAAGCTTGGGATAATGCAATCGTTCTATTCTTTCTATCCCTTATTACTTGGATACCTAGAATAAAACTTGCTTCTCCTAAGTCCTTCATATCAAATTGTTTTGCTAGCCATTCTTTTACTGATGTCAATACACCTACATCGTTTCCGATGAGTAGTATATCATCAACATAAAGAATCAGGAAAACCAACTTGTCGCCCTTAATCCTTTTGTATACACAAGGTTCGTCAAGATTCTGAATAAATCCTAAACCTTTGACAGCTTGATCGAACCTTATGTTCCAGGATCTGGATGCTTGCTTTAATCCATATATGGATTTCTGCAACTTGCATACCTTTTCCATTTGGCCCTTTTCAATGAATCCCTCTAGTTGCATCATGTAAATGCTTTCGTCAAGACTTCCATTAAGGAAAGCTGTCTTAACGTCCATTTGCCAAATCCCTAGATCTAAAGATGCTGCAATGGACAAGAGTATCCTAATGGATTTAAGCATGGCCACAGGAGAGAATGTTTCCTCGTAATCGATAACTTCTTTCTGTGTATACCCTTTAGCTACCAATCTAGCTTTAAAGGTTTCCACCTTTCCATCCATACCTCTTTTCCTCATGTATACCCAGTTGCACCCAATGGGTTTTATCCCTTTAGGCAAGTCTACAAGGGACCAGACTTTGTTATCGAACATAGATTCAATCTCAGATGGCATTGCCTTTTGCCAATGGCGACTATCAACATCCTCCATAGCTTCCTTGTACGTGTAGGGATCATCGTCGTCCGGGAGATTCTCCACTGATTCTACTAGACTGATGTATCTTTCGGGTTGTGTTCTAACCCTCCCACTACGACGAGGAATGGTAGGTTGTTGATCGTGTGTTGGATCGGAACTTACAATTGGGTTTGGTTGTGTAACCTCTCGTGGAATTGTATCTACTAACATCTCATTCAGGACAATTCTACTTCTAGGCAGAAAATCATTCATATAATCCTTTTACAGAAAATTAGCTTTTGTCGAAACAAATACTTTAAGATCTGAAGGACTATAAAAATAATATCCTTTAGTTTCTTTTGGATACCCTACAAATATACATGTTTCCGAACAGGACTCCATCTTTTCTGTCTTTCCTTTTAACACATGCGTAGGACAACCAAATATCCTTAAGTGTTGTAAACTAGGCTTGCGCCCAGTCCACAACTCATGCGGTGTTTTAGGAACAATTTTAGATGGTACATCGTTTAGAATGTATATAGCAGTTTGTAAAGCATATCCCCAAAAAGAAATAGGAAGTGTTGAATAACTCAACATAGACCTAACCATATCCAAAAGAGTTCTATTTCTCCTTTCTGCTGCCCCATTTTGTTGAGGTGTACCTGGTGTAGAAAACTGAGAAACTATCCCATTATCAATAAGATATTGCTGAAACTCACCAGATAGATATTCTCCACCACGATCAGATCTCAAGATTTTTATGTGTTTCTCAAGCTGATTTTCCACTTCAACTTTGAATGCTTTGAACATGTCAAAAGCATCCGACTTATGTCGCATGAGATACACATAGCCAAATCTTGAGTAATCATCTGTGAAAGTGATGAAGTACTCATATCCACCTCTAGCTTGAATGCTCATAGGTCCACATACATCAGTGTGTATCAATCCTAAACATTCAGTAGCTGTGGCACCTTTGGCAGAGAACGTCCTTTTGGTCATTTTACCTTCCAAACAAGATTCACAAGTTGGTAGATCATCAACCTTTAAGTCACTCAAAGGTCCGTCACTTACCAATCTTTTAATCCTATTAAGGTTATTATGACCTAGGCGTAAATGCCATAGGTAGGTTTCATCTTTTGATAATTTAACTCTTTTATGATTAGGTTCCGTTATTTCTGTGTCTAACGAGTGAGAGATATTTCTATGCAAAAAGTATAGACCGTTTTCCAATGTACCTTGGCAAATAATTTTGTCATTCTTACTAATAATAAAAACGTTATTAAAAGTAACCGAATATCCAAATTTATTCAAACAAGAAACTGAAATTAAATTCCTCTTGAATTGAGGTACATAATAAACGTCTATCAAATCTAAATGCCTTCTAGAATCCAAATAAAATCTAATATCTCCCACTGCACTTGCAGACACTAACGATTCGTTGCCCAAGCGCAAATTGATTTCATTCTTACTCAGCCTTCTCCTTTCTTGGAACCCCTGCAAGGAATAACAAACATGATTAGTGGCTCCAGAGTCTATGATCTAAGAATCTATAGAATCTGCCAAAAAACATGTTTCAAGATAATTCACATTACCTTCTTCCTTCTTGTTCTGGGACTTTGGGCAATTTCTTTTCCAATGTCCCTTTTCACCACAAAGGAAGCATAAATCCCTTTGATCTTGGTTACTTTCTTGGTCTCCTTCTTGGTAGGCCCAAGTTGCTTTTTCTTCTGTTGTTTCTTGACCTTCTGACGGGTCTTAACAGTAGCAACTTTACCAACCACATGAATCTCTTGACCTTTGCTTTTCACAAGGATCTTTTCAGCACTTTGAACATCTTGCATCAGGCTCTGTAAGGTGTATTCCTTTTTGTTCAAAGTGTAGTCCAATTTGAACTGATCAAAGGAATCTGACAATGAATTGACAACCATATCAATTTTTGTCTCACCATCTATCTCAGCGCCATGCAGTTCAGCAATGTTGAGATGTGCTATGACTTTCATCATGTGATCCTTCACAGCCTGTCCAGGTTTCATCATAAGATTCATAAAAGCAATCACTGCCTCTCTCTTAGTCATCCTGGACTTCATAGCAAACATCTCCTCTAGAGACATCATTATATCAGCAGCAGACTCCATTCCTTCATGCTGCTGTTGTAACACGTCAGAGATAGTGGCCATAATATAACATTTGGCCATATCATCTGAAGTCTTCCACTGCTCATACTCATCTCTTTGCATTATGCTAGATTCATTATTAGGAGCAGGTGGTTTAGGAGTAGTTAGAACAAACTTATGTTTTTCACTTTGCAGCAACAACCCAATTTTCCTTTTCCATGTTACATAATTATCTCCAGTTAAAGTGTTATCTTTCAGGATGTTCATAAGTGATGGGGTCATGATTTCTGAATAAAAACAAAACATATATAAGTAAATAATCATTATAAAGCACTTTAAATATTTATCTTGAATTAAATAAATAACTCAGTCATAAAAATTCAACGGTGATCCAACACCCATAAATGTTACGCCTCTTTTGGGAGTTCGCACCATTTACTAGTTAGACTAGGTCCCACCTAATTGTTAACATAACAACCAGCGTTTTCAATTTTAGCCTTGCAATTTTACTGACAAGAACTCTTGGGAGGATATCAATAAAATTACATTGAGTGTGTTACCAAGATATCGACCCTCAATTTTCTCTCACGAAAATCCCTCCTTGGGGAGTAGATCTCGTTTGAGTCCATTGTCTAGTCTATCCTTGTAAGGAAGTATATTGCTAAATTCCATTCATGGATGCCCCTTGGGGGGATTACCAATAAATAATTAAGCTCAACTAACCTTGGAGGCCATAGGTGTTACAAAAACACCTTCTCTCACTCAATTATTTAAGGCGTGTGATTAAATCCCATAGAATGATTTACCAAGTTATCTAGATGCCAATTTAGATACCTAAATCATTCAATGCATGTTCATACCAAAAGAGATATATGAGTGGCACTCCTATTCTATATGTCATGTTATCATACAATAACAAATATTGTAATATTTAAGCAAAAATTAAATAGCAACAATTTTGGCCCATCCTAGAAAAACAAGTAAATTACAATAATTTAGGAATACAAGATCTTCAAGTGGCCCATCAACCATACGCTCATCCTTCGGCCTCCTCCCTTGGGCTTGCACAGCCCACAACCCCACAAAAAGGGGCTGCCATGCGCAGCCCATAAGGCAACACAAGGCTACCGTGCGCAGCCCACCATGTAATGGGCTTGCCATGCGTAGCCCAATCCACTCCTAGGGTGCGCACGGTGCTCGTTCTTGGTTCCGGTTGCTTCACGTCTTCGATTCTTCGATGTAGAACGTATTACAACTTTATTTAAACAATAAAATACTGCAGAATTTTTTATTTTTTTCAATTACTGCAGTACGTTTTACAAAAAAAAAAAAAAACTGCACAAAAAATACAAAAACTGTAGTAAAATTACTGCACTTAAAATAAATAAAAAAATCAAACCTAGCAACTACCAAGAAGGAATTATGGCGATGATAGACCACCCTTCTTGTTACAATTCCGATACCAAAAATACATTGAGAATCTAGAGCCAAAATCGAGCAATAACAATCCACATAAACATATATAAATCCATACATCCACATGTAATTATATATGCGAATACCTAGAGTGTCATCTCTTTCTAAACATGCATAATCACAATAAAAAGAAATAGATTCACGTATATATACGTTAATTAATTAAAAGGGTTCAACCTGGCTCTGATACCAATTGTAGGGAAAAATAACGTACAGTACACGTAGGCAGAAGCGAGACTAAAAAAATAGATTTAGTAGCTTTTAAAATTTTTCCTTTTTATGAACCTTAACCCTTTTAATTAATTAAACATACATATAATCAACAAAAGAAGAATACCTTTTGTCGCGTGATCCGATTGACTTACGTCGATGGTAATCCGTAAGATCTTCAATCCTAGCACGAACGTGAATCACCTAGGAGCGTGGTCTCCCTTTTTCTTTGAATTGCAAACCTGAGAATGGACAAACAAACATTCTTTTCTTTTGTTAGTCACAAAACAATCAAAAGAAGACTAAGATTATTCCGGTCACTTTTGAGTTCTCAATCTAATGATCGAAACTCGCGTGAACCTAAATCGATGTTGTACACACAAGCTTATTGATGAACAAGCAATTAGTGTACCATCAAAGAATAATCTATTCACTCTTTTTTATTTTTAGTAGAATAAAAAATCTTTCTATGAGTTGAGAAGAAGAAGAAGAAGAATTGTTTCAAGCACCACAACACCCAATTACTTGGTGGCCGAATTCTTTTCTCTTTTCTTTTAAGGGTGGCCGAAATCCTTGTCCCAAAAGTACTAGGGTTGCCACAATTTTCACTCCAAAAATATAGGAGTTTTAGTTGCACCCTAATTCACTTCTAGTTTTAAGAGTTCAAACCCTAATCCAACTCATAGATATTTTTATTCTCTTATTTAAGTAAATTAAAAAGACTTCTTATTTGATTAAATAAATAAAATTAATTATTTATTTTCTTGTCAAACAAGTCTTTTAATTTTAGTATACTACTACCAATAGTATACCTTTAGGAATCATATTTCCTAATCAGAAAAGATTTGTTTCTTAATTAAATAATTAATTAATAAATTAATCAATTCTCATTTAATTAAAACAATGAAACAAAATAATATATTAGGTTAAATATGACCTTGCCGCCCCACTCATATAAAATGGGTCATATATTATTTTCTTATTTCATTTAATCCATTGGTCTTTAAATAAAAAGCCCACATGTGGACCAGACCCATTCTTACTAAAAGAAATAAGCCCACATGCCTTTCATTAATATATTAATATAATTGAGCAGCCCATTAAATAAATAATGTGCAAATTATATTCTTATTATATTAAATGCAATTCTAAATGGACCCATAAATTGGTCCAGTAGAATATATCAAGTGATCCATGCAAGTCCATGTGGATTGGGGATCTTGGCGGGCTATCTAAATTTAAGCTTCAATAGACATAACCTAATCATAATCAACAAATGATTCACTTAGGTCTGATCCATTAATTTTAACTCATCCCACTAAAGAGCTAAAATTGAACTCTTAAATAAAGACAGAAAAAGGAAGATGTTTCCTCATTCATGCCCTAGACAATCATGTTGGAGATAGTGTATCCTCGTGATTAATATCAGTAATCGCCAAGAGTTCATAGACCGCCTATAACTATCCAAGTTACCATATTTACTCATATGACCACGTTTTGGACTTGGATATTCTGACTTGTCTAGAAGCCATGTTTTCAATAGACACTATCGAAAACTCAACGTTGAGATTTAATGTCCAATTACCTCAACACATCCATATGATGATATTATATTCTCATTTAATAAATGGAGCCACGATGTCCATATCTATAAATGAAGTCCTCTATCGATTAACAAATGAATATCACCAAACTATCGAGGATAGACTATGCGATATAATCGTACTCATTGATAACTCAAATGATATCACTTGCAAATATAAGTCCATCATTTATCTCAGGATTAAGATAGACTCATTGATTGTCCTGATAATAAAAAGACTTTTATCTACTGATGGTTATAGATAAAGTATTTCATTGTGATCCAGTTCAATGCACCCAGTGCACTAGATTCTTTTGCTCGAAGACACTCCGATGATTTTAGACTCATCATATCTCATTTGATCCCACTCAAATGCTAGCAAAAGAATTCTACAACTTTAACAAGATAAAGGTGCCCAGCCTTTAACTTAAGTTGTGAACAATATTCAAGACTAACTAAAGAATTGTGTCTACCACATACATATCCAGATGTACGAACAATTCTTCTTTTCTCATAGTCTTTAGACCTTATGATTATTTACTTTGACAATTATAATATTAAACTATAAATGCTATAAGATTTGTTTAAACCAGAAATCACTTTATTTATATGAAAAAGATTGTTCATTACAATATTACACTCTTGCTGTTGAGCATAATCCTAACATAGCATTCATACATGTTATGTCCTACTGTAAGGATTCTCATTTTGATTGGCTTATTTTGTAGACAAACAACATGTTGGGGTTTGACTTGTAAGGGTAGTTATAGGTGTTTAAGGATCAAGCTTAATGCCCTCAAAACCTCAAGGTGACAAGCACGCTAAAGGTATATCTCTTGTGCTTAGTTTTTCATTGAAGAGATTTAGTAGCACACACTCACTTAGCGTATTTTAATATGTGTGCATTCTCTTCACATTTCACTTTCACACATGCACTTTTATGAAATGTATCTTATTGTGTGTTTGTGTCTTGTAATTCATTTTCCATAGTTGTTCGAAAACGTTCCCGCTTGCACATAAGTGTGCTTGTTTTTGCGCGAAGACGACTCTTGGTGATTGCCTTAGCCATCCCATTGGATTCACCACTTTTGGTGAATCGGCGATTATATCGGCGGCCCTCGCCGCCGAATGAAACCACCGTTTTGGACCAGAGGTCTCTGGTCTGATTCTGCGGTTAGATCGACGACCTGACCACCAATTTGAAACCACCTTTCATACCGATTGATTTTAATCTCTCGGGTTTGATTCTGCGGTTAGATCGGTGGTTTCGAAACAACCGAATGAAACCACCGATGCTCCCCTGTTTCTCTTGGGACCAATTCGGCGGTTGTCATCGACAACCTGGCCGCCGACTCAAACCGCCGATCATTCATTTTCAGGGGCAAACTTGTCTTTTCACATGCCCCGCTTTTCATACCTATAAATATCATGCTTTCTCTTTTCTCTGAGTCAGTTCTTTGACTCCTTAGAACCCTAAAAGCAAAAAAAGAAACCCTTGAGAGAAAAATCATCAAGAACTCACCTTTAAACACTCAAAGTTTTTCATTTGATTCATCAAGTTCACCTAGGATCATTCATGCATAGCTTTGCATCATCACAACTTGCTTGGTAAGATTTTGACTAAATTCATCTAATTTTAGTTTCTTTCCTATCAAGAAATCTTTTTGCTTACTTGTATGTTTTATGTTCACATGCTAAATACAAGATAGAGATTGTTTGTGATGAATATGATTGAGTGTTGTATTGTGATAGCTATCTAGGTTTTGTTTAATCTTGATTAGCTAAGCTTTTGTAGGCAAAAATATACCGAAAAAGTACACGCAGCGGAAGCGAGACTAAAAATAAAATAGATTTAGTAGCTTTTAAAAAATTTTCCTTTTATGAACCTTAACCCTTTTAATCAATTAAACATATATATTATCTAACAAAAGAAGAATACCTTTTGTCGAGTGATCCGATTGACTTGCGTCGATGGTAATCCGCAAGATCTTCAATCCTAGCACGAACGTGGATCACCTAGGAGCGTGGTCTCCCTTTTCTTTGAATTGCAAACCTATGAATGGACAAAACAAACTTTTCTTTTCTTTGTTAGTCACAAAAACAATCAAAAGAATACTAAGATTATTCCGGTCACTTTTGAGTTCTCAATCTAATGATCGAAACTCGCGTGAACCAAGATCGATGTTGTACACACAAGCTTATTGATGAATAAGCAAATAGTATACCATCAAAGAATAATCTATATCTCTTTTATGTTTTTAGTAGAATAATAATAATCTTTCTATGAATTGAGAAGAAGAAGAATATAGAATCAAGCACCAAAAACCCTTTTAGTGGCTGAATTCTATAAGTCCACATATATAGGTGGCAAAATTTTCTTTCTCTCTTTCTATTAGGGTGGCCAAAAATAATAACCTAAAAGGGACTAGGGTTGCCGCAATACTCAAGCCAAAAAGGAGTTTGTATTGCACCCTAATTCCTATTTAGTTTCAGACTACCAAACCCTAATCCAACTCATAAATCTTTTATTTTTTTATTTGACTAAATAAAAAGACTTCTTATTTGATTAAATAAATAAAATTAATTATTTATTTTCTTGTCAAACAAGTCTTTTAATTTAAGTATACCACTACCAATAGTATACCTTTAGGAATCATATTTCCTAATCAGAAAAGATTTGTTTCTTAATTAAACAATTAATTAATAAATTAATTAATTCTTATTTAATTAAACAATGAAACAAAATAATATATTAGGTTAATTAATTCACCTTTGCCGCCCCACTTAAAATAAATGGGCTATATATTATTTTCTTATTTCATTTAATCTATTGGACTTTAAATAAAAAGCCCACATGTGAACTAGACCCATTCTTACTAAAAGAAACAAGCTCACATGTCATTCATTAATATATAAATATAATTGAGCAGCCCATTACATAAATAATGTGCAAATTATATTCTTAATATAGTAAATGCAATTCTAGATGGACCCTTAAATTGGTCCGGTAGAATATATCAAGTGATCTATGCAAGTCCGTGTGGATTGGGGATCTTGGCGGACTATCTAAATTTAAGCTTCAATAGACATAACCTAATCACAATCAACAAATGATTCACTTAGGTCCGATCCATTAATTTTAACTCATTCCACTAAAGAGCTAAAATTGAACTCTTAAATAAAGACAGAAAAAGGAAGATGTTTCCTCATTCATACCGTAGACAATCATGTTGGAGATAGTGTATCCTCGTGATTAATATCAGTAATCGCCAAGAGTTCATAGACCGCCTATAACTCTCCAAGTTACCATATTTACTCATATGACCACGTTTTGAACTTGGATATTTTGACTTGTCCAGAAGCCATGTTTTCAATAGACACTATCGAAAACTCAACGTTGAGATTTAATATCCAATTACCTCAAAACATTCATATGATGATATTATACTCTCATTTGATAAATGGAGCCACGATGTCCATATCTATAAATGAAGTCCTCTATCGATTAACAAATGAATATCACCAAACTATCGAGGATAGACTATGCGATATAATCGTACTCATTGATAACTCAAATGATATCACTTGCAACCATAAGTCCATCATTTATCTCAGGATTAAGATAGACTCTCTGATTGTCCTGATAATGAAATGACTTTTATCTACTGACGGTTATAGATAAAGTATTTCATATTGATCCAGTTCAATGCACCCAGTGCACTAGATTCTTTTGCTCAAAGACACTTCGATGATTTTAGACTCATCATATCTCATTTGATCCCACTCAAATGCTAGCAAAAGAATTCTACAACTTTAACAAGATAAAGGTGCCCAACCTTTAACTTAAGTTGTGAACAATATTCGAGACTAACTAAAGAATTGTGTCTACCACATACATATTCAGATGTACGAACAATTCTTCTTTTCTCATAGTCTTTAGACCTTATGATTATTTACTTTGACAATTATAATATTAAACTATAAATGCTATAAGATTTGTTTAAACCAGAAATCACTTTATTAATATGAAAAAGATTGTTAATTACAATATTACACTCTTGCTATTGAGCATAATCCTAACAGCTTTATGATATGTCATTTAGCTTTTGATATCTAGGATTGATTTCATTGATACATCATCATCCTAGATAAGCATATAGGGTTGCCTTGCTCTTATTGCATTTTGAGAATTCATATATTCACTTAGGCTTGTTATCTCTTGTTTGAGAAGTAAGACTTGTGTAGCTTTCGGGATTAGGTTGTGTAAACCACAAGCAATTGGACTAGGTTCACTCATACCGGGATTAGGTAGGTGTGTGATTACTTCCGGGATTAGGTTGTAATCTTTCTCACATTTAGTGGATTCGAGGTTCGAGTGTGGCTCACTTAATAGCCCGTGGTTTTTCCCGTGAGGGTTTCCACTTAATTATCAAGTGTCTTTTAATATTTCCGCACCATATTACACTTGCTATATTTGTATTGACTATTAGGGGTATTTTCGTAATCTTGCCTATTAACGAAAATTGGGTAAAATCGGATAAAATCTATTCACCCCCCTCTAGATTAACATTGAACACACTGTAATTTGTTTCAATTGGTATCAGAGCAGGTTCCTAGACATACTTAGGTGATCCTTGCTCATTTAGGTGTGTTTTGCATTTGTGTGATCTTTGTTCATTCATACATTTTGCATTCATTTCATTTCATTCATTTATACAATGAGTGGAAACGGTGGCAACAACGAGGGTGTTTCTAGTACGCGTCCTCCTCTACTCACCGGCTTAAATTACTCCTCATGGAAAGGGAAGACAGAATCCTACATATGTCAAATTCATGACCGTGCGTGGATGGCAGTTGAAGATGGATATGATCTTCCCATTATGACTCCCATGGGTGGAGGAGAAGAAGTTTTAAATCCTAAGGCACAATGGGGTGCACAAGAGTTTGAGGCTTCAAAATGAAATAGGAAGGCAATGCATGCCATCCTATGTGCAATGGATAAGAATCAATACAAGTTGATTCAGAATACTAGGATTGCTAAGGAGGCATGGACAATCCTAGAAGTTGCACATGAGGGGACCGAAGTTGTGAAGGACACCAAGCTCCAAGTTCTCCAAACTCAATTTGAGATGCTCAAGATGGAGGAAAATGAGTGCTTCAACGACTTTGAAATCAAGTTGATGGACGTAGTCAACCAAAGTCATCAACTTGGTGTTCCTTATTCGGATAGGAGGATTAAACAAAAGATTATGAGATCCCTACCCGATAGGTTTGAGTCTAAGGTGACGGCTTTAGAAGAAAATAGTGGTTATAAGGATATGAAGCCGAGCGAGGTTATAGGAAGACTCCTCGCCTATGAGTCTGGGAAGGGTCCTAGCTCTACTCCTAAAAAGCTTAAAGGAATTACTTTAAAATCATCTAAGGATGAAAATGAGGAAAAAAATAACTCAGATGAAGACATGGCCTTATTTGTGAAAAGGTTCAATAAAGTTATGAAATTCGGGAAGAAGGGATTTGGTTTGAGAGGCCAAGACTTGAAGAAAAAGGTTCCTTTCAATAAGTTTGAACCAAGGCAAGAGAGGACCGAAAGGAAAGGGGTCCGTTGCTTTAAGTGTGGTGGAATAGGTCACTTTGCTCCCGAATGTGCAAATCACAAGGAAAAGAAAAAGGGAAAAGTGATGGCCGCCACTTGGAGTGGAAGTAATGATGACTCCAATGAAGAAGATGAGTTTTCGGATGATAAAGAAATCATGGCTAACTTCCTAGCTTTTGCCTCCTCTCACAAGAGCAAAAGTGGTAGTGAAAAAGAGGAAGAGAGTCAAAGGGAAAGTGACTTTAGTGAAGATGACTCCGATTCTAACTCCATAAATGGATATGTGGAGAAAGAGGTGTTAGTTGAATATCTTAAGGAGTTTAGAGGCTTAGAGATGAAAACCACTAAGAAGATCAAGATGTTGAGAGAAGAAAATCTTGAGCTTTCATTTCACAATGATCACTTAAGTGAAGAAGTGGAGAGACTTAAGAAGAGAGAAGATAAGCTAGGAGAGGAGTTAGCTTTATCTAGGAGGAATGAAGAAGGTTTGAAGAGGGAGCTTGTGTTAGGATTATGCTCAATAGCAAGAGTGTAATAATGTAATTAACAATCTTATTCATATTAATAAAGTGATTTCTGGTTTAAACAAATATTATAGCATTTATAGTTGAATATTATAATTGTTAAAGTAAATAATCATAAGGTCTAAAAACTATGAGAAAAGAAGAATTGTTCATACATCTGGATATGTATGTGGTAGACACAATTCTTTAGTTAGTCTTGAATATCGTTCACAACTTAAGTTAAAGGTTGGGCACCTTTATCTTGTTAAAGTTGTAGAATTCTTTTGCTAGCATTTGAGCGGGATCAAATGAGATATGATGAGTCTAAAATCATCGGAGTGTCTTCGAGCAAAAGGATCTAGTGCACTGGGTGCATTGAACTGGATCACAATGAAATACTTTATCTATAACCGTCAGTAGATAAAAGTAATTTCATTATCAGGACAATCGGAGAGTCTATCTTAATCCTGAGATAAATGATGGACTTATGGTTGCAAGTGATATCATTTGAGTTATCAATGAGTACGATTATATCGCATAGTCTATTGATGTGTTAAATCGTGTTATAAAAACCTAACTCGCAAGTGCACGAATCGTGAGATAAGTACAGCGACAAGTAGGGATCGTTCCCACGAGGAAAAGTGATCTATCGACTAAAACCAATTCTAATTAAAGCTAAGCAATTAACAGTAACCAAGAGATTTCAGATTGATTTGATTGATTTGAGATTAAAACTAAATTAAACTAAGAAAACAATTAACAAGAATATGAGAATGTAATCAAGAGGTGAGAGGACTAGGTCATCAATGATCCCCAACTACGTTTACTCAATGCTTCGAATTGACTTTCACAAAGAATATTAATCAAGTTAAGGGTTCGTTCTTAAATTATGTATAATTAGTGCTTTGTGGTCCTGGGATAAATTAAGTACTCTCTACTGCAGTCATTAGCAAAACCTGCGTGTAAACTATAGCATAAAATACATCAACCATACACCAAGCGTTCTCAGTTAAGTCATTAGTAAACCCTACGTGTAGACTATAACCTAAAACCCACAAAGCACACAATCTAGTATTCTCAATCACAGTCATTAGCAAAACCTGCGTATAGACTATAATTGAGAATCCATTAAGCACAAGAACAAGAGAACCAAAGATAACGTGCAATAACCTGCTACGATAAATTCATTCATTCAATTGATTATTGGTTGAGAATGGTGAAACCCACGCGCATCTCAACCTTCAACATATAAACCCTAGATTCAAGACTAGCAAAAACCATGCATAGACAAGAAGAAATCCCAAATTGAATGAAACGAAACTTAAATTACTAAATCATAGTCAATTCTAACACAGAGTATTCATAGAGGTTCACATTGAATCCCTAGTATGGTTTTAGTTACACATAGTTGAAATAAAAAGAAGAGAGAAGTAGTTGATAGAACCCATGGAAATTGTAGACAATCTTCCAATCTCTGATGCAGCAAATCTTCTCCTTCGTCTTCAAATCTTCCGTATGTAAGATGAAAGAAAGTTTGTTGAGTGATTTAGGTTTGTAGCTTATGGCTGACGAACTGTTTCTCGGACGAACCCCTTTGAGGAGGAAAACCCCTCTATTTATATCTGCTCGGGCTTCGGTGGAGAAACCTGATTAAAAACCAATTCTTTTAGGCAGACCGCTTCCTGACCGCTGCCACTTTGGCAGCGGTGTGGCAGCGGATTGGCCAATCTTGCAACCGCTGCCACTTTGGCAGCGGTATGGGGGCGGTTTGCCCAGCGTCCTCCTCTGTCCCAAAAACGCTGCGACGCCTCTCTCAGAAAATAGAAGCGGTGCGAGAGCGATTTTTGCTCATTTTAGAAAAGACCCTTGACTTCTTCAAAATAGCACTTTTTATCTGAATTTCTTCAAATATATCAATCTGGTCCAAAAAACCTGAAAACACTCAAACACACCCATTAAAGCGCTAAAAGGCTCAAGTAGCAAGCAATTGATTGGCGGAATGGGGATCAAATATATATACAATAAATGACCGATCATCTATCCTCGATAATTTGGTGGTATTCATTTGTTAATCGATAGAGGACTTCATTTATAGATATGGACATCGTGGCTCCATTTATCAAATGAGAGCATAATATCATCGTATGGATGTTTTGAGGTAATTGGATATTAAATCTCAACGTTGAGTTTTCGATAGTGTCTATTGAAAACATGGCTTCTGGACAAGTCAAAATATCCAAGTTCAAAAGGTGGTCATATGAGTAAATATGGTAACTTGGAGAGTTATAGGCGGTCTATGAACTCTTGGCGATTACTGATATTAATCACGAGGATACACTATCTCTAATAAGATTGTCTAGGGTAAGAATGAGGAAGCATCTTCCTTTTCTGTCTTTATTTAAGAGTTCAATTTTAGCTCTTTAGTGGAATGAGCTAAAATTAATGGATCGGACCTAAGTGAATCATTTGTTGATTGTGATTAGGTTATGTCTATTGTAGCTTAAATTTAGATAGCCCGCCAAGATCCCCAATCCACACGGACTTGCATGGATCACTTGATATATTCTACCGGACCAATTTAGGGTCCATCTAGAATTGCAATTTAATATATTAAGAATATAATTTGCACATTATTTATGTAATGGGCTGCACAATTATATTTATATATTAATGGATGACATGTAGGCTTGTTTCTTTTAGTAAGATTGGGTCTAGTTCACATGTGGGCTTTTTATTTAAAGTCCTATGGATTAAATGAAATAAGAAAAATAATATTTGGCCCAATACACATATGGGGCGGCAAGGTTATATATTAACCTAAAATATTATTTTGTTTTCATTATTTAATTAAATAAGAATTAATTAATTCATTAATTAATTATTTAATTAAGATACAAATCTTTTCTCATTAGGAAATATGTTTCCTAAAGGTATACTATTGGTAGTAGTATAATTAAATAGAAAGACTTGTTTGACAAGGAAATAAATAATTAGTTTTATTTATTCAAACAGGAAGTCTTTTTATTTTAGTCAAATATGAGAATAAAAAGATTTATGAGTTTGATTAGGTTTTGGAAATCTTTTCTAAATAGGAATTAGGGTGCAATTCAAACTAATTAATTTTGTTTGGAAATTGCGGCAACCCTAATTAATTTAGGAAGAGAATTCGGCCAACCCTAAAAAGAAAGAAGAAAAATTTCGGCCACCTATATATGTATACATATAATTTTCGGCCAGCCCTGATGCTTAAGGTGCATAATTTTTTTTTCTTCTTCTTCTTCTTAACTCATAGATAGAGAATTTATTCAACTAAGACAAAAGAAAAAGGAACATAGATTATTCTTTGATGGTGTACTATTTGCTTAATCATTGATAAGCTTGTGTATACAACATCGATCAAGGTTCACGCGAGTTTCGATCATTAGATTGAGAACTCAAAAGTGACCGGAATAATCTTAGGTTTCTTTTGATTGTTTTTGTGACTAACGAACAAGAGAGAAAAGTTTGTTTAATCCAATCACAGGTTTGCAATTCAAAGAGAAGGGAGACCACGCTCCTAGGTGATCCACGTTCGTGCTAGGATTGAAGATCTTGCGGATTACCATCGACGCAAGTCAATCGGATCACGCGACAAGAGGTATTAAACTTTTATTACTTCTTTATATATCTTTAATTAATCAAAAGGGTTTAAGGTTCATAAAATTGGAAAATTTTTAAAAGCTACTCAAAACTATTTTTTAGTCTCGCTTCCGCTGCGGGTACGTTATTTTTCCCTACAATTGGTATCAAAGCCTAGGTTGAACCCTTTTAATTAATTAACGTATATATACGTGGATCGATTTCTTTTTATTGTGATTAAACATGTTTAGAAAGAGATGGCACTCTAGGTATTCGCATATATTATTACATGTGATGTATGGATTAATATATGTTTTTATGTGGATTGTTATTGCTCGATTTTGGCTCTAGATTCTCAATGTATTTTTGGTTTCGGAATTGTAACAAGAAGGGTGGTCTATCATCGCCATAATTCCTTCTTGGTAGTTGCTAGGATTTTTTTTATGTATTAAATAGCTGCAGTTTTTTTTTTGTATTAAAAAAATTTTAAGTGCAGTATTTTTTTCTGCAGTATTTTAGTGCAGTATTTTTACTGCTGTGATTAAAAAATATATATATATATATTTTCTGCAGTTATTTTTTTGTTTAAATTAAATTGTAACACGTTCTACATCGAAGAATTGAAGACGTGAAGCAACCGGAACCGAGAACGAGCACCGTGCGCACCCTAGGAGTGGATTGGGCTGCGCGTGGCAAGCCCAAAGCTTGGTGGGCTGCGCATGGCAGCCATGCAAAGCCTTATGGGCTGCGCATGGCAGCCCCTTTGTGGGGTGGTGGGACGTGCAATCCCAAGGGTGGAGGCCGAAGGATGAGCGTATGGTTGATGGGCCACTTGAAGATCATGTATTCCAAATTCATTGTAATTTACTTGTTTTTCTAGGATGGGCCAAAATTGTTGCTATTTATTTTATGCTTAAATATTACAATATTTGTTATTGTATGATAACATGTCATATAGAATAGGAGTGCCACTCATATATCTCTTTTGGTATGAACATGCATTGAATGATTTAGGTATCTAAATTGGCATCTACATAACCTGGTAAATCATTCTATGGAATTTAATCACATGCCTTAAATAATTGAGTGGGAGAAGGTGTTTTTGTAACACCTATGGCTTCCAAGATTAGTTGAGCTTAATTATTTTATGGTAATTCCCCAAAGGGACATCCATGAATGGAATTAAGCAATATACTTCCTTACAAGGATAGACTAGACAATGGACTCAACGAGATCTACTCCCAAAGGAGGGATTTTCGTGAGAGAAAATTGAGGGTCGATATCTTGGTAACACACTCAATGTAATTTTATTGATATCCTCCAAAGAGTTCTTGTCAGTAAAATTGCAAGGCTAAAATTGAAAACGCTGGTTGTTATGTTAACAATTAGGTGGGACCTAGTCTAACTAGTAAATGGTGCGAACTCCCAAAGGAGGCGTAACATTTATGGGTGTTAGATCACCGTTGAATTTTTATGATTGAGTTATTCATTTAATTCAAGATAAATATTTAAAAGTGCTTTATAATGATTATTTACTTATATATGATTTGTTTTCATTCAGAAATCATGACCCCATCACTTATGAACATCCTAAAAGATAACACCTTAACTGGAGATAACTATGTAACATGGAAAAGGAAAATTGGGTTGTTGCTGCAAAGTGAAAAACATAAGTTTGTTCTAACTACTCCTAAACCACCTGCTCCTAATATTGAATCAAGCATAATGCAAAGAGATGAGTATGAGCAGTGGAAGACTTCAGATGATATGGCTAAATGTTATATCATGGCCACTATCTCCGACGTGTTGCAACAGCAGCATGAAGGAATAGAGTCTGCTGCTGATATAATGATGTCTCTAGAGGAGATGTTTGCTATGAAGTCCAGGACGACTAAGAGAGAGGCAGTGACTGCTTTTATGAATCTTAGGATGAAACCTGGACAGGCTGTGAAGGATCACATGATGAAATTCATAGCACATCTCAACATTACTGAACTGCATGGCGCTGAGATAGATGGTGAGACAAAGATTGATATGGTTGTCAATTCATTGTCAGATTCCTTTGATCAGTTCAAATTGGACTACACTTTGAACAAAAAGGAATACACCTTACAGAGCCTGATGCAAGATGTTCAAAGTGCTGAAAAGATCCTTGTGAAAGGCAAAGGTCAAAAGATTCATGTGGTTGGTAAAGTTGCTACTGTTAAGGTCCGTCAAAAGGTCAAGAAACAACAGAAGAAAAAGCAACTTGGGCCTACCAAGAAGGAGACCAAGAAAGTAACCAAGATCAAAGGGAAATGCTTCCTTTGTGGTGAAAAGAGACATTGGAAGAGAAATTGCCCAAAGTCCCAGAACAAGAAGGAAGAAGGTAATTTGAATTATCTTGAAACATGTTTTTTGGCTGATTCTACAGATTCTTGGATCATAGACTCAGGAGCCACTAATCATGTTTGTTTTTCCTTGCAGGGGTTCCAAGAAAGGAGAAGGCTGAATAAGAATGAGATCAATTTGCGCTTGGGCAACGGAACGTTAGTGTCTGCAAGTGCAGTGGGAGATATTAGAGTTTGTTTGGATTCTAGAAGGCATTTAGATTTAATAGACGTTTATTATGTACCTCAATTCAAGAGGAATTTAATTTCAGTTTCTTGTTTGAATAAATTTGGATATTCGGTTACTTTTAATAAAGTTTTTATTATTAGTAAGAATGACAAAGTTATTTGCAAAGGTACATTGGAAAACGGTCTATACTTCTTGCATAGAAATATCTCTCACTCGTTAGACACAGAAATAACGGAACCTGATCATAAAAGAGTTAAATTATCAAAAGATGAAACCTACCTTTGGCATTTACGCTTAGGTCATATTAACCTTAATAGGATTAAAAGATTGGTAAGTGACGGACCTTTGAGTGACTTAAAGGTTGATGATCTACCAACTTGTGAATCTTGTTTGGAAGGTAAAATGACCAAAAGGACGTTCTCTGCCAAAGGTGCCAGAGCCTCTGAATGTTTAGGATTGATACACACTGATGTATGTGGACCTATGAGCATTCAAGCTAGAGGTGGATATGAGTACTTCATCACTTTCACAGATGATTACTCAAGATTTGGCTATGTGTATCTCATGCGACATAAGTCGGATGCTTTTGACATGTTCAAAGCATTTAAAGCTGAAGTGGAAAATCAGCTTGAGAAACACAATATGGTTATGGTTAGGTCTATGTTGAGTTAAAATCTTGAGATCTGATCGTGGTGGAGAATATCTATCTGGTGAGTTTTAGCAATATCTTATTGATAATGGGATAGTTTCTCAGTTTTCTGCACCTGGTACACCTCAACAAAATGGGGTAGCAGAAAGGAGAAATAGAACTCTTTTGGATATGGTTAGGTCTATGTTGAGTTATTCAACACTTCCTATTTCTTTCTGGGGATATGCTCTACAAACTGCAATATACATTCTAAACCATGTACCATCTAAGTCTGTTCCTAAAACACCACATGAGTTGTGGACTGGGCGCAAGCCTAGTTTACGACACTTAAGGATATTTGGATGTCCTGCGCACGTGTTAAAAGGAAAGACAGAAAAGATGGAGTCCCGTTCAGAAACATGTATATTTGTAGGGTATCCGAAAGAAACTAAAGGATATTATTTTTATAGTCCTTCAAATCTTAAAGTATTTGTTTCGACAAATGCTAAATTTCTGGAAAAGGACTATATGAATGATTTTGTGCCTAAAAGTAGAATTGTCCTGAATGAAATGTCAGGAGATGCAATTCCACGAGAGGTTACACAACCTAACCCAATTGTAAGTTCCGATCCAACACAAGGTCAACAACCTACCATTCCTCGTCGTAGTGGGAGGGTTAGAACACAACCCGAAAGATACATCGGTCTGGGAGAATCTGTAGAGAATCTCCCGGACGACGATGATCCCTATACGTACAAGGAAGCTATGGAGGATGTTGATAGTCGCCATTGGCAAAAGGCAATGCAATTCGAGATTGAATCTATGTTCAATAACAAAGTCTGGTCCCTTGTAGACTTGCCTAAAGGGATAAAACCCATTGGGTGCAAGTGGGTATACAAGAGGAAAAGAGGTATGGATGGAAAGGTGGAAACCTTTAATGCTAGATTGGTAGATAAAGGGTATACACAGAAAGAAGGTATCGATTACGAGGAAACCTTCTCTCCTGTGGCCATGCTTAAATCCATTAGGATACTCTTATCCATTGCAGCATCTTTAGATCTAGAGATTTGGCAAATGGACGTCAAGACAGCTTTCCTTAATGGAAGTCTTGACGAAAGCATCTACATGATGCAACCAGAAGGATTCATTGAAAAGGGCCAAATGGAAAAGGTATGCAAGTTGCAGAAATCCATATATGGATTAAAGCAAGCATCCAGATCCTGGAACATAAGGTTCGATCAAGCTGTCAAAGGTTTTGGATTTATTCAGAATCTTGACGAACCTTGTGTATACAAGAGGATTAAGGGCGACAAGTTGGTTTTCCTGATTCTTTATGTTGATGATATACTACTCATCGGAAACGATGTAGGTGTATTGACATCAGTAAAAGAATGGTTAGCAAAACAATTTGATATGAAGGACTTAGGAGAAGCAAGTTTTATTCTAGGTATCCAAGTTATAAGGGATAGAAAGAATAGAACGATTGCATTATCCCAAGCTTCATACATAGACAAAATCTTGTCTAGGTTTTCCATGCAGGATTCCAAGAAAGGTATGTTACCTTTCAGACATGGAATCAAGCTTTCTAAGGAACAAGTTCCTAAGAATGAGCATGAAGAGCAGTTCATGAGTAGAGTTCCATATGCCTCGGCAGTTGGAAGTCTCATGTATGCAATGCTCTGCACTAGACCAGATATTTGTTTTGCTGTTGGCATAGTTAGCAGGTTTCAATCGAAGCCTGGTCCTGATCACTGGACGGCAGTCAAGCATATTTTCAAGTATCTCAAGAGAACGAGAGATAATATGCTTGTATACTCTGGAGGGGATTTGATTCCCGTTGGGTATACAGATTCTGATTTTTAATCAGATTCTGACTCCAGAAAATCCACATCAGGGGCTGTGTTTACTATTGGAGGAGGAGCAGTTATATGGAGGAGTATCAAGCAATCTTGTATTGCTGATTCCACCATGGAAGCTGAGTATGTTGCTGCATGCGAGGCTGCCAAAGAGGCTGTTTGGCTACGTCAATTCTTGATTAACTTGGAAGTGGTTCCTAGTGCAAATAAGCAGATCACTATCTACTGTGATAACAGTGGAGCAGTGGCTAATTCGAAAGAACCAAGAAGTCACAAGATAGGTAAACACATTGAAAGGAAATATCATCTTTTAAGGGAGATTGTTCAAAGAGGTGACGTGACGATTACCAAAATCGCGTCAGCGGAAAATCTAGCAGATCCCTTCACAAAGGCTCTACCTCAGAAGAGTTTCGATGGGCACCTAGAGAATATAGGCTTGAGAGATATGACACATTTGCTATAGCGCAAGTGGGAGATTGTTAGGATTATGCTCAATAGCAAGAGTGTAATAATGTAATTAACAATCTTATTCATATTAATAAAGTGATTTCTGGTTTAAACAAATATTATAGCATTTATAGTTGAATATTATAATTGTTAAAGTAAATAATCATAAGGTCTAAAGACTATGAGAAAAGAAGAATTGTTCATACATCTGGATATGTATGTGGTAGACACAATTCTTTAGTTAGTCTTGAATATCGTTCACAACTTAAGTTAAAGGTTGGGCACCTTTATCTTGTTAAAGTTGTAGAATTCTTTTGCTAGCATTTGAGTGGGATCAAATGAGATATGATGAGTCTAAAATCATCGGAGTGTCTTCGAGCAAAAGGATCTAATGCACTGGGTGCATTGAACTGGATCACAATGAAATACTTTATCTATAACCGTCAGTAGATAAAAGTAATTTCATTATCAGGACAATCGGAGAGTCTATCTTAATCCTGAGATAAATGATGGACTTATGGTTGCAAGTGATATCATTTGAGTTATCAATGAGTACGATTATATCGCATAGTCTATCCTCGATAATTTGGTGGTATTCATTTGTTAATCGATAGAGGACTTCATTTATAGATATGGACATCGTGGCTCCATTTATCAAATGAGAGTATAATATCATCGTATGGATGTTTTGAGGTAATTGGATATTAAATCTCAACGTTGAGTTTTCGATAGTGTCTATTGAAAACATGGCTTCTGGACAAGTCAAAATATCCAAGTTCAAAAGGTGGTCATATGAGTAAATATGGTAACTTGGAGAGTTATAGGCGGTCTATGAACTCTTGGCGATTACTGATATTATTCACGAGGATACACTATCTCCAATATGATTGTCTAGGGTAAGAATGAGGAAGCATCTTCCTTTTCTGTCTTTATTTAAGAGTTCAATTTTAGCTCTTTAGTAGAATGAGCTAAAATTAATGGATCGGACCTAAGTGAATCATTTGTTGATTGTGATTAGGTTATGTCTATTGTAGCTTAAATTTAGATAGCCCGCCAAGATCCCCAATCCACACGGACTTGCATGGATCACTTGATATATTCTACCGGACCAATTTAGGGTCCATCTAGAATTGCAATTTAATATATTAAGAATATAATTTGCACATTATTTATGTAATGGGTTGCACAATTATATTTATATATTAATAGATGACATGTGGGCTTGTTTCTTTTAGTAAGATTGGGTCTAGTTCACATGTGGGCTTTTTATTTAAAGTCCTATGGATTAAATGAAATAGGAAAAATAATATTTGGCCCAATACACATATGGGGCGGCAAGGTTATAAATTAACCTAAAATATTATTTTGTTTTCATTATTTAATTAAATAAGAATTAATTAATTAATTAATTAATTATTTAATTAAGATACAAATCTTTTCTCATTAGGAAATATGTTTCCTAAAGGTATACTATTGGTAGTAGTATAATTAAATAGAAAGACTTGTTTGACAAGGAAATAAATAATTAGTTTTATTTATTCAAACAGGAAGTCTTTTTATTTTAGTCAAATATGAGAATAAAAAGATTTATGAGTTTGATTAGGTTTTGGAAATCTTTTCTAAATAGGAATTAGGGTGCAATTCAAACTAATTAATTTTGTTTGGAAATTGCGGCAACCCTAATTAATTTAGGAAGAGAATTCGGCCAACCCTAAAAAGAAAGAAGAAAAATTTCGGCCACCTATATATGTATACATATAATTTTCGGCCAGCCCTGATGCTTAAGGTGCAGAATTTTTTTTTTTTCTTCTTCTTCTTAACTCATAGATAGAGAATTTATTCAACTAAGACAAAAGAAAAAGGAACATAGATTATTCTTTGATGGTGTACTATTTGCTTAATCATTGATAAGCTTGTGTATACAACATCGATCAAGGTTCACGCGAGTTTCGATCATTAGATTGAGAACTCAAAAGTGACCGGAATAATCTTAGGTTTCTTTTGATTGTTTTTGTGACTATCGAACAAGAGAGAAAAGTTTGTTTAATCCAATCACAGGTTTGCAATTCAAAGAGAAGGGAGACCACGCTCCTAGGTGATCCACGTTCGTGCTAGGATTGAAGATCTTGCGGATTACCATCGACGCAAGTCAATCAGATCACGCGACAAGAGGTATTAAACTTTTATTACTTCTTTATATATCTTTAATTAATCAAAAGGGTTTAAGGTTCATAAAATTGGAAAAATTTTAAAAGCTACTCAAAACTATTTTTTAGTCTCGCTTCCGCTACGGGTACGTTATTTTTCCCTACAGCTTGATGAAGCTAAGAAGTCACTTACTAGGGTGGACTCTAGCACCAAAAAGTTAGACCACATACTTGGTGTTGGAAAGAGTCCATGTGACAAGAGAGGTCTTGGGTTTGAAGATAGTCAAGAGACCTCCTCCTCTAAGAAGACCGTGTTTGTTAAGGGCTTAGGCAACATAGAAGCTTCACTGGTGTACACTCATAGGAATAAAATAGATCTAGGACAAAGTTCAAAAAGTGCACAAGTGAAGGTGGCACCAAGGAGGCAACTTCTAGCCAACATTCCTCATCATTTGGCTCAAAACAGGAAGAGGCCAATCATGCAAGTTCAACATTGGAAGCAAGATAGACCGGTTCAACAAAGGAGAAGGTTTGAACCTACTCAACCACAAAGATAGGGGACGGCTCCCATGCAAGCACAAGGACAAGGTATGACTCCTTATTTCATTCCTATTTGTCACTTTTGTGGTTTTGATGGTCATATTAGACCAAGGTGCTTTCGTTATATTAAAATGTGCAAAACTAGAAGCATGATTGAAAAGAGAAAGAATAGAGCCATGATGCATGTTCCTAGGAATGAGAAGATTAATTTGCATGATCCTAGGACATCTAGAGCCCATGTACCAAAGACCATTAAGAAAGAAAATATTGTTCTTAAATGGGTTAGAAAGATTGAAAATGTTTGCCATGTTGCTCAAATTGCCTTAAAGGCTAATTCTTCTAACATGTGGTACTTGGATAGTGGGTGCTCTAGGCACATGACGGGAAACAAGAGTTTCTTCAAGACTCTTGTTATGGAGGAAGGAGGATATGTCACCTTTGGTGATGGATCCAAAAAGAAAGTCATAGGGAAAGGAACCATTTCCGTTCCCGGATTACCCTCCTTATCCAATGCTTTATTTGTTGATGGCTTGAAAGCCAATTTGATTAGCATTTCTCATCTAAGTGATGAAGGATATTCCGTCTTGTTTAGCATAGATAATTGCTCTATCCTAAAGCCTGATGGACAAACCTTGTTGAAAGGTATGAGATCTAGTGACAATTGTTATTGTCTTGAAGCTAGAATAGTCTCAAACAATGTGTCCAAGGATGAGCAAATTGAGTTGTGGCATGAAAGACTTGGCCACATAAACTTTCGGGATCTACAGACTCTTGGAAAGTTTGAATGTGTGTGTGGCCTCCCTAAGCTTGGGAAGAAAGCCAATGGTGTTTGTGGACCTTGTCAACAAGGAAAACAAACCAAAAGCATGCACAAAAAGGGCAAGTATCTCTCCACCAAGGAGCCCCTAGAGCTTCTCCACATGGATCTTATGGGTCCTATGCAAACCGAGAGCTTGGGTGGAAAGACATACATTTTTGTTTGTGTAGATGATTTCTCTAGGTTCACATGGACACATTTTCTTAGAGAAAAATCCGAAACTTTTGATAAGTTTAAAATGCTTTGTACTAAACTTCAAAATGAAATGAATTCTAACATTAAAAGCATAAAACGGATTAGAAGTGATCATGGGAGGGAATTTAAGAATGCTTCTTTTGAAACCTATTGTGATAGTATAGGTATCTCCCATGAGTTTTCGGCTCCTAGGACACCTCAACAAAATGGAGTTGTTGAGATGAAAAATAGGGTCCTTCAAGAGATGGCCCGTGTGATATTGCTTAGCAACAATGTGCCTAGGAATCTATAGGCCGAAGCCATCAACACGGCTTGCTATATAGGAAATAGAGTTTTCCTAAGGCCCGGAACTAGGAATACCTCCTATGAGTTATGGAAAGGTAAAAGGTTAAATGTTAGCTACTTCCACACATTTGGTCCACACATTTGGAAGCAAATGCTACATTTTAAATGACCGAGATCAACTTGGCAAATTTGATACCAAGAGTGATGAGGGTATCTTTATTGGCTATGCCTTAAATAGTAGAGCATATAGAGTTTTTAATTTGAAGACTCGAAGCCACTAAATGTGAGAAAGATTACAACCTAATCCCAGAAATAATCACACACCTACCTAATCCCGGTATGAGTGAACCTAGTCTAATTGCTTGTGGTTTACGCAACCTAATCCCAGAAGCTACACAAGTCTTACTTCTCAAAGAAGAGATAACAAACCTATGTGAATATATGAATACTCAAAATGCAATAAGAGCAAGGCAACCCTATATGCTTATCTAGGATGATGATGTATCAATGAAATCAATCCTAGATATCAAAAGCTAAATGACATATCATAAAGCTTACCTAATCAAGATTAAACAAAACCTAGATAGCTATCACAATACAACACTCAATCATATTCATCACAAACATTCTCTATCTTGTATTTAGCATGTGAACATAAAACATACAAGTAAGCAAAGAGATTTCTTGATAAGAAAGAAACTAAAATTAGATGAAGTTAGTCAAAATCTTACCAAGCAAGTTGTGATGATGCAAAGCTATGCATGAATGATCCTAGATGAACTTGATGAATCAAATGAAAAGTTTTGAGTGTTTAAAGGTGAGTTCTTGATGATTTTTCTCCCAAGTGTTTCTCTTTTAGCTTTAGGGTTCTAAGGAGTCAAAGAACTAACTCAGAGAAAAGAGAAAGCATAATATTTATAGGCATCAAAAAAAGGCATGTGAAAAGACAAGTTTGCCCTTGAAAAAGCACAATCGGCGGTTTCATTGGGCGACCAGGCCGCCGATCACAACCGCCGAATTGGTCCTTAGAGAAATAGGGGAGCAACGGCGGTTTCATTCGGCAGTTTTGAAACCGCCGATCTAACCGCAGAATCAACCCGAGAGATTGAAATCAATCAGGTATGAACGGCGGTTTCAAATCGGCGGTCGAGGCCTGCAATCTAACCGTAGAATCAGACCAGAGACCTCTGGTCCAAAACGGAGGTTTCATTCAGCGGCCAGGGCCACCGATCTAACCGCCGATTCACCAAAAGTGGTGAATCCAAGGAGAAAGCCAAGGCAATTACCAAGAGCGGTCTTCGCGCAAAACCAAGCACACTTATGTTCAAGTGCGGATGTTTCCGAACAACTATGGAAAACGAATTACAAGACACAAACACACAACAAGATACATTTCATAAAAGTGCATGTGTGAAAGTGACATGTGAAGAGAATGCACACATATTAGAATATGCTAAGTGAGTGTGTGCTACTAAATCTCTTTAATGAAAAACTAAACACAAGAGATATACCTTTAGTGTGCTTGTCACCTTGAGGTCTTGAGGGCATTAAGCTTGATCTTTAAACACCTAAAACTACCCTTACAAGTCAAACCCTAATATGTGGTTTGTCTACAAAATAAGTCAATCAAAATGAGAATCCTTACAGAGCCAATTCCCATGGAATGGCTTTGGAGAGCTCGGCAACTTCATACCACTGGACAAAACCAGCAAGCCAGAAACCATGATCTCATGAGAGGAGATGAGGATAGTCCGCGAGTTCTTTCTGTGAGATTAATCTTGCCAACTAGAAGCAACGAATTCGTGAAGAAGTAAAAGGTGTTCACCGCAGTTTCCATCTAGTGGGAACAAACCCGCTAACCCAAGGCAACAAGCTTGCCTAGTAGTGAGCGACTTCATATAGAGAGCAATGACCCGCGGCGAGCCTCGAGAGGTATCAATTCTATCCCACCTATGTGCTTATTGATAGATGCATGCTCGTTTTATTTGTTATTTCTATTTTTATTTATATCTAAGAGCGAATATATTGTGTTTAGATATTAGGATTTGTTTTGATTTAGTTTTAGTCTTTCAAAATTTTTGTTGTCACTATCTCTAAGCTCTAGCTAGCCTTGTCCAAAAGAAACATTGAGTCGACCTTGAATGGGCTCGCCTTAGGGTCGCCTTTGTGCTCTGTTTAGGAGGTCTGAAACTGAGACGATAGTGATCTTGAGGCAAGCTCAGGTGAGGTCGCCTTTGTGCTTTACTTGCCTTCTTTCTATTCATTTCAACTTCGTCCAAGACCATTAAGCTCCAAAACTAACTTGACCCTACATGATTTATTTAAAGAGTTAGAAACACACTTTTACTCAAGAAATGAACACAAAAAGATACGAAAATGGGGCGAAGTGAAGCGATGAAATACCCTCAAACCAATCTTTTGGTCATCCCCGAGCAAAACCAAAACAAACAAACAAAAAGAAAGAAAGAAAAATTGAAACACCGCTTTCGCAATGGCACTTGGCATGTGCTATAGGCCTTTTAAACCCCTAGGTGATCCCTAGTGGACGAGTGAAGTCTCGTGAGGCTTTATAGAACGACACCCACAAACGTCTTTCCTACTGAGCCAACTATAGATAGAGATGCAATAAAGGGTGGACCAGATTGAGGCAAATACATGCTAAGACCCCTAAGATAAAGCTTTGGAAAGTGCAAGCTAAGGTTTTACAACAAGAGAGATTGCAATTCCATACTTCTTAGTGAACATAGCTTTAAAAGCATAGAACACAAGAGTCTTATGATAGCATTTTGCCTCAACTCTATACCTTACAGGATCTCTCTCATTTCACCAATTAGAACCTAGGCTCACTCAACAAACATATGTGGTTGGAAATAATGGATAAGAGATTTTCAAATTTTACACACATATGCCAATTTTTGAAAAACCGCTATAGTTTAACTGCAATTGGACCATAAGAATGAATTTTAACATTAAGAACAAGAGTAGAGCACCATATGATACATTCATCAACAATCTACAACTCCTCCTAAAGATCAATACACTACAAGAAAACATGGATTTGTTAACAGTTTTTTGTTGACAGTTTTTAACTGTCATAAATCCTTGACAGTTTTTGTATTTGTTGACAGTTTTTAACTGTCAAGGATTTATACTGTCAACAAATAACTAATTTTTTTAAATATATATTATTAAGATATTATATAATATATAATATATAATATATAATATATATTATTTAATATAATAATATAAAAAATAACCAACATTTTTTTATATATATTATTAACATATTAAATAATATATAATATATATTATTTAATATATTAATATAATATATATATAATAATAATATAATATATATAACACATATATATCATATATAATACATATAATACATATAATAATATATAAATATATTATATAATATAATATATATAAATATATATAAATATATATAATATATAATAATAATATATTTATATAATATATATTAATATATTAATATTATATATATTATAAAATATAATATATGTTATATATAACAATATAATATATAAATATATTATATTATATATGTTTTATATATCATTTTATATTTTATAATATATTATAAAATATAATATATGTTATATATAACAATATATTATATATTATATTATATATGTTTTACATATATAATATATTATAATAATAATATATATTTGTATGTCATTAATATAATATATAATAATAATATATTATTTTTGGAAAAGAGGGTATTTATGGAATATAAATTTTAGTTTGGAATGCAAGGGAATTCCTTTGGTTTTTGGATGGAATACCAATTTAACCAAAATGGTGGAATCCCCATTCCAATGGAATCACCATTCCATTGCATTTTAACAAATCAAACGAATGGAATGGCTTTCTTTCCGTTCCATTCCATCCAACTAAACATGCTCTACAGGAGACTCGTGATATCAATTGTAATAAGCAGGATTCGGAATATAACTCTCACTACGTGAGAGATATTTCTCAACATGCATCTTTCAATTTAATGAACAAATGTAAAACTCAGATTACTAATTTATATGGGTAATTGAATTATTAACGTGTCTATTAATATGAAACAAGAGGGTGCAAAATAAATAAACAAAATTTTAAAATTATTTTTTGAATTTTTTAAAAGCAAATTTATTAAATTTTAAATTTTACTTATCCAATATCGGTTTGCCCAAAAACCGATATCTTACTGTAAAATAAATCCATATCGAGATTTTGTTTGGTGTTGAAAATAGGAAGTAAGAGTTTAAAAAAATTATTAAAGATAAAATATATATATTATGAATGTTTTATAATATAATATATAATATAATATATTATATATTATATATTATATATTATATATTATTAGATTAAATAATATATATTATATATTTATTATACAATATATATAATAATATATTTATATAATATATATAATATATTATTTAATTTTATAAATATATATTATTATTATATTATTAGATGTGATTTGCTATAAGTATATATTGTTTAATAAATATATAATATATATTATTTAATGTAATAATATATAATATATAAAATATATTAAAACGTTCATAATATATAATTTTTTTTTATCTTTAATAATTTTTTTAAACTTTTACTTCCTATTTTCAACACCAACAAAATCCCGATATGGATTTATTTTATAGTGTTGGTTAAGTAAAATTTTTAATTTAATAAATTTACTTTTAAATCATTTACTTTTAAAAAATTCAAAAAAATAATTTTAAAAAAATTGTTTATATATTTTTGTACCATTTTGTTTCATACTAAGAAACATGCTAATAATTCAATTACCCATAAAAATTAGTAATCTGAGTCTTACATTTGTTTATTAAATTACAAGATGTATGTTGAGAAATATCTCCAATGTAGTGAGAATTGTATTCCAAATCATGCTTATTACAATTGATGTCACGAGTCTCCTATATGCCATGTTTGGTTGGATGGAATGGAAAGAAAGTCATTCTATTAGTTTGGTTTGTTAAAATGCAATGGAATAATGATTCCATTGGAATGAGAATTCCACCATTTTGGTTGAATGGGCATTCCATCCAAAAACCAATGAAATGTCTTTCCATTCCAAACTAAAATTTATATTCCATAAATACCCTCATATGCCCCAACCCCATTCCAAAAATACCCTCCTTTCCAAAAATAATATATTATTATTATGTATTATATGAATGATATATAAATATATATTATATGAGTAATACTACATTGCCCAAATTTAGTGCCAAAATCTAGTGCCCAAATGATATGGCAACACTATAGACCATTCATTTAAATTGTATTAGATTTGCATGATTTAAATGAATGGTCTACAATGTTGCCACATCATTTGGGCACCAGATTTGGGCACCAAATTTGGGCAATGTAGCATTACTCATATTATATATATGTATTATATATTTGTTGTAAATTGATTGAAGAATAATAGATGAAATAAATAACAAAGGAAAGATGAAAGAGAGACGAGAGAAGAGAGAACGAGAGAGAGAGAGAGAGAGCTTTGCTCTTTGTAAATTGATATCAGATTATATCAGCCGATCAACCAACCTTACAAATTAAAGGGAGAACATATATATATATATATAGGCATAGCTTACATCACACCCACTTGCCACTTGCATATTAGTCTATTACCATCATCAATGACATCACTAACTTAAGCATGAAGTAAATAAATATCAAGTGGACTTTTAACCAAGTTGATAGGCGGTGGGAATTGGAGATGTGAAGAGGGGAAATTTTGTGTGTATATACAAGTGGTAAAATGCCACATATTATAACACTCCCCCTTGTATTTATACCACTTATGTTAATTTTCTAGGAAAAACCCAATAAGATAAAATCTAGGTAAAATATATACAATGATCTTCTAGATCTTATGGTATTGAACGTTCTCAAAACTATCTCATTAAAAACCTTGTCAGGAAAACCCAGTGGGATAAAACCTGCTCGAAGGGAAAAAGAGTATAGTGCATATATGTCTGCTTAGAACTTTGCTCCTATTGATTGTCTCGTTAAAAACCTCGTCAGGAAAACCCAGTGGGACAAAACCTGATCGAAGGGAAAAAGAGTACAATGCAAATATGTTAATAGTTAATGTTTTCTTCAAAACATTTCTCATATTTATACTTTGTTAGGAAAAACCCAGTGGGATAAAAACTTGAGCAAATATATCCATTGATCTGTCGGATTAAAGTAATATTTATGATGATCTTTTGGATCAAGGTAATATATATACGATGATTAGCAAGATCAAAGTAATATTTACAATGATATTTTTGATCAAAATAACATATATACGATGATATATTAAATCAATGTAATATTTATGATGATTTTGTGGATCAAATGATTTTTGGGTGTGCTTAGAGAATTGCCTCATTAAAAACTTTATCAGGAAAACCCAATGGGACGAAAACCTGATTGTAAAAAAAAGGAGTACAATGCACATATGCCCCAATATAATTAATATACTTCATTTGATATACTCCCCCTGATGGGACGCTCCCCCTGATAAAAGTTCTTTTAAAGCAATCTTCTAGATTGCTAAACTGGGGTATACATATGTTTATTTCATGAAATGAAATAACATAACAAATTATTGGATGGAGTATAAGCAAATACTTGCTTTATAGAGTAATATCCATATGGAATCTTTTCATAATCTTTTCAATATATTATGATTGATGGACAAATATTCCATTTGATCCATGCTCGACCTTCAGGTCGAGACAATATTTCCTTTCCCTTGTCTTTTATTTTTAAACTCCTTTAACAAAAATTCAAGAGTTTTCAAGAGCTCTCCAGAAGCTCCAATTAAATTCAAATCCTCAACATATGTTGTGAATATAAGAAATTCGGAGTCTGATTTCTTTACGAAGACACTTGGGTATATAATATAATTATTATACCCTTATTTTATCAGATATTCACTGAGAATATTATACCACATCCGTCCAGATTGTTCTTAATCCATATAAGGATTTTTGTTTTGTATGTTCATCAAATACAGATTACGAGATCTCGATTTACATGCTTCTAGCATTTTAAATCCTTCCGGGATTATAAATATCTGCATTGAGTGAATCATATAGATAAATAATTACTATGTTTAGATGACGTATTTCAAGCCTTGTAAAGGCAGCCAAATTTATCAAAAATTTGAAACGTAATTGTATTCGTCACTATTGAATACCAAGTTTCTGTGAGAAACCTTGTACTACGAGTCGTGCCTCATATCTCACGATCTCATTTTTCTCATTACGTTTTCCATATAAAGACCCATTAGTATCCAACTAGTTTGACATCTCCAGGTGTCTGGAGTACTATTGGTCTAAATACTTTATGTTTGGCATATGAAGTTAATTCTTCTTGAATTGCTTCTTTTCACTTAGGCTAATCATGCCTTTTGTATACAATCATTGATGTTATGAATATTATAATTATCATTTATAATTTCAGTAGCGCTACTATGTATAAAAATATATCATCAATGATTGTGTATTTATGATTCCACATTTCTCTTATATGATTTATAGAAATTTTCCCAATTTCAATATATTTGAATCTCTGTTGAGATTTCTTCCATTTCAATGGATTTAGTCACTATATGGATTTTATAGAAATTTTCTTAATTTCAATATAGTTATATCTCTGTTGAGATTTCTTTCCATTTCAATGGATTTAGTCACTATATGGATTTTATAGAAATTTTCTTAATTTCAATATAGTTATATCTCTGTTGAGATTTCTTTCCATTTCAATGGATTTAGTCATTTCATAGACTCGTATAGAAATTTTCTCAATTTCAATATACTTGTATCTCTGTTGAGATTTCTTCAATTTCAATGGATTTAGTCATTTCATTTACTCATGTCTCTTTAGATATATCAGACTCTTACAGAGTTGATTTAGAGAAAGTGGTTTTATTTATAACTCGAGTTTTGTTTACTTTTGGATCCTAATAATAATACCTTTCAAAAAGGTTCATAAGCTTATGATATGTATCAGATGATTTATTTGTTGTCATTCACTCTAATCATTCTTGGAGAACAATCACCCGGCCGGGGTTTATGAGTTGGCAACTTATAAAATTGTGTTACCTTTAATATATCAGGTAACAGATTAATAATAATCTGATGATCAATTATCTTTCATATTTGAGTGATACAAAGATTAGAATGAGACACATTTATATAGAGAGAACCGAGTTGGTATCTCTATTTTGTATAAGAGTAACTTTTCATTTACTCTTCCCGGAGAAACTTTCCATTTGGAAATCAATCAATATAATAATATACAAATTATGTGTAAAAATATAATCTCTCAGAAGTTTAAAAGATCTAATAGAGATTAATCAAAATCAATATTAATTTCATAATGATATAAAATTCTTATCTTAGATCATGCCAGAGATGAAATAAGGAGATATACTACACAATCAAATATTTTAAAAACGTAAGCAAGTCAATGACCAATTACAAGTTGTAATGGTAAATAATGATGATAAGTAGTGATCATAGATGAATATATCAACATGTAATAGAACGTCTCATATAGAAATTGGTAATTGAATTGAAATAATAAAGTTCTCGTAATTACCTGGAAACGTTTGATAAGTGATTCCACTGATCCATTCTGATTATGAGTACATGCGAAAAACTAGATGTTGAATGTCGATCTCAACTGGAGACGTTTGATAATACACAGACATGTGACCATCACATAGATGCATCAATCATTACCATAAAATAATGGAAGGATTCTTTTGGTGGATGAATATGTCCACATATATTCATTTGAATGATAGGGATTCAAAACCAACTTGAGAATGAGATGGTTTATTGGTGGATGAATATATCCACATACATCCCTTTTCTGATCAGCAATAGAATCCGAATGATAAAGAACTCAGCTTTTTCTATAATCAGCTTCTGGCCTGAATTACGCACAGATATTCAACATTCTTATTATTCATAGTTTTAATATGACATTAATAAAGTTATATGCCTTTGATCTAAGCAGATTTCTTTATGTTTTGCTTGAATGATATAAAGTATCATTGTTACACAATTTAATACCATCTAGTAAAAAGATTGTGGCTTTTTTAGAGCCTTTAATCAAATCCATCAGATTCGCTGAATCTAATCTGATATTAACTTTAAATGCCCTTGAACTAAGCATATATATTTCCTTATGTTCTGCTTGAATAATATCAAGTACCATTGATATATAATTTAGTATTGTTTGATAACAATATCATGGTTCTTCCCGAGCTTTCTATCAAATCCGTTGGATCTGATACAGTATTAACATTTGTTCTCAACAAAGTCAAATCCATAAAATATTTCTGACTCTATAGAATTATATGAGATGTTGCACTCTGGGCAAGACATATATTATTCATAATGGGAATTTTATTGACATTATTTGTAATGTCATTCTATATCTCATCTGAAATGATAATAATTCCCCCTCCTTTTTTTTTTTTTAAAGAGAAATTATAAAACTGCCCCTAATTTTATAAAATTATGGAAAGGTCCCTCATATTTTTTTTATTAATAATAAATCACCCCAAAACTCTTTGAAAATTGTAAACTAGACCAATTAGTGTTAGGTTTTTGGTTGTTGTTGGCATATATTCCATATCAAAACGTGTTTATCTTATAAATGTTTATGTGGTCATGTTGATGATGATACAAACTTCAAAGAAATATTTGACTACGGTACATTCAAGATGATGGCTTGCTAAGAGGAAATAAGCTTCATTGCTCATCAAAGGTATAATCGACCTCATTCCTTTTACAAGGCATAGGCACACACACACAAATCATTCATATGTGTCCCTGCATTGTTGTGCACCATTTTTGTAACACATTCACATGATTTTGTATGCTTATGCATTGAACTCAAATGCTCATACATTTTAGAGTTGCATGTTCTAGGACTATGTCTAGGAAATGGCATTCATATGTGAACTTGTGTTTGTATGTTTGTGTTTCTTGTGTTTTGGACTTTTAATAGTGCTTAATTGATTCCTTATTGAGTCCCGGTCATTTCGGTTACTCATACGTTAAGTTTCGAGTCCAAACGATGTAGCTACGCTACTTTTCGTTCTCATTCATTGAGTTGTGTTCGTCGTCGTTTTTTGAGATGAATTCTCAACCATTTTTCAAAGTTTCATAGTCATCGTCATGTGTGAGGGAGTCATGGTTCGTAATCCAAAAACGGATTCGAATTCGGAGTTCGGATGCCCGAATACGGCTGAAGAACGCGAGAGGTGTGCGAGGAGGTCGCTTGGCCAAAAGCCAAGCAAGGGGTGGCCACGTGTGGACCACGTGTGCCACACGGCCAGAGCTCCTCTCTGGCCACGTGTGGCACACGCTGGCCACACGTGGACTTGCCAAAGTCCCCCCAAAAAAATTGGACAATTTTGCCCCTCCTTTCATTCTTTTTAAATCCCTCCATTTCCCTCCATTCTCTTTCAAGAAGAAAAAGTGTGAAATCCCGTCTATGATTTTCTCCCAAATTTTCTCAACTTCCAAACACCATAACTTTCTCATACGGAGTCGGAATTGAGTGATTCAACTTGGACATTGTTCGTATTCGAGTGCTCTACCTTTTCCAAGTGGTTGTGCAGCTGTTTGATCGATTTTCTGACAGATCTCCTCAGAAAAACGAACCAGCTCTTGTAATTGAGGTAGAGTTCATAACTTTGTGATTTCATCTTTTTAAACCTCCAATTTGCTTGGGGTTTCTTCTTCTATATGTATATGTTTGTTTAGTGAATGCTATAGAGAAAGGTAGCTTCATAATCAATCTAATTGAATAGTCTAATTAGAGACACATGTTGACTAGAATCTTTGATTCTTTGTTTTTAACATGATTGGGAGTTGTATTGTGATTATATTGATATCTAGGATTGTTTGAGACTTCATTGATCAAGTTTATGATTAATAATCCTTTCTATGTGACTTTGATCCATGATTGATGAAATCTAGGATTAGAGCCTTTTATGTATTTTTAGAGATATATAGGATTGATTTGTTTTTAACATGTCTCCTATCTCTAAATCTTTGGCTAGAATAATTGTTGAATACATTTTATGATTCTAGCATTTTTGATGTATGTTTATGACATCTTGAACTTGTGCCTTATGAATATGAAATTGTTCAAGTGTTGTTTTGTATGAATGAATCTAGAAGTTTTATGTGTTAATTGTATTCACATGCTCTAGGTTTTCATTCATGATTTTGCATCTAGATTTCTATTGCTTGTGTTTTCACATCTCTAGATCTAGTTGTTCCATGGAATGTATTGATCACATGTTCTATGTTGTTTTGATTGATTGCTTCACTTGCCTTCACATGATCACACTAGGAAGTCCTTGTAAAAGGCATGAAGTCTTGGCTAGAGTTGGGATGACTCGGATAGCCAAGCAAGAAGTCTTGCCTAAAGTCGGGAGGACTTGGATAGGTAAGCAAGAAGTCTTGTCTAGAGTCGGGAGGACTTGGATAGACAAGCAAGAAGTCATGGCTAGAGTCGGGAGGACTTGGATAGTCATGCATGGGAGGCTTTCTAGAGGCACGTGTGCCTTATATAGAGAGTTGGCTTATATATTTGTAGGCCCGGGTGTTTGGTTAGACATAGAGTCCGATAGAGCGGGGTACATGGGATGTGTATGCACTCTTGAGGAATTTCTAATCTTCCAACGATGTTGGTTTTGGTATGAGTTCCAATATGTGGTGGTTTACATCATTGAGGGATTTTGTATCTTCCAATAGGGATTGGGTAAACATAGACTCCACATGGGTTGGTGACTAGGATTGGTCATTTTGTGGAATTTCTAATTTACTTTCCAAGTATATATATAAGTACCCAATGGTTGTAATTCAACCCGTGGATGTTTCCTCCTTGGAGGTTTTACCACGTTAAAAAATCCCTTGTGTTAATTCTTCCTATCTCTTTCTTTTATATTTGTTTATGTATATGTTGTTATCTTGTGACACATCAATTACTTGTGAAGTATATTGATACAAGATTTTGTATAGTGTGATTTGTAAATATATTCTTTTGATCATATTTGTAAATACATTTTCTTTTGTATATTGTTTAGAATTTTATGTATAGCAATATTTGTATATACTTGTAATGATTGAACATATATTCATATACAAGTATTCTTGCTAATTGTTTTTGTATTTTCTTTATACCTCATACAACATACTGATACTTAGACAATGTATGAATGATCACATGATAACTTGTCTTAGTATGATTCCGTGATGTTTATGTTGTATGTAAGGCTACCTTGAGGGACAAACGTAAGTTTGTTCAAGGGATTGAAATTAGGCGAAAAACCTATTCACCCCCCCCCCTCTAGGTACGTCTTAAGCAATTTAACCTTGTTTGTATACTTTCAATTAGTTTTTGGTAATTAGAAATTGACCCAAAATTTTGTCAAAATCACAAATACGTATTGTAAATGAGATGAAATGAAGTAACAAATAATTTAAATAAAATATGAGTGAGATGAGAGCTGGTAAAAGTATCAGTAACAAAATAAATAAGAGAAAATGAAGAATTTACTTGAGATTAAGCAAAATCAAACCAAGCTCCCATGTGGGTGATAATCATGACAAAAGCAAGGGGATCAAGTAAAGAGTACTTTGGCACTTAGGCGGTGGAACAAGGTAACAAAGGAGAGGTGATGGAAATCCATTTTATTTATAACACCCCCCTTGTCTCAAATGAATGATACATTAGGATTTTTAATCCCTTTTATGGTACTCACAACATCCTATTGGATGTGTAGATTATTCTCTAAATATTGCTCTTCTTGAGCATCAAGCATGTATGAATGAATAAAATATTATTTTCAATTTCATTATACGTTTAGGATCTTAAATTCCTTTTGTGATAATCACGTTATCCTGTTTGATGTGTATGAAATGGATAAAATATTATTTCCAATTTCATAATACGTTAGGATCTTTAAATCTCTTTTACGATAGCCACAACATCCTGTTGGATGTGTAAATCTTTTTTCTCAAATGAATGATATTTAAACATATCACTTTATATATATGTGATAAAATAAAATCATAGATCATATTAATTTTTCGAACTTTTGGTTCGATCATGAACTGTAAGTTCATATATAAAATTTAGAAAATTTCAGATTCTAAATGAATTTGAAACCCCAGGTTCCAAATAATGAAGTATGGCATTCATGAATATAACACTGGATTTAGAACTCCAGGCTTTCATCGGTTTTCAAAATCGTGCCGACTTAAATATCATAATTCCAGAAACTTTAAGTTCTGGTTAGTCGGTCTAGCCATCTCATATATTGTGTAAAAATAAATGCTGAATATTTAAACAGTTTATCTGGAGACACAACATAAGCCAATCCTGAGACACAGCATAAGCCAGTCCTGAGACACAGCATAAGCCAGTCTCATAAATTGCGTAAAAATTAAATACTGAATATTTAAACAGTTTATCTGGAGACACAGCATAAAGCCAGTCCTGAGACACAGCATAAGCCAGTCCCGAGACACAACATAAGCCAGTCTCATATATTGCAAATAATTAAATGCAGATATTTAAACAATTCCAGGAGGCTAAGCTCACCTGTTATGTGCATAAAAATGGATGTAAATATTTAAACAATATAAATAAATCCAAAACTATATATAGAGGATCCGTTGACGGCAAAAACCATATTGTATACGGAACTATAAACAGATCCAGAATATTAAGATGTAAAAAGAATAAATGAATAAATCCAGAACTATATATATATATGTTCCGTTGACGGCATAAGCCATTTTGTATACGGAAATATATATAGATCCAGAATATTGAGATGTAAGTAAATCACCTATCAGGGATCGCTTTTACTTACATACACGAATATTAAGCCATAAGTAAATCACTCACCTGAAGATACTTTTTACTTACATATGATCGTGTTGATAACGTGATGCAAATAGATTGAAGAATAATAGATGAAATAAATAACAAAGGAAAGATGAAAGAGAGACGAGAGAAGAGAGAACGAGAGAGAGAGAGAGAGAGAGAGAGAGAGAGAGAGAGAGAGCTTTGCTCTTTGTAAATTGATATCAGATTATATCAGCCGATCAACCAAGCTTACAAATTAAAGGGAGAACATATATATATATATATATAGGCATAGCTTACATCACACCCACTTGCCACTTGCCTATTAGTCTATTACAATCATCAATGACATCACTAACTTAAGCATGAAGTAAATAAATATCAAGTGGACTTTTAACCAAGTTGATAGGCGGTGGGAATTGGAGATGTGAAGAGGGGAAATTTTGTGTGTATATACAAGTGGTAAAAAGCCGCATATTATAACAATATTATATATATTATTATTATATATAATATATAATATATATATTATATTATATTATATAGATATATATGTTATTATATGTACTATATATTATATATATTATATATATTATATTAAATAATATATAATTATATATATAATATACTTTTTTATTTTATTATTATTATCCATAATATATCATGTTATTATGAATGTTTTATAATTAGGGGTATTTTGGTCAAAATACAGTTAACCCCATTCCATTTTGTTGTTAACCAAACAAAATAATACTGATTCAGAGACTAATTCTAAAGTTCCAACTAAACAAAAAACTTAGTTTTCCTTTCCTTTCCTTTCCATTCTCATTCTCATTCTCATTCTCATTCTCATTTTGATTATCATTCCATCATATAACCAAACGTGATCATAGAGTATTGACCAATAGCTCAGCTATATATGTTTAAAAAAATATAATTTTATTAAAAGTTTCAATAAATATTTTTTAATATATGTTTGTTGTAGAAATTATAATTTTGATTAGTTGAATAAATTTAAATTTATCTAATAAGGTTTTTTTTTTTTTAATATTTCTAACAACTCATATAGGTTATATAGAAATATTGTTCGATTATTAACACATTAGTTGTTGTAGTCAAGTGGTAAAGACTTTCAATTTTTAGTTTGAGGTCTCATGTTCAATCCATGTAATTATTGTCATTATCAGGCAGAGGTGGCCGGGCGGCTGGTGTCCGGCGACGGTTGCTAGCAGACGGTGGTTCGACATCGGTGGCAGCAGGTGTCCAACGGAGGCGATCGGCCGGCGGCGACTGTTGGTCTTGGTCTAGCAGTGGCAGGTGTCCTGACGGCGGCGGTGGCCAGCTGACTGTGGTCCGACGGTGGCGACAGAGGCAGAGTTCACCGGTGGCGACGGCTGGTGGTGGTCTGGCAGTGGCAGGTGTCTGGCATAGGTGACCGGCCGACGGTTGCCCGGAGGCAAGCGTCGACAACGATGGCGGTGGCTGGGCGTCCGGCGGTGGCAGTGGGGTGGTGGTGTATAAAAATAATAGATTTTATTTAATTAAATATTAAATAATGAAAATTTTAAAAAAAAATTATAAAAATAAGTTGACAGTTTAAAACTGTCAAGAAAAGAAAATAATAAAAAATTAAAAATTGTTGACAGTTTTAAAAACTGTCAAGAAAATTCCTTTTCTTGACAGTTAAAAACTGTCAACAAATGCCTTCTTTTCTTGTAGTGATAGGACTTCTTTAAAGATCAAGTGAGGTTATGGTGAATTAGTGGTGGGGAGGCTAGGTGGGTGTAGAATTATGGGCTAGCTACCGATTATACTTAAGCTTTTATTTGGCACGCTCTTCACAACAATAGCGTCTAGACATGAATTATTTGATTCATCATTTTGTGTTATATTAAGCTGCTTTACATTTTGGCAACTTTTAAACTTTTAAAGATTAAAATGCTTTTTGTGCTATTCTTTTTCTTTGAGCACTTTTTAATTTTTGATATATTTTGAGCCTTATTCTTTGCATAAATTACACATCTAGCCTGAGTACATGCTATTTTTACAATTTTGAATTTTGTTGAGCTTCATTTTGTTGAGACTCATTTTGCTATGATAACAAGCCATAATCATAGCAAGGGGGTGGTCTAGTGTTTAGGTAAGATATGGTGATACATATGATATAGGTGGATATAGTGATAGGGTTTAGTGTGTAGGTCAACATAGATAGGACATTCAAGCACACACACAAGTCAAGGGACATGTTTGGGACATTTGTAGTGACTAACACACATAGCCTACATCATCTATAAAGGCACGAGTTAAGCAAGCAAACAAAGGCGAAAACTACGGTGGTGTTCTTAAATGGCGCTCTTTAATGTCCAAAGTATGGAGTGAGGTCCTATTTATTTATGCTTATTTATCTACAAGAAGAGTGTTTAAGATGCGACAAGAAAAAATTTACACTCATAAGGACGTTATATAGGCTCTGGCCTCACACGGGTAGTCTCCACTAATGATCTAGACATCTTAAGCGCGATACCCAATCAATAAAATACGTTCGAGTCTGATAGGATATGTGCAAGTAATGTGGTGTAGTTTTAACTAGCACAACCTTTACCTAGACTCGGGGATTCTGCACATGCAAAAATTGCCTCCAAAGGCATAACCCAAAAGCATCTCATTAAACAAGCTAATGCTCCAAAATTTGGGTCGAAGTAGGAGAACGGACAAAACTTAACTCAACAAACACACAATCAAGCAGAAATTGAAACAAATCACAAAAAATGAGCACATACAAGATAATCATGTAGAAAAATAGAATGACACATGATGGTCATTGGATGACCACACCTTTAAACCTAAACGAAACATTGTCCCAATGTTTGCTTGTAAGCGGATTGGACAATATAAGCTTAGAAGCGGGAGGGAGGCCAAACGCAGCCTTATACAAGCACGATGCAAACCTAAGAACTAGGCACAATACAACACCACACTCTTAATCTAAGCAAGAAAAATAAGACTTAACAAAAACAAAATTAAATGAAACAAAAATAGCTTAAAATTATGAGAGTTACCTAAGTGGGTTGCCTCCCACCAAGCGCTTGGTTTAACATCTCGGCTAGACGCAGTTCACTCCTCTCATCAATCTGGATCAATAGTTGATGCAACATCATCGCTACCTTTCTTTCTCAACTTATGTGAGGCATAGACCATCCTTACATAAAATTCGTTCACTATTCTCGTTTGGTCTACCATGCATGCTTTCTTTCTTTTGTCCCTTTTTGTCCAATTTCTTCTCAATTTTATCTGGGGAGTCACTTGGGTTTTGTTCATAACTCCATGAGAGCCCGGTTTGTGGCCACCCTTGGCCTTCTTTCTTGGAGCATCATGAGCCACACTAGAATTAGGCAGCACTTTCGAGATATCTCTTCTGAAAACTTCCCTTACGGGAGGATCAACAACCTCAACTCTTAAACATGTTTGGGGCAGTGAAGGACTTGTAAGGATTTCGGTTTTTAATTGGCTTATTTCGTGGGCAAACCATAAATTGGAGTTGTTTGTAAAGGATAGCTTAGGTGATGGGTGATCATGCTCAATGGCCCTACTCAAGACCTCAAGGATGACAAGCACTCCAATGGTATATCTCTAGTGCTTATTTTCTTATTGAAGAGATTTAGTTGCACACACTCACTTGTAATATTTGCATATGTATGCTTCTCTTTTGTGTGCATTCTCTTCAAATGTCACATCTACACACTTGCACTTTGTGTTGTATCTTGTATGTGTGTCTTTTGTGTCTTGTAATTCATATCCAAACATTGTTCGAAAACATCCGCACATGCACGAAAGTGTGCTTGGTTTTGTGCGAAGATCACCTTCGGAGAATGCCCTTGGCTTCTCTTTGGTTTCACCTTTAGTGGTGAAACGATGGTTTGATCAGCAGCCATGACCGCCGAATGGAAACCGCCATTTGATTCCAGAGAGCTCTGGATTGGATCTGCGGTTACGATCAGTGGCCAGGCCGTCGAATCGAAACCGCCGAATAATAGTGACTCTATGCTCTTGCTTGTAAATTACCCAAGGTAAATACAACACTTATGAAAGTATACAAACAAGGTTAAATTGCTTAAGACGTACCTAGAGGGGGGGGGGGGGGGGGGGGTGAATAGGTTTTTCGCCTAATTTCAATCCCTTGAACAAATTTAAGTTTGTCCCTCAAGGTAGCCTTACATACAACACAAACAACACGGAATCATACTAAGACAAGTTATCCTGTGATCATTCATACATTGTCTAAGTATCAATAAGTTGTATGAGGTATAAAGAAAATATAAAAACAATTAACAAGAATACTTGTATATCAATATATGCTCAATCGTTACAAGTATATACAACTATTGCTATACATAAAATTCTAAACAATATACAAAAGAAATGTAATTACAAATATGATCAAAAGAATATATTTACAAATCACACTTTACAAAATCTTGTATCCAAAAACATCACAAGTGAAGATTGTACTACAAGATTAAAACATACACAAAAACAAATATAAAAGATAGAGATAAGAAGAATTAACACAAGGGATTTTTTAACGTGGTAAAACCTCCAAGGAGGAAACATCCACGGGTTGAATTACAACCATTGGGTACTTATATATATTTGGAAAGTAAATTAGAAATTCCACAAAATGACCAATCCTAGATCACCAACCCATGTGGAGTCTATGTTTACCCAATCCCTATTGGAAGATACAAAATCCCTCAACGATGTAAACCACATATTGGAACTCATGCCAAACCAACATCGTTGGAAGATTAGAAAATCCTCAAGAGTGCATACATATCCCATGTACCCCGCTCTATCAGACTCTATGTCTAACCAAACACCTGGGCCTACCAATATATAAGCCAACTCTCTATACAAGGCACACTTGCTCCTAGAAAGCCTCCCATGCATGACTATCCAAGTCCTCCCGACTCTAGCCATGACTTCTTGCTTGTCTATCCAAGTAATCCCGACTCTAGACAAGACTTCTTGCTTACCTAACCAAGTCCTTAAGACTCTAGGCAAGACTTCATGCTTGGCTATCCGAGTCACCCCGACTCTAACCAAGACTTCATGCCTTTTACAAGGACTTCCTAGTGTGATCATGTGAATGCAAATGATGCAAACAATCAAGACATCATAGAACATGTGATCAATACATTCCATGAAACAACTAGATCTAGGGATGTGAAAACACAAGCAATCGAAATCTAGATGCAAAATCATGAATGAAAACCTAGAGCATGTGAAATCAATTAACATATAAACTCCTAGATTCATTCACACAAACAACACTTGAACAATTCATATACATGAGGCACAAGTTTAAGATGTTATAAACATACATAAAAATGCTAGAATCACAAAATGTATTTAACAAGTATTCTAGCCAAAGATTTAGAGATGGGAGATATGTTAAAAACAAATCAATCCTACATATCTCTAAAAACACATACAAAGGCTCTAATCCTAGATTTCATCAATTAAGGATCAAAGACACATAAAAAGGATTATTAATCATAAAATGCATCAATCAAGTCTCAAATAATCCTAGATATCAATCTAATCACAATACAACTCCCAATCATGTGAAAAACAAAGAATCAAAGAAACTAGTTCACATGTGTCTCTAATTAGACTATTCAATTAGATTGATTGCGAAGCTATCTTTCTCAATAGCATTCACTAAACATACATATACATATAGAAGAAGAAACCCCAAGCAAATTGAAGGTTTAAAAAGTTGAAATCACCAAGATATGAACTCTACCTTGATTTCACGAGCTGGTTCGGTTTTCTGAGTGGATCACTCCGAAAATCAATCAAACAGCTGCAAGATCACTCAGAAAAGGTAGAGGACTCGATTACGAACAATCTCCAACTTGAATCACTCAATTCCGACTTCGTATGAGAAAGTTATGGTGTTTGGAAGTTGAGAAAATTGGAGAGAAACTCTAGACGGGATTTCACAATTTTTCTTCTTGGAAACAAATGGAGGGAATTGGAGAGATTTAAAAGGAAGGGAAGAAGGGCATTTTTGTCCAAAAAAATAGGCCAGACCAGCCATGCCCATGTGTGGGGCACGTGTGCCACATGGGACCAGAGGGCTGGTTGGGCCGTGTGGCACACGGCCTCCACACGTGGATGCCCATGCCTTGGCCTTTGGCCTTTGGCCGCCAAGCTTCTCCCGCGCACCTCTCACGTTCTTCAGCTGTATTCGGGCATCCGAACTCCGATTTCGAATCCATTTTTAGATTATGAACCATGACTCCCAGGTGCACAACGAAGACTATTAAACTTTGACAAATGGTTGAGAATTCATCTCGGAAAACGACGACGAACACAACTCAATGAATGAGAATGAAAAGTAGCGTAGCTACATCGTTTGGACTCGAAGCTTAACATATGAGTAACCAAAATGACCAAGACTCAATAAAGAATCAATTAAGATCAACAAAAAGTCCAAAACACAAGAAACACAAACATACAAACACAAGTTCACATATGAATGCCATTTCCTAGACATAGTCCTAGAACATTCAACTCTAAAATATATGAGCATTTGAGTTCAATGCATGAGCATACAAAATCATGTGAATGTGTTATATAAATGGTGCACAACGATACATGGACACTTATGAATGATTTGTGTGTGTGTGCCTATGCCTTGTAAGAGGAATGAGGTCAATTATACCTTTGATGAGCAATGAAGCTAATTCCCCTTATCAAGCCATCATCTTGCAAGCTTTGTAGTTGAGTCTTTCTTTGAAGCTTTGAATCATCATCAATACAACCACTAAACAATACAAGATAAACAATGTTTTGATATGGAATACATGCCAACAACAACCAAAAACCTAACAACTTAACTCTCAAAGAGAAGAGATATGCAACCTAAAGTGAATATGAACAATATTCAAAGTGCATAAATGCTAGGTCAAACATTTAAGCTTATCTAGCCATGGATGAACATGTCAAACATTCCTAGATATCATGTTGCTATATGACATGCATACAACTTAGCTATGAGAGCAAATAAAATCTTTAGATGCAATAGCTATCACAAACAAAGCTCAACACACAACACACAAAACTCCATATATTGATAAAAATCGAATCTTGATACAAATCAAGTCATAAAGAAGATATGTTGTAAAGTAATAACACGTGAAAAGATGAAGATGATGTTCTACTTACAAGTCTTGTGTGATTAAAGAAAACCCATGATGAAGAAACTCCTAGATGATGCTTGAAACAAGAATGGATGGTGGGTATTTGAGCTTTGGTTGATAAAAATCAAGTCTTGGTTGCTTTTCTTGCAAGTCACTCTCTAGCTTTTAAGAAACTCAAATTATAAGCTCTAGGTCTATCAAGAAGAGAAAGCAAAAAATTTATAGAAGCCTCAAAAGGAAGTGACATCGTTTTAATTTGGAAAACAAAAGACCGTCACTACTGCTATTCGTGTCACGGTACGGACAGGGTGTTTGTGCCGCGGGTACGCTAGGCGTGTTGGCTCTGGCATCTTTCTTGGTGGGGGACCGCTCAAGAGGCAAGGTGCACCCACCACGATATGCATGGTGAAACATATTAAAGGCAACACTTGACATGCACCGCGGTCCAACCAAGTGCACCATCTGCAGTACCAAGGGTGGTACCAACCGCGGTAAGAGAAAAACTTCTCTTTTTCAAATCAACAAGGCACACCTAATTAATATACATGTTGTGCAAGTGTGAAGTGTGTGAAAAACATGCATAAGAATCAAACAAGAAACACACAAGATTATCTAAGGCATGTAAATGCATGGAATGTGTGTGTGTGCAATCTAAATCTCTTCAATTAAGAGTCAAGACAAGTAAGCTACATTCATTGATGCACTTGAAATCCATAATGAGGTCCATTAGCATTTTAAGGAGAATTCTTCAATTCTAAGCTACCCTTACATATTTAAACCTCATTGTGATTTTGTCAGCGAAATAAGCCAATCAAATAGTGAGACATTTACAACAAGTATGCAAGTTTTTTCTCTTTGCTTGAGTTCCCCTTATGGGGTCAATTTCCATACCACATCAAGCCACAAGATAAATCCCAATAGATCTACTAAGTGTTTATAGCATATCTCAAATATATATATATATAACTTTTCACCTTATAAGAAGATGTTAGTATATAACTATAGTCTATATATATCATCCATGATGTAATTGCATGCTTCTATAATTTGTTGCTCTCTAAGCTTTTTGATTTTGTAGAAATCTCTCATTATATTACAATATGCATATATATAAAGCATATCAATGATGCTCAAGAACAAATCACGTACATACACAATTTTTGACACAAATTTTGAAACGATTTTGTAGCCTTTAGATCAATAATATATTAATGGTTTAGATCAACACACATGTCTCTTCTTTATTTTTTAGATTTTGTAGTCTGAATCTTCTCAAAAATATATATTTTCAAGTCAGTGTGCACTGATATAACTTACATCAGTGCGGTACATATGGTCCACTGGATTTACATGCTTTGACTCAAGTGTGTATGCACTTGTTAGTGTTTCTCCATAATTAGTGACCTATATGCAATGCACTGATAAAGTTATATCAGTGCGCACTAACCAGAATAAGACTGTATATATATATATGTTTGAGATAAGTTGAAAGAAATATATATGTTTGAGATACGCTATACGTATATACACACACTAAATATAATTATTTGTTTAAAAAAACATTATTCCAAAAAAACATCTAAAATAAATTAATGTTATCCCTCTATTTACCAAAATGCCACTCATTGGATGGAATTGGATAAAATTGTCATTAGTGTCACATATTTCACCAAAAATGACCATTTTGAAACAAAATCCCTATCTAATGACTATTTTGATAGTGGTCACAGGGGTAATTATCCCAAAACAAACCATTATTTTGCACCATTAACAAACCAACCAACCTCATAGTACATGTATGAGGGGTTTACCACTGGACCAACTTTATCTCGTCAATTATGGTTAATGATTTAATGATGAAATATTCATATCCATCGCATAAACAACGTACCTTAATGAATGGTGATAATTGATGAATGAAGCACACCATAATATCAATAATTATCACTAGAACATAAGAAAAGAATAGAAGAAAAAATATTGGGTTATAGGTTAGTTGTTTAGGGTTTACAATTTTTTTTATTAATCAATTTAGGAAATTTAGGGCTTAATTTTGTAGGTACAAATTGGATGTAATATAATTATAATATAATTATTAAACTTAATGGGTCATGAGTTTCAATTGGTTTTGAGAGATAAACCCAAACCCGAACTATTGTTTTTGGGTTTTAATAACCCGACCTATTAATGAGCTAGCCCAACAAAGTTAGACCTATCAACCGTTTTTGACAAGTGAGTTTGGGTCAAATTAATGGGTTGAGTGTAATCCTACCAGCCACCAGGTCTACAATTAACCTAGAACTGTTTCAGACAAAAAGCATTACAGAAAAAAGAGATTTGGTGGCAATGATAAGGCTAGCAATAACATCTGAGAATACCATCATCAGCTGAGAGGTCCGTGAGAGAGAATGAAGTGTCAAGACTTCAGTTTTGATCACATGTTCTATCAAAGGGCACTCATGGAAGAGATAGGGGCCGACAACAACTGGCTTCTAAGTTTTTGTTTTTCTAAGTTAGTTGTGTCTTACACCTCATTCAATCGAGACTCAAGAGTTGAACTTAAAATCAATTCAGATTTACAATTATTCATTTTGATATACATAACAAACAGTATGGATAGATAGATACTAGGCAGGTGTAATTGAATGCCTGGAATCTGCTATGACTTCCGGCCAGCTTCTTCCAATTCTTGCAGTCCTCCAACCTTCTGCTCTATCTCCTCAATTAGCTCCTCACGCCACAATTCTGCTCTTGCAGCTTCTTCAATTTCCTCTTGCTGCAAAGCAATTGGTGTTTTATTATGACTAAATCGAATAGGTTCTCAAGCTCTCTGACTGACAAAAAGAAAAGATTTCTTGAAATTACCTTCTCATAGAACCAATGTCCAGTGCCATCTCCTCCATCTCCCCTGTAAACCTCAGAGTCGTAGTAAGGATCCTAGAAAACGAAAACGCTCTTCACAATTAAGCAATTGAAATTTAGGCAAATTCAGGAATAAATAAAGGAGAGAAATATGCTTACTTTAGTAGCACCAAAGAATAAACAGCCCCAACAAGTGAACATGATGTAGAAAAGATCTACAAATTACATGAGTAAGATTATAACATATATAAATATGATATTCAAATTAACATTGTACACTTACAAACGTTCTTGATGGCATGATCACTGAGATGCCAAACAGATTTGTGAGTTATAAGATCTCTTTGGCCTTCTGCATGCTCAACCAGAACTGCCATTACAGTTAAAGGCCAAGAATTCACTTTACATAAAGACTCCCTTTTCTTGTTGATACCTTCAACCTAATAATCTCATTCATGTCACAAATTCTTCAAATTTCATTCTTGGAAAATCAACTGCAACTGCTGCAAGCACATTCCTATAATTAATAATGCACTTACCTTGTTCAACCCATTAAACATTCCAGTTCTTGAACACTGACTAAGCTGATGCTTAAAAAAAAAAAAAAAAAAAAAAAAAAAAAAAAAACTACAAGTCATTGAATGTTTCTGAATATCTCTTGTAACAAATGAATGAAGCTGAGATTTTTACCCATTTAGTTGATTGCAGCTGATGAGAGCTGTGACCATGTGGTTTTATAATGGTGAAACTCTTGATAGCCTCAGCCATTTTTCTGAGTACGGAGAGGTCTGTATATTAGTGTGAAGAAATGTAGGGTTTTTTTTTTTCCAGAGTTATTTGCTTGTTTGTTTATTATGGAAAGAGCAAGTGGATAAGGAAATCATTTGCATCCACCCTTCTGCAACACAATGCCACCCTTAAAACTTATCTTATTCTAAAACTAGTGGTGACAAATCTAGAAATAGTCTAAATTGTTTCTTTATCCAAAAAAAAAAAAAAAAAAAGGATTTTTTTTAATAAAAAAATTAAAATATTTTCAGTTAACATATTTTTTATAATTTTCAATTCTTTTTTCTTTTTTTTTTCTTTCCTTCTTTTTAAAATTACCTAAATTCATTTTAATCTTCTTTTAATAACATTGAAGTGCATTGCTAAATAATTATAAATTTCCTAAATTCATTTTAATATTATTTTATTATTTACTCTGTTTACCCCATTTTCAACATTTCCCCACTAGTGTTCGTTTTTAATATGTAATTTTTAGGGAAACGGGAAAAAAAATTAGGATTGAAAAAATAAGCAAAATGGGGAAAATGAAAAAAAGGGGAGCCCATTTTTCTTAAATGAGGAAATGATGGGACTAATATTCATCCTCATTTCCCCAATACCCATGTAAGACCCATATCATGATTTTAATTACTATGTTTGTGTTAGTGGGTTGGTAATAATTTTTACCTACTCCAGTATGTCTCATAAACCTATTACAGAAATTTTTACCCACTCTATTATGCATTCTAAGTCCATTAGTAATTATTAATTGTTTGAATTTTGAATGGTTTAGGTAAGACTTATTGGTTATAGTATGTAAGAGTTATTGGTTGTGGTGTGAATGTTTGACATGGTTTTTGAGACTTTCCAAATGAAAGATAAAGGAATGGTGGAGAATTGGTGATGTTGTCGGAATTGGGTATGTTGGTTAAGTTATTTTTATGTTTAATCATTGATCAAAGAAGAAGAGAGATTTTAGAAAGAAATAGATTATTTAAATAATCAATTATGGAATGGGTGGTGACTTGTTGGGTAAGTAGATGAGTGTTGACTTGGGTTAGGTGTTTACCTAGGTGCTAAATTCTGATTGATTGGCTGGCTAGTCATTAAATAGGCAGCATTTTCTTCCTTGTTTCCTTGCCATTGCCCTATACATAAGAAGAAAGCAAAGCAACTCTCTCATTGTGGTCACTGGATAGAATAAGGGCTTTTCAAGATGTGTTTTCCTTTGTTTTTATGTGTTTCCTTATTTACTTAAGTGCTTAGAGGAAGCAAAGTTAAAGTTTTGATTAAGTAGGAGTCCTTTAAGCATATTAGGGTGATTGTTCGGTTTCATTTTCTGATATCTATTTACTTAAGGCTGACCAGTGCTAATTCCGAAAATTATAGATAAGTTATTTGTGATATTTTTGTAATTTGGCTATTGAGATTTGGAACTAGACTGACTAAGGGTCCCAAAGAAATTCATTTTGATTAAAAATAATAAGTATTGTATCTTGATGAATTTTTGAGTGTGAAACATTATTTCTGAAAACATCAGTTTTTGTAATAAAGTTCGATTTCGAAAATATTTTTCTCTATGTTATACTTATTTAAAAACTGTAAAATTTGGTAAAGATGTTTATGAAGAGGTTTAAGGGTTTCTGAATTTATTTCACTATTTTTGGGATTTTATTGAATTAGTTATTAATTTTCGAAATCATGTACTGCAATCTGTCCAATATAAGACAGATTCTGGAAACTAAAGGTATAAAAACTTTAAAAATAGATACTTCAATGATTTTGCTTTGAAAATTTTATATTCGAACCTTATATGTGATATCTAAACTATTTTGAAGATTTCATATCAATTTGATATATAAATAATTTTAAAAAATTCAAATGGTGAGTAGTCTTCGAACTGTCCAATATCAGGCAGATCAGAATACTAGGAGATTTAAATCATTTTAAGGTACTTAAAATTTTTATTAAATTCTGAAAATATTTATGTACATACCTATGTCTGTCTAAAGTGTATTTGAAAATTATCAGAATTTTAAAGTATATAGAAAATAGATTTAAAAATCCTACATCAGACACTGTTCGGTTTTCAAAACAGCACTGATTAGTTTCTAGTAATAGGATTTTGGTTTGTGGAACATTATAACAGCCCTTATTCCAGTACTAGAAATGATTAAGCCTCTGATATTTGTATTATTATATGATCTTAGGCTAAGGATTGGATAATTAGCTTTGTGAGCAATTGCTCTTATTTGGATTTGCAAAGAGGTAAGTATACTAGACCCATTTTTGAAATGGAATCAGAATGTTATATGTATATGAAATTTGTTTGTGAATGTTTTTGAAATGTGTTCAAAATGCTTTGACATGTGATAAGTATGCATTTTGAAATATGAATATATGGAACCATACAATATGTTATCGCTTGGCTACTTCTGTTTATTATCGCTAGTAGGCACCTATGTGAATTTGTGTGGAGCCTTATGTGATATGTGATTTGATATGTGTGTGGTATATGGGAAGTTTCCTCTAGAGTACTCTAGGGACTAAAGAGTCTTCATATTCATGTGTCGATGTATTAGTGCATGTGGGAGGACTCATCTCTGATCATGACGAGGGTCTGGCTCTTACCTTCAGGCATGAGTGTTTTGTGTTATTAAAAATAAGAAATCCTCACTTGCACTTTCCCTGTATACATTAGTTGCCGATGGGTAATTTTGGCTCTACTTAGTGATATGTGAAAAGTCCTACTATGCAATAATAGATAAAAGGAACCTAGAAAAAAATTTGATAAGTATATGATTCGAATTATTTGTGAACTGTGTTTTGAAAGATATGGCCTTTCATATTTTGTGATATTTTGTATATGTATAAAAATATGTTTAGTATGCTTACTGAGTTTCCAAACTCACTTAGTGCATTGTGATTCCAGATTCTTGAGTTTGTGTTTCGCTCATAGCATGAATTGGCATCTCAACGGAGCTTAGTACTTGGTTCCCTACGTTATAGAAGTTTATTTATCCTTCAGAATGTTGTTAATGTTCTTTTAATTAAGAGATTTGGGAATGTGTAATTATATTGAATTTTTCAGTTACGCATTTTGTAAGCTATTTGTAAGAAAGTAAAGCCACGTCTTGACCTTCGAGTCGGGGCGTGACAACCCATCCCTCTAGGAGTGCCATATTCTAGAGCAAGACTATGTGATTGAATAAACTTTCCTCTATCCGTCGGAAGTCGAGAATAAAGAGAATTTGATATTGAAGTTTGCTGAATCAAAATCAGCTTTCTACGTTTATTGAGTAATATTTTTATATGTACAGATTGGTGCAACAGTTCTCGTTACATAGGGAGATCAAAGTCCTACTTAGACTCTAATTGTGTAAGACTAAAACTCTAACTGTATAAGGAATACATATTTAATAAAGACTCTATCAACGATAGCTGTACAAAGACACCAAGTTAGACTAAACTACATTAACTGATTTAATACAAACTCTATCAACGATAGCTGTACAAAGATATCAAAATAGACTAAACTACATTAACTGAAATCTTATCTTTAACACGCCCCCGCAAGATGGTGGGCATTTCAAACACACCAATCTTGGACCGTAGTATAGAGAATCTTGTCCTGGACAAAGGTTTGGTCAGTGAGTCTGCCAGTTGATCAGCAGAGGCAACATGTGAGACACGAAGCTTACCATTTTGAACCTTTTCCCGAACGAAATGAAAATCGATGGCAATGTGTTTCATTCGGGAGTGGAACACGGGATTGGAACAAAGGTACGTGGCACCAATGTTGACAAAGTAAATTGTTGGCGGAGTAGAAGACAAGATGAGAAGCTCACGCAGCAGGGAAGAGAGCCATATTACTTCGGCGGTAATGTGAGCAACGGCCCTGTACTCGGTTTCAGTTGATGATCTAGCAATAGTGTGTTGTTTGCGAGAGCACCATGAGACTACGTTTGACCCAAGAAAGACAACGTACGCACTAGTAGAGGTACAGTCATCTTTATTTCCAGCCTAGTCAGCGTCAGAGTAAGCATGGAGTGATATAGGAGAATCACGACGCAGTAGTAGGCCATGATTAATCGTACCACAAGAAATCGCAAGAACTCCCAGGTTACCCATCACCACAAACTTTGCTGCCAAACCAACTTCTGGAAGTCACCAACCCAATCGGCACAACAATCGGTCTCACACAACTCAATCTAATAGGCCGGCTACTTCTACCACCTAATTTCAGAATTCTGGTACCTTCCCCTCCTCCAATCCAGCGACAGGTTAGCCCCTAGACCCTATCGTGGTTTTTGCCAGCTGTGCAGCGAACAGGGACACACGGCCAAACAGTGCACCACATTCAGCGTTTCTCCTATTCATGGTCGTTCTCAGCCGAACTAATCACGTGCGCAATGGCAACCTCGCGTGAACTATGCTGCACCAAATTCTACGAACACACCGGAATGGCTTCTGGACTCTGGTGCCTCTCATCATGTCACTTCTAACTTGAATAACTTATCACTGCACTCTCCCTATGATGGCTCCGAAGATGTAATGATCGGTGACGGCTCAGGTTTATCTATCACACACTCTGGTTCTTTAACCAATGCATCACGAGCAGTTTGAGCGGAAGCGATAAAAGGTATGATTGATGGAGTTATGGATCCAAGGATTGCATTAAGAAGTAACTGGTCTTGCCTGCTCCAGATGTGATAGGCCGGATTTGGTGTGGTTGTACCGTCAGTTGTTATGGTGGCTGGAGGACATGGAGTTGTGCCATCAATGAACTTCATGAGATCAAAACCAATGAGTAAGGTATGGAATTGAAGTTTCCAGGAGCGGTAGTTGGTTGCAGTGAGTTTTAAGGGGGCTTGAGCGTGTATGTTGATAGAGATGATTGTATTTGGGGAGGAAGTCACGTCATGAGAGGAAGAAGTAGAAGAGATGACTGTCATGGCGGTTGAGGAAGAAGAAGCACTGGTGGCCATTGTTGGATCGTTGACTCGTTTGAGTTAATGAAGCTCTGATACCATAAAGAGAATTTGATATTGAAGTTTGCTGAATCAAAATCAGCTTTCTACGTTTATTGAGTAATATTTTTATATGTACAGATTGGTGCAGCAGTTCTCGTTACATAGGGAGATCAAAGTCCTACTTAGACTCTAATTGTGTAAGACTAAAACTCTAACTGTATAAGGAATACATATTTAATAAAGACTCTATCAACGATAGCTATACAAAGACACCAAGTTAGACTAAACTACATTAACTGATTTAATACAAACTCTATCAACGATAGCTGTACAAAGATATCAAAATAGACTAAACTACATTAACTGAAATCTTATCTTTAACAGAGAATTCCTATTTCAGATACCAAAAGCAAATTCAACATATATTTTTTTTGCACAATATCATACTCATATAATCTAATTTCCCAAAATGTATCACTAACTATACATGTGCATCAAAGAGATTCCTATAGACAAATCATCATCAATCTCCAATGGAGTGCAGAGTCCCTGTCTGCTTTATTATCATTTGCACAAAACAGTAAAGACCAAATTCTTCAAAACAATTATTAGTGATTTGAAATGAACGCATCATCAAAGAGAAGCAAAAAAATCCACATGGGCGTAGTTCAGTTGGTAGATGGACGAGCTTAAAGCTTGGGTAAATGAATCTCAAGTCAGTGGCTCGAATCCTACCAATGGTAAAAGCTTCAAAAAAAAAAAAAAAAAAATCTGGTTTAGATAAATGGATAAACAGATACTATTTAAAAAGAAAAAAAAAAAAAAAACCCCAAAATGGATGATTGATAACCAAAATATAATGGATACAGATTAGCACTGATATTTTATGTGACCTCTTGTAAAAAGTGGGATACAACATGAAATTATCATAATCAGCAAACTTATATAATATAAATCAATAAAATATAGTTATGGAGAGAACAATTTGATATCACAAGAATATTGATAGTTATATCTAGGGGTGAACAAAAAAACCCAAATCTACTAAACTGGACCAAATCAAACCGAATCGTTTGGACTGGTCTGATTTTTTACTTTTAAAAAAACCATATGGATTTTTTATAATAAAACTGTATAGTTCGATAAGGTCTATGGTCCAAGCTTATCAAACCCGGACCGAACCGTAAATCGAGTACCTTTTGTATACATTTTTATTCTATTATATATCACACCCAAAACTTCCAAACTAAAACGTTAAAAGTGAAAATCCCCTAATTTATTATTTCATATTTGTTTTATTCAACCACCAATAGTATCTTATTTGGCTTTCATTTTATTACTTTATTTGGTCTAAAAAGATAATTGAATTTTAAATTTTACATTTGAATACATTTTGTTTAGTTTATATTTTATATATGAATTAGTCAATAACTCATGATGCCATATATTTATTTTAAATGATGGACTATTTGATATAAATTTTAAATTGCAAAAAAATCAAAAAAGAAAATTTCAAGTCAAGAACCGTTAGACTGAACCAATATAATTTGGTCTGGTCTGGTCTGAAAAGGAGATTGGTCCAAACTGGTCATATTTAAAAAAATAAAAATGAAATTTTTAGTTTCGTCTGGTTCCAGTTGAAACTGGACCAAACCGGACTAGGCCCAGTCCAAAAGATTCAAACAACTAAAAAATCCTTGCAAAACACTTCTAAAACTAAAATATCTTTATTGAAAACTAAAACAACAAAACCATATTGATGACTCGCTTTTTGTGTTGTTACCAAATTGCGAATTATCAAAAGAATGTTTAAAAATGAATTCTCACGTAATGTGCTTTAGGTTTTGAAAAGTAGTAAAGCGATAAGCTTAAGATTCATTCCATAGGGAATTAAAGTAATATGTTGAATTAATTAGCTAATCTATATGCAATAAAATAAATCATAAATGAATGAATGAGTGTATGGTTTGTCAAACCATCAAACATACATACAAAAATAAACCTAACTAAAAATATGGTGATATGAAAAATAGAAAACTCACAATCTTGATAAGAAAAATGGATGTAAACAATTAACATAGATGCTAGGGAATTGATTGATTAGCAAGTGGGTATGGGTAGTGTTTTTTAAGCCTCTTTAATGGACCAATATCTACACGTTAACCAATTTAGGTTTAGATTAGTGTGGTTGATATACCCTCCACTAATCTATCCTATTTATTGGGTTCTTAATCACTCAAGGGTATCAATCCAAGAATGATTGCATAACATGTTATTCTAAACAAGATTGTAATTAACAAGTGGATATACAAGTCAATCACATAATGAATAGAATCTAATGAATTAATAAATAGAACACATATAGAGATTTATTACAAAGCTTAAGCAAATACCCACAACCAAATGTTTATCAAATCAATCCCCTAGATTAGGGGTTTAATTACACATAGTAGCAATAAAATAGAAAACAAGTAAATGATAAGGAAATTACCCTTGGGCCTCCTTCTTTAGTTCTTGATCCTTGATCCCCTTAGAAGCTCCTAGTGCAAGGAATGGAGGAATAAGATGTGTCTAGATAGGTGGATGGCTAATGGTGAGTGACAAAGGTTTTGTGATGTAGAGAATGGTAGGGGAGGAATGATCTAGGGAAGTAATCAAGATTTGGTGTGAGTTTTTGAGTGGAAAAGATTAGTTCAAGTATAGAAATGGAGGAGTTTGGGAGATGATTAATGGTGATCCTAGGATGGAAAGGAGATAGGTAGGAGAGAATAGGATGGATGATCTATAAAAGTTGATAAATTTATAGGCTAGGAAAGCTAGGGTACGAAATGGGTATGAAATGACAAGAATACCCCTCCTGAATGCCAACACTGGAATTCCTGCGCTGGAATTCCAACGTGGTCGCCACTTATCCTTCTAGGTCGCCATGGCGACCTCAAATGGTGACATTTCATGGATTCTTCTGTTGCCATGGCGACCTCATGGCAACAAAATGGCAACCATTCCCACTTTGGAATTCCTACGTTGGAATTCCTATATGGTCGCCATTTGCAAGTGTGGGTCGCTATGGTGACCTCAAATGGCGACCATGAGATTAAAATGTGAGGTCGCCATATGCAAGAGTGGGTCGCTATGGCGACCTCAAATGGCGACCCACCTGATTATTTTTTTGCAACTCTTTTGTCGCCATGACGACCTCTTCTTGCTCATGTGGTGAAAATGCCCTGTTTCTTCCCATTTGTGAGCCTTTTTGCACCCGAGTCCTCATCTTCATCCCAAATGCTCTTGAAACCTAAAAAAACCTAAAACACTTGATTTTACACCATTAAACACGGGGAAATGCCCGAGAATCAAGCAAAAAGAGTCGGAATTGAGGGCCAAAATCATACCAATTTTGGTTCGATCAAATACCCCTAAACCTATCTTTTGCTAGTCCTTGAGCAAAACAATCACAAGCAAACCCCCCAAAACATGCATCAAGACATCTCAAAGGCTATTTGCTTTGTTATGGTTAATGTGCGAAACCAAAATGAAGAGATTAAAACAATTATGCAATGGTGAGGACTTCTACATGTAAGAGAATGTCAAGTAAAGATTAAGAGCATGCCACTCTAGATATGATTGTACATAATGCGACCTTACATTCAAAATGTCAAAGCTTCAAAGCAAATGTTCTATTCGGTTTAGAATGTAATTCGCCTCGATCTAATCCTCACTAGATTCTCTCTTTTCTTCTCTTTGATTCCTAGGTTTCACTCAAAAATACATATGCAATATGAGTTTATGTCATGGATATCAAATTGATTGCATAAGAAGTTTCTTAAAGCACAATTTCTGAAAATGAGGTCTCATGAATGGAATTGCAAATCATGAATTAGAAATAACATGCGAAAACCAAAATTCACAAGTGGACATTCCTAAAGATTGTGAAGGTCTTTCTTAGGTTGTAATGAGGCTTTAGGTGAATGGTGAGTCAATAAAATGGGGCAATAGATAACAAGGAACCCAATGATTACACTTAAGGCATACATTCTAATAATGAATCCCAATTGCTTTCACACATTTGTTTCACTCCTTTGGCACCCATTGTTACAATATCATTTCAATTGCATATTCACTACTCAACTTTTCTTGAGTAGCCTATTCAATTATTTTCCCTCTATCTAGGCCACTTGTGCCTAATTCATGGTTTTCTTTTTCATTTTATTTGGCTTTGCCCTTTCATTTCTTTTCTTTTGCATACATCTTTTATTTCAATCTTTTTCTTTTCTTTTTCTTTGTTTTTCTTTTGCTTTTCTTCTTTTTTTTTTTTTCTTTTTCTTTTTATCCACTCTTGCATTTCAATACTCTTTTACACAGCTGTACATGTCTAGGTACATGTATCAACATTTTCTCTTAAAAGAGCTTACAACCATATCCTAAGCCTTAGCAAAATCATTTGGTTAAGGTAAGTCAATTATGTAGGCTATATGGTTCATGCAGATGTGGTTCAAAAATGAAAAGCTTAAGATGTGTTTGGCTTCAAAAGGGGCTTGGGAGCACACACATTTAGAGGGTATGGAAGTGTTTAGGCCAATTTACGGTTTTTTCAAATGCATTGCCTAAATTCATTTCTAAAGGTATGTCCACAAGCAAATCAAAGCCTCCACAAGCAGTCCATAATATTCTATGACACGCAATATTTAAGTGCAAATGAGACCTATACATGCTTAAAAGAGTGTTTGAGAGTGAGTGTTTAAATAGTGAATATTTGACAACTCAAAGTACACTTTTTAAGGCCGTGTTTGTGATCCTCACGTGAATCTCCACTATTAATTCCTAGCCTTTAAGCAAAATTGATAATTCACCCTAACATTATGAGAAAAAGATTAACGCACTTTGTTCAATGACACCCTAAGTGGCATGGTGTTAATCTAAACCAAACAATGGCAAAGATGCACAATTCCTCACTACTTCATGTAGAGCACAATCTCAACAAGCAAAGTATGCTTAAATATGGCATTATAGTAAAAATTTGAAAAATTCGGCTTAAATTTGAAAAACCAAGCAAAGTGAGTGAAGTGGTGTTGCACAAATGTACCCCCAAACCTAAATTGGATATTGTCCTCAATGTTCATGGGAGGCAAAATTTGTCAAAAGGCGCAACCCAACAAATCCAAAGCAAAAGATGCATATATGTCCACAAATAATCAATGTATTTTCAAAATTTTGGCAAAATGCCCTATCATCCTAACATGAACAAAATCATCTAAAAAGATGCTCAATCAAGTATGGCATATACCTCAATATTCCTATAATTCAAAAATCATCAATTAAGCACATTCATCCTAAATCCACTACCAAAATTCATCTCACACCCTTATTCTAAACAAGAATGAAATAAAGATAAAACAATTCAAAAATGATGTGATTAATTAAATCAAAATTTTAACTATGAAAGAAATGTACCTAAGTGGGTTGCCTCTCACCAAGTGCTCGATTTAATGTCTAGGCAAGACGTGGCATGGTGCTCCCGCACTTCGAACCTCCACAATGTTTCTTCCTTAGTGATAAGGTCCTCGCCCTTTTTATGAGCACTCTTGGCTTGCTCGTCCCTCATAGACTTGCAAGTTGTCTTTGTTTCATCCCAAGAGATAAAGAAACCTTTCTTTATGAACAAGCAACAAACACTTGCTTCCTCAAGAAGCAATAGAAAATCTATACACTCACAAAACACATTAGAAAGTTCCGGCAAATAAAATATACTCAATTCAAGCAATTGCCAACAATAGCATGAAACACCAATTATTCAAAAGAAATAAACAAATTAAACAAACAAAACAAAAACATAAAAAGAAAATGCACTAATATTTTCAACATTGTGCATTTGGGGTGGGATTAGGATTAACTAAGGGTGGTTTGATCAAGGTGGGAAATTCACTCTTCTTTACAATCCAAATAATTGTAGATGATTTCCCCATCATTTCCTTTCCCTTCTTTCTCATTTGGTTCATTGATTCTTTACTCACCCAAATTTTTCTTATCCTAGGTGGACTCCTCATATTCCTAGGCTTCTCAACCCATACCTCCCTAACATGCATATATGTCTCTCTATGTCTGAAATTCCCTCGTGTGCCTTGCCTCTCATTTTCATGGTTTGGTGGTCTAATGTGACCTATCTTATGGCAATGATGGCACATGGTGATAGAGTTAGGAATGATACCTTATTGGTGGTTCTTTATTGGAGGTGAAGGTGGAGGATTCCATTCCTCCTTTTTGCCTTTCTCCTCCTTGCTTTGCTAGGATTTGGCTCCTTCACCTTTGCACTTGAAGAGGCTTGACTCAAGTCAGGCATTTCTTCTTTTCCTTGCTTAGACCTTGCAAGTTTCGCAAGGTGGTCAACTTCTTTCGTCTTCATTATCTCCAAAGCCTTGTCCCTTGTTTGAATTTCGGCTTGCATTAGCCACATCCTCTTTGCAAAGTCCTCCTTGGTCTCTTCAAGCTCCTTCAATGTTGTACTTTTTTCGGCTTCAAGTCTCACAATTTGTTCTTCGAATTCTTTGTTCTTCGAATTCTTTTTTCGACTTCGCCATTTTGCTTCTTGAGAGTACCATTTTCGACTCTAAGCGTCTTTACTTCAAGTATGATTTTCTTGTTCAATTCTTGAAGCATATTCTCCCTTGTTGTTCCCAAGGCTTATTTGCCTTCTAACTTCTTCTTCAAGAGTTGTATCTTCCCTTCATAATCCTTGGTGATTTCTTCTTGTTGTAAGGAAGTTGTCATGATTTTTTCTTGAAGTAGAGCATTCTCTTTTTTCAATACATCCATCGCCATCACCAGGTCTTCACTCATGCTAAAAATCGTCTTGTTCATCTCTAACGTGTTCTTGCATAAATCTTCTTCCTTCGATTGATACAAGACTTCTATGTTGTGTTTAGGTTTTGAAAAGTAGTAAAACGATAAGCTTAAGATTCGTTCCACAGGGAATTAGAGTAATATGTTAAATTAATTAGCTAAACTATATGCAATAAAATAAATCATAAATGAATGAATGAGTGTATGGTTCATCAAACCATCAAACATACATACAGAAATAAACCTAACTAAAAATATGGTGATATGAAAAATAGAAGACTCACAATCTTGATAAGAAAAATGGATGTAAACAATTAATATAGATGCTAGGGAATTGATTGATTAGCAAGTGGGTATGGGTAGTGTTTTTTAAGCCACTTTAATGGACCAATCTCTACATGTTAACCAATTTAGGTTTAGATTAGTGTGGTTGATATACCCTCCACTAATCTATCATATTTATTGGGTTCTTAATCACTCAAGGGTGTCAATCCAAGAATGATTGCATAACATGTTATTCTAAACAAGATTGTAATTAACAAGTGGATATACAAGTCAATCACATAATGAATAGAATCTAATGAATTAATAAATAGAACATATATAGAGATTTATTACAAAGCTTAAGCAAATACCCACAACCAAATGTTTATCAAATCAATCCCCTAGATCAGGGGTTTAATTACACATAGTAGCAATAAAATAGAAAACAAGTAAATGATAAGGAAATTACCCTTGGGCCTCCTTCTTTAGTGCTTGATCCTTGATCCCCTTAGAAGCTCCTAGTGCAAAGAATGGAGGAATAGGATGTGTCTAGATAGGTGGATGGCTAATGGTGAGTGACAAAGGTTTTGTGATGTAGAGAATGGTAGGGGAGGAATGATCTAGGGAATTAATCAAGATTTGGTGTGAGTTTTTGGGTGGAAAAGATTAGTTCAAGTATAGAAATGGAGGAGTTTGGGAGATGATTAATGGTGATCCTAGGATGGAAAGGAGATAGGTAGGAGAGAATAGGATGGATGATCTGTAAAAGTTGGTGAATTTATAGGCTAGGAAAGCTAGGGTACAAAATGGGTATGAAATGACAAGAATACCCCTCCTGAATGCCACTTGTCCTTCTAGGTCGCCATGGCAACCTCAAATGGCGACATTTCATGGATTCTTCTGTCGCCATGGCAACCTCATGGTGACAAAATGGCGACCATTCCCACTTTGGAATTCCTACGTTGGAATTCCTATGTGGTTGCCATTTGCAAGTGTGGGTCGCTATGGCGACCCAGCCGATTTTTTTCTTGCAACTCTTCTGTAGCCATGGCAACCAAGTAGCGACCAAATGGCGACCTCTTCTTGCTCAAGTGGTGAAAATGCCTTGTTCCTTCCCATTTGTGAGCCTTTTTGCACCCAAGTCCTCATCTTCATCCCAAATGCTCTTGAAACCTAAAAAAACCTGAAACACTTGATTTTACACCATTAAACAGGGGAAAATGCCCGAGAATCAAGCAAAAAGAGTCGGAATTAAGGGTCAAAATCATACCAATTTTGGTTCGATCACATATTCCTCAGATTAAATTCTTTTTTCATGGAAATTACTCTCAAAGTGCGTTTGCTACGCAGGATAGGATTGGACTATTTTTAAGAGAAGGGATTTGATTGGATTGGATTAATAATAGTGTTTCCTGTGTTTGGTGCAACATGGGATTGGACAAAAAACAATGCTATATTGTGTTTGGTATGTAATGGGATTGGAGAAAAGTACTGTAATAATAATGTAAGTTCTTCAAGTTTGATTGGCTTATTTCGGTGACAAACCACAATTTGGGGTTAGAGATGTAAGGGTAGCTTAGGTTTCTAATTGTTGATGATCAAGCTCAACAAAGGTCCTCTCAAGACCTCAAGATGATAAGCACTCCAAGGTAAAACACTTATGCTTAATTGCATTAAAGAGATCTAGTTGTACACACACACAACTCATGTATATCTATACTTCTTGTATGTTGTGTGTTTTTATGTTTGTGTATTCATGTTCTTAACTCCTCATGCATTTAATCATTGCCATGCCATATGTAGCTTAAGAATGCATGATGTTTTCACTTAAGCATTGCTTGGCCAAGGAGACCGTTGTCAGCTGCTATAGTGGTAGCCACAGCGATGAGATTCCTATCTCGGTCGCTCCTTGACCACTGTGAGTTTCCATAGTGTGTGGCACAACGGTTTTGTTCCCAGTGCATACCGCTGTCTTAACCGTTATGGAAGCCATAGCTGTCGGCGCAACGGTTTATTGACCTGATGCGTATTTTAGTCCACTGCTGTGGATACCACAGCGGCTTTGTCAGCGGTACTCGCACTGGTTGACCTCTGTTTTTTCAAAATGGTGTTGCATCATTTTGGACACCTATATATATATATTGCTTTCTCTTTAGATCGTCCCAATGAGTTCAAAATCAGATTTTTTACTTAGAACATTTTCCAAGAGAGAAAATTTCACAAGAACTCACCTTTGATTACTCAAATCATTTCCATGTGCATTCAAACTTCATCTAGCATCATCTAGGATCATCTATGATGCATCTATGCATAGGTCTTCTTCAACACACTTGATTTGGTAAGTTGAACACCAACTCATTCATTTTAGCATTCATACTTGTTATTTAATCTTTTTAAATTACTTGTATTCATTTAGATTAAATTCTACATACAAGATTGAGATTATGGTGTTGATTGATTGAGAGTTGTATTTTGATTGCTATTGCCCAGGATTGCTTTATCTATGATAGCTAAGTTGTATGCCATGCCATATAGCAATATTGATATATATGATTGATTATTGACATATATTGATATTCACTTAGGTTGTTGATCTCTTTTGTGAGAATTAAGTCTTGTGGCTAAGGTTGCTTAGTCTGCAAGCAAATTGATCTAGGTTTGTTATTAAAAGCCTATTGGGTAGTAGTGGTGGGTTAGTGACCATGTAGGGTTTGACGTGGTCAACCTAGGTTGTAAACACCATTACAAGTAGTGGATTAGAGGATCATGTGTGGCACACATATTAGCCCGTGGGTTTTTCCCTGTTGAGGGTTTCTCACGTAAATCAATCAATGAGCAATTTATTGTTCTCCACACTTAGAATTAGGTTGATTAATTTTTGACTAGTTTGAGGGTTTTTATTGAATATTGACTAATCAAGAAAAATAGGTAATTAACTTGATTAAAATCTATTCACCCCCTCTAGATATAATTAGCACACCATTATTTATTTCAATTGGTATCAAAGCCGGTTCCTAGACATATTTAGGATATTCGTGAATTTTGGTGTGTTTTGCATTTTGTGTGATTTTGGTCTTTCATACATTTTCATTCATTTCATTCATTCATAAACACTATAAGTGGAAAAGGTAGTGGAAACGAGGATGCTTCAAGCACAAGGTCTCCATTGCTCACCGAGATAAATTATGCCTCTTGCCAAATCCATGATAGGGCTTGGATGGCGGTTGAAGACGGCTACGCTCCACCGATGATGACTCCTACGGGTGGAGGAAAGAATGTGCTCAAGCCGAAGGCACATTGGAATGCATAAGAGTTTGAGGCATCTAAATGGAATATAAAGGCGATGCACGCGATCCTATGTGCAATGGACGAGAATCAATACAAATTGATTCAAAACACTAAGATCGCTAAGGAGGTGTGGGACATCCTAGAAGTTGCACATGAAGGAACTGAAGTGGTAAGGACTCTAAGCTTCAAGTTTTCTAAACTCAAGTTGAGATGCTTAGGATGGTGGAGAACGAGTGCTTCAATGACTTCGATATAAAGTTGATGGACATAGTCAATCAAAGTCATCAACTTGGAGATCCCTATTCAGATAGAAGAGTCAAGCAAAATATTATGAGATCTCTCCCCGAAAGATTTGACTCTAAGGTCACGGCTTTGGAAAAGAATAGTGGCTACAAGGATATGAAGTCGAGTGGGGTGATTGGGAGACTTCTTGCTTATGAGTATAGGAAGGGTCCTACCTATATTCCTCCTAAAAAGCAAAAGGAAATTGCTTTGAAGGCCTCCAAAGTTGAGAAGGAGGTTAATGATGACTCGGACGAAGACATAGCCTTGTTGTTAAGAAAGTTTAAGAAGTTCGTCAATTTCGAGAAAAAGGGCTTTGGATCCAAAGACCAAGACTTGAAGAAAAATGCTCCCTTTAAGAAGTTTGAGCCTAGGCAAGAGAAGAACGAAAGGAAAGAGATCCAATGCTATAAATGTGGTGGCATAGGACACATGAAGATGAAGTGGCTAACTTCATAGCCTTTTGATCACCCGCTTTTTGTATCGTTACCAAATTGTGAATTATCAAAAGATGTTTATAAAGGAATTTCTACGCAATGTGCTCTAAGTTTTGAAAGCTAGTAAAACGGTAAGCTTAGGATCGTTTCACAGGGAATTAGAGTAATTAATTGAATTATTTAACTAATCTAAAATGCAAATAAAGTAAATCATGATAGTTTGAATGGTGTATGGTTTAAGAAACCATCAAACATACATGAAAGTAAATATAACGAAAATGTAAAGAGAATATGAATAGATAGGAATCCAATATCAACAACCTAGATAAGAAAATGATTAAAAAATTAATTGGAAATCTAGGGAAATGATATAGTAGCAAATGGAATTTGAGCAATTCATTAATGGCTTCATTAACATACTATTCACACAATCATGGACCAATCTCATTCAAAAGTGTTGTTTAGACCATCACTACGGACCATAAACAACTTGTAGGGAAAAATAACGTACCCGCAGCGGAAGCGAGACAAAAAAAATAGTGTTTGGGTAGCTTTTAAAATTTTTCCAATTATGAACCTTAAACCCTTTTGATTAATCAAACATATATATATAAGAAAGTAATAAAATATATTAATACCTCTTGTAGCGTGATCCGATTGACTTGCGTCGATGGTAATCCGCAAGATCTTCAATCCTAGCACGAACGTGGATCACCTAGGAGCGTGGTCTCCCTTTCTTTGAATTGCAAACCTGTGATTGGATTCAACAAACTTTTCTTGATCCGTTAGTTCCAAAAACAATCTAAAAGAACCTAAGATTATTCCGGTCACTTTTGAGTTCTCAATCTAATGATCGAAACTCGCGTGAACATTAATCGATATAGTATTCACAAGCTCATAGATGAATAAGCAACTAGAATACAATCAAAGAATAATCTATGTTCTTTTTGTTCTTAGTAGAATAATAGATTTCTAGCTATGAGTTTAGAAGAAGAAGAAGAAGAAAAATTCTGCACATTAGCACTAGGGGGTGGCCGAAATCTATATGTGGTCTTATATAGGTGGCCGAATTTTTCTCTTCCTTTTTGCCCTAGGGTGGCCGAAATCTCTACCAAATTAAATTAGGGTTGCCGCAATTTCACTCCTAAAATATTGGAGATTTAGTTGCACCCTAATTCCTATTTTGTTTAAGATTTCCAAACCCTAATCCAACTCAATAATCTTTTATTCCTTATTGGACTAAAATAAAAAGACTTCCTATTTGATTAAATAAATAAAATTAATTATTTATTTTCCTTGTCAAACAAGTCTTTCTATTTAATTATACTACTACCAATAGTATACAAATAGGAATCATATTTCCTATTTAGAAAAGATTTGTTACTTTAATTAAACAATTAATTAATAAATTAATTAATTCTTATTTAATTAAATAATGAAACAAAATAATATTAAATGCCATTATAGCATGTTGCCGCCCCATATGTGTATTGGGCCAAATATTATTTTTCTTATTTCATTAAATCCATAGGACTTTGAATAAAAAGCCCACATGTGAACTAGACCCATTCTTACTAAAAGAAACAAGCCCACATGTTATCCATTAATATATAAATATAATTGTGCAGCCCATTACATAAATAATGTGCAAATTATATTCTTAATATATTAAATTGCAATTCTAGATGGACCCTAAATTAGTCCGGTAGAATATTTCAAGTGATCCATGCAAGTCCGTGTGGATTGGGGATCTTGGCGGGCTATCTAAATTTAAGCTCCAATAGACATAACCTAATCACAATCAACAAATGATTCACTTAGGTCCGATCCATTAATTTTAGCTCATTCCACTGAAGAGCTAAAATTGAACTCTTAAATAAAGACAGAAAAGGAAGATGCTTCCTCATTCATACCCTAGACAATCATATTGGAGATAGTGTATCCTCGTGATTAATATCAGTAATCGCCAAGAGTTCATAGACCGCCTATAACTCTCCAAGTTACCATATTTACTCATATGACCACATTTTGAACTTGGATATTTTGACTTGTCCAGAAGCCATGTTTTCAATAGACACTATTGAAAACTCAACGTTGAGATTTAATATCCAATTACCTCAAAACATCCATATGATGATATTATACTCTCATTTAATAAATGGAGCCACGATGTCCATATCTATAAATGAAGTCCTCTATCGATTAACAAATGAATATCACCAAACTATCGAGGATAGACTATGCGATATAATCGTACTCATTGATAGCTCAAATGATATCACCTGCAACCATAAGTCCATCATTTATCTCAGGATTAAGATAGATGATGACTCGCTTTTTGTGTCGTTACCAAATTGCGAATTACCAAAAGAATGTTTATAAATTGAATCTTTACGCAAAATATTTTGAGTTTTGAAAACGAGTATTGTGGTAAGCTTAGAATTCGTTCCACAGGGAATTAGAGAAATATGTTGATTTAATTAGCTAATCTATAAACAATAAAATAAATCATAAATGATGAATGAGTGTATGGTTTGTCAAACCATCAAACATACATACAAAATTAACCTAACTAAAAATATGGTGATATGAAAAATAGAAGACTCACAATCTTGATAAGAAAAATGGATGTAAACAATTAATGTTGATGCTAGGGAATTGATTGATTAGCAAGTAGGTATGGGTATTGCTTTTTAAGCCACTTTAAGGACCAATCTCCACATGTTAACCAATTTAGGTTTAGATCAATGTGGTTGATATACCCTCCACTAATCCATCCTATTTATTGGGTTCTTAATCACTCAAGTGTGTCAATCCAAGAGTGATTATATAACATGTTATTCTAAACAAGATTGTAATTAACAAGTGGGTATACAAGTCAATCACATAATGAATAGAATCTAATGAATTAATAAATAGAACACATATAGAGATTCATTACAAAGCTTAAGCAAAAACCCACAACCAAATGTTCATCAAATCAATCCCCTAGATTAGGGGTTTAATTACACATAGTAGCAATCAAATAGAAACAAGTAAATGGTAAGGAAATCACCCTTGGGCCACCTTCTTTAGTGCTTGATCCTTGTTCTCCTTTGATGCTCCTAGATGCAAAGAATGGAAGAGGAGGATGTGTCTAGATAGGTGGATGGCTTATGGTGAGTGACAAAGGATTTGTGATGGAGAAAATGGTAGGGAAGGAATGGTCTAGGGAAGTAATCAAGATTTGGTGTGAGGTTTTGGATGGAAAAGATAAGTCCAAGTATAGAAATGGAGGAGTTTGGGAGATGATTAATGGAGAAAAAGGAGATTGGTAGGAGAGAATAGGCTTGAATAGGCTTGGTAAGGCTTAGATAGGGATTGGTTTTCAAATTGAAAAGAGGATGAATTTATAGTGTTTTCAAAATAGGTCACGGATGGCTAATTACCAAAACACCCCCTGTACTTGTCAAATTACCATTTTGGCCCCTCTAGGGGGCCTTTCTGTAATTTGCCAACCAAAAACAGCCAATCAACGTTGAACAACAGAATGGTCGCGGTTTGGTACAAATGGCGACCTCATCAGGTGTGGGAATCAACTCCCTGTCGCCATGGCGACCTCGAAAAGCCAAATGGCGACCTAGGGGCAAAATGGGAAGAAAATGGAGTGATTTGGAGTGGCCGGATTCCGGCCAATTGGGAGGCCAGAAGTGGACCGACCGGCCAGCCGGTCGGTTGGCCATCGTTTTGGGCCCAAAACCGGACGGAGATAGGTCCGGGAAGGGTGGTTTCCGGCCGGTCAAGGGTTTAAGGTGGTTTGGCCATGGCTGCACGTTGAAAGGAAGAAGAAAATGAATAGTAAAGGGGTGCGTTTAGAAATCAGATGGGGTGCAATGGGCTGCAGTATTTTTGTCTTAAATGGGGTGTAAATAGAGTAGATCTGGGGTGCACACAGCAGGTGAGTGGGGTGCAAATTGGACTGCTGCAGATCAGGTGGTTGGGCCATGTGGGCTTCACGTGAATTGGGCCAAGTGTTTGGCCTGCTCACTTAAATCAAAACGGCACCGTTTTGATAAGTGGAATGTGGCTGAGTTTGGGCCACCCGTGTTGGGCTCCTCTGATCTGCTTGGGCCACGCCTCAAAACGCACCGTTTTAGGGGGAGGGAAAATGGGCTGCGCGAGTTTGGGCCTTGCACGTGGGCTGCACCTGATCGCCTCCAATCAAACGCACCGTTTAATGCATCAGTGACGTGGCGCGTTCTGGTTGCTTGTGTGGCGAATTGCAGATAGCGCCCTGATCTCTTCTAATATTGTGGAATATTCAATCTTCTCCTTATTTTTTACGGTTTTGCCCCCAGTTTCTCCAAATTACTACAATGCCCCTGAATTCTATAAATTCCTGAAAACACTTAATTTAACACCATTAAATCACAAAATAATGCCCAAGAATCAAGCAAAAGGAGAAGGAAATGAGGGCCAAAATCATACCAATTTTGGTTCGATCAATAGACTCTCCGATTGTCCTGATAATGAAATTACTTTTATCTACTGACGGTTATAGATAAAGTATTTCATTGTGATCCTGTTCAATGCACCCAGTGCACTAGATCCTTTTGCTCGAAGACACTCCGATGATTTTAGACTCATCATATCTCATTCGATCCCACTCAAATGCTAGCAAAAGAATTCTACAACTTTAACAAGATAAAGGTGCCCAACCTTTAACTTAAGTTGTGAACGATATTCAAGACTAACTAAAGAATTGTGTCTACCACATACTTATCCAGATGTATGAACAATTGTTCTTTTCTCATAGTCTTTAGACCTTATGATTATTTACTTTAACAATTATTAAACTATAAATGCTATAAGATTTGTTTAAACCAGAAATCACTTTATTAATATGAATAAGATTGTTAATTACACTATTACACTCTTGCTATTGAGCATAATCCTAACACAACTTCCCACCAAAATGCCTAACCGATTAAGGAGAGGGGGTCAAGGTGGGATCGGTTAGTGATGATCAAAGGCCTAGGCAATAGTGGTAGGCCTACCCTCCAAAAGCCTATCCTATTCACTATGTGCTACAATCAATCAAGTGTGTTAATAACTTAATCAATTTTATCACAAATTATCCTATAACATATTATAATCAATAAGTGTGTCAATACTCAATTAATCACATAAGTGCAAGATCTAATTAAAAAGTGAATAAAAGTATAATTGAATAAACATAATATTAAAAGCCTTATCAAATACTCATTGTCTAAAAAGTCTTTCAAATCATCCCCCAAGAAAGGGGGTTTAGTTACACATAATCACAAACAAAGAAAGAAAGTAAAATCGAGAGAAATCACCCTTAGGTCTCTCTTGTATGCTTGATCCTTCCTTGAGCTTCCTTACTTGAGTCTTGTGCAAATATTGGGTGTTGAGGATGTGTCTAGATAGGTGGAGTCATATGGAAAGTGACAAAGGAAATGGGTGGAGAAAATGGATAGAGAGGAGTGATTAAGGTGAGGTAATCTAGGTGTTTATTGGAGAGGAGAATGGTGGGATTAGGAATGGTAGAAGAAAGGAGGTTTCTTGATTGTCAAGAGTTGTCTAAAAGGGGAAAATAGTGATGTATTTATAGGCATTTCAAATTAGGTCAATGATGGCTAATTGCCAAAACACCCTTCTTGCATGGCAAATTACCATTTAATCCATAAGAGGGTTGCATCTTGTAATTTTCCCCACCAATAACTTTAGAACATAGTGAACGTTGCAGTTTTGGGTTCATGGCAATGCTTGGGCGATGCAAATAGTGACTCCATCAGGTGCCAAAACAACTCCCTGTCGCCATGGTGATCGAACTATTTTATACCTATTTGAGGTCCCCCATTTCCGATCGTTTGTCTCGTTTTCAAGTGTATATTTGTAAATAATGTTTTGTTTGAGCCTTGTGTAGGTACATATTCCCTACAATAAGGTTTTCAGCTTAAAGATTAGTTTGGGAGGCAAAATGAGCCAAAAATGGAAGAAATTGTATATGCTCGTGCAGAATGTACAACTTACAAGGGTCATATCTTCCTTCTCAGATAGAACCACATTGATATCTTTATATATTCAGAAAGCCCCGGAAGTCTAGTTTCCACAACATTTTAAGGATTGTGATTCTGAGTTTTCTGCAGGAAGTTATGCCTATTTCCATAACAGTGTGCGATGCTGAAATGCTGAAATGCTGTCAGGTCTAAACGGCTACTTCAAACGGCGGCCAGGCCGCCGAACCAAACCACCGATTCACTCCAGAAAGTCATTTTTTGGGTGAATTTCAGGGACTGTTTCATCCTTTCACCCTAACCTCCCAACACTATATAAACACCTTATTCTCTTCTCCCCCAACAGAATCCACTCCCCACACATTCCTCCTCTTCTTCTTCTTCATTTTCTTCCATCCAAAAGAGAGAGAGATGTTAGGATTATGCTCAATAGCAAGAGTGTAATATTGTAATTAACAATCTTTTTCATATTAATAAAGTGATTTCTGGTTTTAACAAATCTTATAGCATTTATAGTTTAATAATTGTCAAAGTAAATAATCATAAGGTCTAAAGACTATGAGAAAAGAAGAATTGTTCGTACATCTGGATATGTATGTGGTAGACACAATTCTTTAGTTAGTCTTGAATATTGTTCACAACTTAAGTTAAAGGTTGGACACCTTTATCTTGTTAAAGTTGTAGAATTCTTTTGCTAGCATTTGAGTGGGATCAAATGAGATATGATGAGTCTAAAATCATCGGAGTGTCTTCGAGCAAAAGAATCCAGTGCACTTGGTGCATTGAACTGGATCACAATGAAATACTTTATCTATAACCGTCAGTAGATAAAAGTCATTTCATTATCAGGACAATCGGAGAGTCTATCTTAATCCTGAGATAAATGATGGACTTATGGTTGCAAGTGATATCATTTGAGTTATCAATGAGTACGATTATATCGCATAGTCTATCCTCGATAGTTTGGTGATATTCATTTGTTAATCGATAGATGACTTCATTTATAGATATGGACATCGTGGCTCCATTTATTAAATGAGAGTATAATATCATCATATGGATGTTTTGAGGTAATTGGATATTAAATCTCAACGTTGAGTTTTCGATAGTGTCTATTGAAAACATGGCTTCTGGACAAGTCAAAATATCCAAGTTCAAAACGTGGTCATATGAGTAAATATGGTAACTTGGAGAGTTATAGGCGGTCTATGAACTCTTGGCGATTACTGATATTAATCACGAGGATACACTATCTCCAACATGATTGTCTAGGGTATGAATGAGGAACTTCTTCCTTTTCTGTCTTTATTTAAGAGTTCAATTTTAGCTCTTTAGTGGAATGAGTTAAAATTAATGGATCGGACCTAAGTGAATCATTTGTTGATTGTGATTATGTTATGTCTATTGAAGCTTAAATTTAGATAGCCCGCCAAGATCCCCAATCCACACGGACTTGCATGGATCACTTGATATATTCTACCGGACCAGTTATGAGTCCATTTAGAATTGCATTTAATATATTAAGGATATAATTTGCACATTATTTATTTAATGGGCTGCTCAATTATATTAATATATTAATGAAAGGCATGTGGGCTTGTTTCTTTTAGTAAGAATGAGTCTGGTTCACATGTGGGCTTTTTATTTAAAGTCCAATGGATTAAATGAAATAAGAAAATAATATATGGCCCAATCGGCTAGGTGTATATTAAATCTAATATATTATTTTGTTTCATTGTTTTAATTAAATGAGAATTAATTAATTTATTAATTAATTGTTTAATTAAGAAACAAATCTTTTCTGATTAGGAAATATGATTCCTAAAGGTATACTATTGGTAGTAGTATACTTAAATTAAAAGACTTGTTTGACAAGAAAAATAAATAATTAATTTTATTTATTTAATCAAATAAGAAGCCTTTTTAATTTAGTCAAATAAGAGAATAAAAAATTCTATGAGTTGGATTAGGGTTTGAACTCTTAAAACTAGAAGGGAATTAGGGTGCAACTAAAACTCCTATATTTTAGGAGTGAAAATTGCGGCAACCCTAGTGTTTTTAGAGAAGAGAATTCCGCCACCCTAAATAGAAAACTGAAGAGAATTTCGGCCACTAAGTAATTTGGGTGTTGTGTGCTTGTAACAATTCTTCTTCTTCTTCTTCTTCTCAACTCATAGAAAGAAATATTATTCTTCTAAGAAACAAAAAAGAGTGAATAGATTATTCTTTGATGGTACACTAATTGCTTGTTCATCAATAAGCTTGTGTGTACAACATCGATTTAGGTTCACGCGAGTTTCGATCATTAGATTGAGAACTCAAAAGTGACCGGAATAATCTTAGTCTTCTTTTGATTGTTTTTGACTAACAAAAGAAAAGAAAAGTTTGTTTGTCCATTCTCAGGTTTGCAATTCAAAGAAAAAGGGAGACCACGCTCCTAGGTGATTCACGTTCGTGCTAGGATTGAAGATCTTGCGGATTACAATCGACGTAAGTCAATCGGATCACGCGACAAAAGATATTCTTCTTTTGTTGATTATATGTATGTTTAATTAATTAAAAGGGTTAAGGTTCATAAAAGGAAAATTTTTTAAAAGCTACTAAATCTATTTTATTTTTAGTCTCGCTTCCGCTGCGTGTACTACGATATTTTTCCCTACAATTGGTATCAGAGCCTGGTTGAACCCTTTTAATTAATTAACATATATATACGTGAATCTATTTCTTTTTATTGTGATTATGCATGTTTAGAAAGAGATGGCACTCTAGGTATTCGCATATATAATTACATGTGGATGTATGGATTTATATATGTTTATGTGGATTGTTATTGCTCGATTTTTGTCCTAGACTTTTGATCGAACCAAAATTGGTATAATTTTGGTCCCCATTTCCTTCTTCTTTTGCTTGATTCTTGGGCATTATTCTGTGATTTAATGGTGTAAATTAAGTGTTTTCAGGAATTTATAGAGTTCAGGGGCATTGGAGTAATTTTGGTGAAATAGGGGCAAAAGTGTAAACTATGGAGGAAGAATTAAAGTTATCGTGATTAAAGAAGAGAACAGGGGTTGAATTGCAATTGACCAGGAGCTCTACCACGTCAGCAGCCTAAACGGTGCGTTTTGCTATGGTGAGGGAGTGTGGGCTGCTAAGCGCACCCACGCCCATTTTCTTGCGCGCCCACACAGGCCAAGTCAACAGGCCCACGTGCAGCTGGTCCAAGCACATCCAGCGCATGCCCAACTCTCGGCCCAAGCTCGCGCAGCCCAATTCTCCCCCCAAAACGCCGCCGTTTCATTTAGAAGAAGCAGGCCTGATATTTGGGCCTGATGCGCGGCCCAAAACCTTGCCCAAACCTGACCATTTGCAACAGCCCAAAAGCACCCCACCTGACTGCTAAAGACCCCCCAAGCCCACTGTTCATCATCTTCTTCCTTCTGGTCACGCGTGCAGCAGCCCTTCCCAAACGCTGCCGTTTTGCTTCTCCTTCTTCCGACCATTTTCCGGCCTATTTCCGGTCGGTTTCCGACCGGAATTAAATGCCCAACCGACCGGCAGCTGCTTCGTTCCACTTCCGGGCATCCATTTGGCCGGAATCTTCTCACCCAATTCAAGCCCCAATTCACGCCTAATTTCCCATTTTGCCCTTGGGTCGCCATTTGGCATTCCGTTTTCGCCATGGCGACAGGGAGATGATTTCCCACACCTGATTGCTTCGCCCCTAGGTCGCCACTTTGTCGCCATTTGTGCAAATCGCGACCCATCTGTTGTGCTGCGCTGATTGGCTGAAATGTATAGGAAAATTACATAAAGGCCCCCTAGAGGGGCCAAAATGGTAATTTGACAAGTACAGGGGGTGTTTTGGTAATTAGCCATCCGAGACCTAATTTGAAAATCCTATAAATTCATCACATTTTTCCTCTTTTAGAAATCTCTTGTCCACCAAGAAACCTCCTTTCTACCATTCCTAATCTCTCCATTTCTCTTCTACCTAAGCTTAAACATCTAGATTACTTCACCTAAATCATTCCTCTCCTTCCATTTTCTCCACCCCTTTCCTTTGTCACTTTCCATATGACTCCACCTATCTAGACATATCCTCAACACCCACTCTTTGCACAAGATTCAAGCAAGGAAGCATCAAGGAAGGATCAAGCTTACAAGAGAGACCCAAGGGTGATTTCTCTCCATTTTACTTCCTTTTCTTGTTTGTAATTATGTGTAATTAAAACCCCTATTTTAGGGGATGATTTGAGAGACTTTTTGGACATGAGTATTTATTAAAGCTTTCAATATTTTGTTTGCATGATTTAAGTTTTATTTACTTTTTAATTAGATCTTGCACTTATGTGATTAATTGAGTTATTGACACACTTGTTAATTACAATATGTTGTAGGATTAATTTGTGATAAAATTGATTGAGTATTGACACACTTGATTGATTAGAGCACATAGTGAATAGGATAGGCTTTTGGAGGGGTGATCAACCTCGATTGCCTAGACCATTTGATTATCACTAACCGATTCCGCCGTGACCCCCTTTCCTTAATCGATTAGGCATTGCGGTGGGAAGTTGTTTAGGGTTCGTAGTGACGGTCTAAACAACACATTTGAATGAGATCGGTCCTAGATTGTGTAGATTGTGCATTAAAGAAGCCATGTATGAATTGCTCATTGTCCATTAGCTACTCTATCATTTCCCTAGAATTCCTATTAATTGTTTATTCCATATTTCTTATCTAGATTTGTTGAGCATTCCACTTTATTATTTTTAGTTAGGTTTATTTTGTATGTATGTTTGATGGTTTGACAAACCATACACTCATTCATCATTTATGATTTATTTTATTGTTTATAGATTAGCTAATTAATTCAACATATTACTCTAATTCCCTGTGGAACGAACTCTAAGCTTACCACAATACTCATTTTCAAAACTTAAAATATATTGCGTAAAGATTCATTTGATAACATTCTTTTGGTAATTCGCAATTTGGTAACGACACAAAAAGCGAGTCATCAAAATGGCGCCGCTGCCGGGGAATTAAAGCGATTGTTGAATTACTTAGTTTTTCTTTGTAGTTTAGATTTTTCATATTTCTTTTGTTATTCATTTTTTTTTTATATATATAGTTAGATTATTTTTTTTTAGTTATTTGTCATTTTCGTTATTTTTAGATTTTATAGTCTTGTTCTTGTTTTTCTTTTATTTTTCTTCTATTTTTCTTTTCAGGAACAATGGATCCTTTTGACTTGCAATTGGCCATATTCAACCGGGACATGGAGTTATTTGCCTCCAGGCACTCGAAGGAAGAAAGAGCTCATGACTCAAATTCTTCCAATATGGGACCGATGGATGGGAGTCCCGTGGAAGAAATGCTAGAGACCATCCAAGCATCACAAATGACATTCGAGCACACTTTGAATGGATGTTTGGAGACAAGTGCACTTAGGTTTTCGGGATTAGAAACTTCATTGAGAAGAATAGAAGTGCACATTGGAGCTATCATGGAAGCCATGCAAGCACAAGAGAGCCAAGAGTTCCCAAATCCACCTATGCTAGAAGAAGCTACCACCATCCATTGGAAGGGTGAGAATGTAGAACACAATTATTTTCATAATTGTGCCATGGAGTCTTCTAGTGTTGAAGGTGAAGAAGTAGGAGAAGAGGAGATGAATGAAGAAATGAAGGAATCAAAGCCTCATGTTCCTCCTACTATTTCGCAAAGCCGCCTACTTAAAAGCATTTGGTATAGTTTGTTTCCTAAACTTATCAAGCCATTTTTTCAAATGAACATTTACTTGCCCTTGCTTTATGTGATTAGGAACACCCCGACGGGCATCAAATTCTTCCAAGACCTAATCGCATATAGGCGCATCTTCGAAACTTTGGAATTCGGTTGACCGATCCAAGTTGCACGTCTAGCGGGGACGTAAAACCAAGCGCTTGGTGGGAGGCAACCCACCTAGGTACAATTTCTTTTCTTGCTTTTTATTTTATTTTATTTCTTGCTTTTTAGTTTTCTTGCTTAGAATAAGGGTGTGAATTGTTTTTGATAGTGGATTTAGGCTTGAATGATAACATATTTTGTCCACATGGATTGTGATATGACTCTTGATGAACTTACATTGCTATATCTCTTGAGTTGATTGATGAATATATAGGATGATATTGAAACACTTGATTTAATTTTTGGGATAAATTCTAAAATGGACATTGATGTGTTGATAAACTCTTTGATTGATGATGTGTTGCGTCGAACTTATTGGTGTATGCCCCAAAGACATTGAGGACAATGTCTAATTTAGGTTTGGGGGTGTGTGCGCAATATCGTCTCTTGTTTGCAAATTGTGTGCAACAAATAGTTTGAGCTAAATTTTTCAAAAATTTTCGAAAATCTTGTGAAAATGCCATGCTTGAGCATACTTTGCTTGTTGAGATTGTGCCCTTGTGTGTGCAAGTGAGGAATTGTGTATCTTTGCCTTGCTTAGTTTAGATTAACTTCATGCCATTTAGGGTTGCATTGCTCAAAGCGCGCTAGTTCTTTTCTCTTGATGTTGAGTGAATATTCAATTGTGCTTTATGGTTAGGAATTAATAGTGGAGACTTCCCGTGAGGTTCACAAACACGACCTAAAAAGCGTATTTTGAGGGAAAGTTTTTACTCTTTAAACACTCATTCAAACACTTGTTGTGCATATTTTAAAATGTCTCATTCACACTTAAATGTTGTTTGCCATAGAACTTATGGACTGCTTGTGGATGCCTTGATTGACTTTGTGGACAAACCTTTAGAAATGATTTTAGGCAATGCATGTGAAAAACCACCAAATTGGCCTAAATACTTCCTATCCCTCTAATGTGTGTGCTCCATAACCCATTTGAAGCCAAACACAATTAAGCTTTTCATTCATGAACCATATCAACATGAAACCATATAGCCTAAACACTAGACTTACCTTATACCAAATGGTTTGCTAAGGCTTAGGGGTTGAATGTAAGCTTTGAGGAGTATCAAAATGTAAGGCGTGTACTTAGGCAAATATGTATGTGCAAACACATGAAAAAGATGAAATGCAATTCTTGAAAAGAAAAAGAAAAGACAAGCAAAGAAAAGAAAAGAAAAGCATAGCAAAAGAAAGAAAAGAAAAAGAAAATGATGAATGAGGCACAAAATGCCTAGATCAATTTTGTAGAATTAAATGAGCTACTCAATGAAAATTAAGAGTAGAAAAATGCACAAAGTAAATTGTAAGCCTAGACGCCTAGTGTGGAATATGCAAGTTGTAATGAGTATGTTGTGCTTAATTAGAATGTATGCCTTAGTGTGACCTTTGGGTGTTTGCAATCCATTCTTCCTATTTATTGACTCACCATTCACCTTTGGCCCCATTACAACCAAATGAAAAGACCTTTTTGATCTTTAGGGATGTCCACTTTGAAAATTTTGGTTGATGCATGTTCTTTCCGTTCATGGTTTTCAATTCCATTCATGAGACAAAATCTTAGAAATTGTGTTTTTAAAGGATCATGTGCAATTATATTTGATATTTTGAGCATAAACTCATATTGCACATGGATTGTGAGTGAAGCCTAGGATTCCGTGAGAAAATGAGAGAATCCGGTGAGGATTAGATGTCGAGGCGAATTACATTCTTTTCCTAATGGCACTTTAGTTTTGAAGCTTAAGCATCTTGAATGTGGAATTGCGTTGTGTGCAATGTTTACTTAGAGTGGTATGTCTTTAATCTTTATTTAGCATATCTTAGATGCATTATTTCCTAATGAGCACAACGTTGGTTTAATCTTTTCACTTTTGGTTTTGCAAGTCGAAATATTGGCTTTTGAGTCTTTTGCAAAGAGTTGGTGCCTTAATGTGATTATATGATTTTTAGATACATGTCCATTGTGTGCTTATGTTTGTTTTGCTCGAGGACGAGCAAAAGACATTTTGATGACTCGCTTTTTGTGTCGTTACCAAATTGCGAATTACCAAAAGAATGTTATCAAATGAATCTTTACGCAATATATTTTAAGTTTTGAAAATGAGTATTGTGGTAAGCTTAGAGTTCGTTCCACAGGGAATTAGAGTAATATGTTGAATTAATTAGCTAATCTATAAACAATAAAATAAATCATAAATGATGAATGAGTGTATGGTTTGTCAAACCATCAAACATACATACAAAATAAACCTAACTAAAAATAATAAAGTGGAATGCTCAACAAATCTAGATAAGAAATATGGAATAAACAATTAATAGGAATTCTAGGGAAATGATAGAGTAGCTAATGGACAATGAGCAATTCATACATGGCTTCTTTAATGCACAATCTACACAATCTAGGACCGATCTCATTCAAATGTGTTGTTTAGACCGTCACTACGAACCCTAAACAACTTCCCACCGCAATGCCTAATCGATTAAGGAAAGGGGGTCACGGCGGAATCGGTTAGTGATAATCAAATGGTCTAGGCAATCGAGGTTGATCACCCCTCCAAAAGCCTATCCTATTCACTATGTGCTCTAATCAATCAAGTGTGTCAATACTCAATCAATTTTATCACAAATTAATCCTACAACATATTGTAATTAACAAGTGTGTCAATAACTCAATTAATCACATAAGTGCAAGATCTAATTAAAAAGTAAATAAAACTTAAATCATGCAAACAAAATATTGAAAGCTTTAATAAATACTCATGTCCAAAAAGTCTCTCAAATCATCCCCTAAAATAGGGGTTTTAATTACACATAATTACAAACAAGAAAAGGAAGTAAAATGGAGAGAAATCACCCTTGGGTCTCTCTTGTAAGCTTGATCCTTCCTTGATGCTTCCTTGCTTGAATCTTGTGCAAAGAGTGGGTGTTGAGGATATGTCTAGATAGGTGGAGTCATATGGAAAGTGACAAAGGAAAGGGGTGGAGAAAATGGAAGGAGAGGAATGATTTAGGTGAAGTAATCTAGATGTTTAAGCTTAGGTAGAAGAGAAATGGAGAGATTAGGAATGGTAGAAAGGAGGTTTCTTGGTGGACAAGAGATTTCTAAAAGAGGAAAAATGTGATGAATTTATAGGATTTTCAAATTAGGTCTCGGATGGCTAATTACCAAAACACCCCCTGTACTTGTCAAATTACCATTTTGGCCCCTCTAGGGGGCCTTTATGTAATTTTCCTATACATTTCAGCCAATCAGCGCAGCACAACAGATGGGTCGCGATTTGCACAAATGGCGACAAAGTGGCGACCTAGGGGCGAAGCAATCAGGTGTGGGAAATCATCTCCCTGTCGCCATGGCGAAAACGGAATGCCAAATGGCGACCCAAGGGCAAAATGGGAAATTAGGCGTGAATTGGGGCTTGAATTGGGTGAGAAGATTCCGGCCAAATGGATGCCCGGAAGTGGAACGAAGCAGCTGCCGGTCGGTTGGGCATTTAATTCCGATCGGAAACCGACCGGAAATAGGCCGGAAAATGGTCGGAAGAAGGAGAAGCAAAACGGCAGCGTTTGGGAAGGGCTGCTGCACGCGTGACCAGAAGGAAGAAGATGATGAACAGTGGGCTTGGGGGGTCTTTAGCAGTCAGGTGGGGTGCTTTTGGGCTGTTGCAAATGGTCAGGTTTGGGCAAGGTTTTGGGCCGCGCATCAGGCCCAAATATCAGGCCTGCTTCTTCTAAATGAAACGGCGGCGTTTTGGGGGGAGAATTGGGCTGCGCGAGCTTGGGCCGAGAGTTGGGCATGCGTTGGATGTGCTTGGGCCAGCTGCACGTGGGCCTGTTGACTTGGCCTGTGTGGGCGCGCAAGAAAATGGGCGTGGGTGCGCTTAGCAGCCCACACTCCCTCACCATAGCAAAACGCACCGTTTAGGCTGCTGACGTGGCAGAGCTCCTGGTCAATTGCAATTCAACCCCTGTTCTCTTCTTTAATCACGATAACTTTAATTCTTCCTCCATAGTTTACACTTTTGCCCCTATTTCACCAAAATTACTCCAATGCCCCTGAACTCTATAAATTCCTGAAAACACTTAATTTACACCATTAAATCACAGAATAATGCCCAAGAATCAAGCAAAAGGAGAAGGAAATGGGGACCAAAATTATACCAATTTTGGTTCGATCAACTTTCAATGTAATTTTTGTTTCGGAATTGTAACAAGAAGGGTGGTCTATCATCGCCATAATTCCTTCTTGGTAGTTGCTAGGTTTTATTTATTTTTATTTATTTTAAGTGCAGTTTTTACTGCAGTTTTTTTTTTAATTTTTATGTGCAGTTTTTTTTTTAAAAGTACTGCAAGTGAATAAAAAAAATTACTGCAGTATTTTATTGTTTAAATAAAGTTGTAATACGTTCTACATCGAAGAATCGAAGACGTGAAGAAAAAGGAAGCAACCGGAACAAAGAACGAGCACCGTGCGCACCCTAGGAGTGGATTGGGCTGCGCAAGGCAAGCCCATTACATGGTGGGCTGTGCACGGCAGCCTTGTGTGGCCTTATGGGCTACGCATGGCAGCCCCTTTGTGGGGTTATGGGCTGTGCACGCCCATGGGAGGAGGCCGAAGGATGAGCGTATGGTTGATGGGCCACTTGAAGATCTTGTACTTCTAAACAATTGTAATTTACTTGTTTTTCTAGGATGGGCCAAAATTGTTGCTATTTAATTTTTGCTTAAATATTACAATATTTGTTATTGTATGATAACATGACATATAGAATAGGAGTGCCACTCATATATCTCTTTTGGTATGAACATGCATTGAATGATTTAGGTATCTAAATTGACATCTAGATAACTTGGTAAATCATTCTATGGGATTTAATCACACGCCTTAAATAATTGAGTGGGAGAAGGTGTTTTTGTAACACCTATGGCCTCCAAGGTTAGTTGAGCTTTATTATTTATTGGTAATCCCCCCAAGGGGCGTCCATGAATGAAATTTAGCAACATACTTCCTTACAAGGATAGACTAGACAATGGACTCAAACGAGATCTACTCCCCAAGGAGGGATTTTCGTGAGAGAAAATTGAGGGTTGATATCTTGGTAACGCACTCAATGTAATTTTATTGATATCCTCCCAAGAGTTCTTGTCAGTAAAATTGCAAGGCTAAAATTGAAAACGCTGGTTGTTATGTTAACAATTAGGTGGGACCTAGTCTAACTAGTAAATGGTGCGAACTCCCAAAGGAGGCGTAACATTTATGGGTGTTGGATCACCGTTGAATTTTTATGATTGAGTTATTTATTTAATTTAAGATAATTATTTAAAGTGCTTTATCATGATTAGTTACTTATATATGTTTTGTTTTTATTCAGAAATCATTACCCCATCACTTATAAACATCCTGAAAGATAACACTTTAGCTGGAGATAATTATGTCACATGGAAAAGGAAAATTGGGTTGTTGTTGCAAAGTGAAAAACATAAGTTTGTTCTAACTACTCCTAAACCACCTGCTCCTAATAATGAATCTAGCATAATGCAAAGAGATGAGTATGAGCAGTGGAAGACTTGAGATGATATGGCCAAATGTTATATTATGGCCACTATCTCCGACGTGTTGCAACAGCAGCATGAAGAAATGGAGTCCGCTGCTGATATAATGATGTCTCTAGAGGAGATGTTTGCTATGAAGTCCAGGACGACTAAGAGAGAGGCAGTGACTGCTTTAATGAATCTTAGGATGAAACCTGGATAGGCTGTGAAGGATCACATGATGAAAGTCATAGCACATCTCAACATTGCTGAATTGCATGGCGCTGAGATAGATGGTGAGACAAAAATTGATATGGTTGTCAATTCATTGTCAGATTCCTTTAATCAGTTCAAATTGGACTACACTTTGAACAAAAAGGAATACACCTTACAGAGCCTGATGCAAGGTGTTCAAAGTACTGAAAAGATCCTTATGAAAAGCAAAGGTCAAGAGATTCATATGGTTGGTAAAGTTGCTACTGTTAAGACTCGTCAGAAGGTCAAGAAACAACAGAAGAAAAAGCAACTTGGGCCTACCAAGAAGGAGACCAAGAAAGTAACCAAGATCAAAGGGAAATTCTTCCTTTGTGGTGAAAAGGGACATTGGAAAAGAAATTGCCCAAAGTCCCAGAACAAGAAGGAAGAAGGTAATGTGAATTATCTTGAAACATGTTTTTTGGCGGATTCTACAGATTCTTGGATCATAGACTCTGGAGCCACTAATCATGTTTGTTATTCCTTGCAGGGGTTCCAAGAAAGGTGAAGGCTGAGTAAGAATGAAATCAATTTGCGCTTGGGCAATGGATCGTTAGTGTCTGCAAGTGCAATGGGAGATATTAGAGTTTATATGGATTCTAGAAGGCATTTAGATTTAATAGACGTTTATTATGTACCTCAATTCAAGAGGAATTTAATTTCAGTTTCTTGTTTGAATAAATTTGGATATTCGGTTACTTTTAATAAAGTTTTTATTATTAGTAAGAATGACAAAATTATTTGCCAAGGTACATTGGAAAATGGTCTATACTTTTTGCATAGAAATATCTCTCACTCGTTAGACACAGAAATAACGAAACTTAATCATAAAAGAGTTAAATTATCAAAAGATGAAACCTACCTATGGCATTTACGCCTAGGTCATATTAACCTTAATAGGATTAAAAGATTGGTAAGTGACTGACCTTTGAGTGACTTAAAGGTTGATGATCTACCAACTTGTGAATCTTGTTTGGAAGGTAAAATGACCAAAAGGACGTTCTCTGCCAAAGGTGCCAGAGCTACTGAATGTTTAGGATTGATACACACTGATGTATGTGGACCTATGAGCATTCAAGCTAGAGGTGGATATGAGTACTTCATCACTTTCACAGATGATTACTCAAGATTTGGCTATGTGTATCTCATGCGACATAAGTCAGATGCTTTTGACATGTTGACATGTTCAAAGCATTCAAAGTTGAAGTGGAAAATCAGCTTGAGAAACACATAAAAATCTTGAGATCTGATCGTGGTAGAGAATATCTATCTGGTGAGTTTCAGCCATATCTTATTGATAATGGGATAGTTTCTCAGTTTTCTGCACCAGGTACACCTCAACAAAATGGGGTAGTAGAAAGGAGAAATAGAACTCTTTTGGATATGGTTAGGTCTATGTTGAGTTATTCAACACTTCCTATTTCTTTTTGGGGATATGCTTTACAAATTGCTATATACATTCTAAACGATGTACCATCTAAGTCTGTTCCTAAAACACCACATGAGTTGTGGACTGGGCGCAAGCCTAGTTTACAACACTTAAGGATATTCTTGTTAACAATTGGACTTTAGCTATTTCTCACTCTAGGGGCTTTAGGTGAGTCATGGTTAGAGTTGCAATTATTGGTCTTTGGCTGTCTCTCACGCTTGGGGCTCTAGGTGAGTTATGGTTGGAGATACAATCACTCTTTCCACATTCATTGTACCTAACGTTGCCATTTTACATTATCGTGTTAATATTGGGACTCAATTTAGCATCGATTTGTAGAATGTGTTCACATATGTTGGTTGAGGTTTTCGTGTTTGAGAGGCTCCTAACACACTCTTCAACCATTAGCTCTATGAATGGGTATAAATTGGATTGAGGCAAGAACGAACCCTTAACTAAAATTGGATGTCCTTAATGTCTAACAACCAACTATTTGTGCACTTATATATGGTGAACTTGTTGAACCTTGTGTGACCATTTTCATGCATCTCTCCTATCCACCATTTTATATATCACATTAAACACCATTCTCACCCTTCCATATTCTCTTTGCTTGTATTTATTTTCAATTTCATTCTCTACACACATACACACACATTGCATTGTACATATATTTCACACACACCATTCTCACCTTTTCGCATTCTATTTACATGCTTACAATAAACTCTAGAACTTGATACGGTTGACGGATCGCACCTCCCTGCGGAATGATACCCTTGCTTGTCGCTTTACTAGTCTTTTGCTAGTTTAGAGCACATTGCGTAGGAAACCCCTTTTACACAAAAAATCTTTTGATCCTCGCGATTCTTTCAACAACGGAAAAAACGAGTATCACATGGCAACATTGAAATGCAAACTACGACATTGATTTAAATGATGTGGTCGTGGTTTGGGAAATGGCATAGGGGGCAACATAGGCGTGATTGTGTGGCTTGGATTCTAGCATTTTGGGGTGCAGAGAAGTTGACAACTAGGTTCACAGTGAGGTCACCGTTTGATTGGGCCGAAAACCGGCCGGAGATCGGTTAGAAAAGGTACTCTCCAGCGACTTGTAGTTAAGGTTTGGAAGCTGCCATGGCTACTGCACACGTGAGGAACAAGAAGATTAAAGATGACTTGGGGTGCATTCAGCATTGGACTGGGGTACACGCCGGATGCTTCACTTTTGTCTCATATGGGGTGCATTTAGAAAAGTACTAGGGTGTAATCAGGTTGCACTTGAGGAAGGTGGCCAATGTTTGGGCTTGATATTTGGGCTTGATATTTGGCCCACGCATTAGGCCCAATTGATTTGCCTTCTACACTTGAAACACAACATTTCAATAAATGAGGGCTGGTGGGGTGCATGTAGAAGAGGGCTGAGGTTTATTCAGAGGCCCACTTAACCTTCAAAGCACACCGCATCAGTTAGTGACATGGCGTGCTTGTCTGGTTTGCTTGGCGAATTACAATTAGGTCATTTGCTTTCTTCCATATTTGCAATAACTTCAATCTTCCCTCACATTTTACACTTTTGCCCCCAATTGACCAAAATTACTTCAAAGCCAGTGTACTTTATAAATACCTGAAAAAACTCAATTTACACAATTAAATCACAGGATATTGTCCGAGAATCAAGCAAAAAGAAAAGGAATTTCAGGCAAAAATCATACCAATTTTGGTTCGATCAAATACCCTCAAAGCTATATTTTGCTTGTCCTTGAGCAAAACAAACATAAGCACTCATGGACATGTTTCAACTATCAAACTATCAACATTAAGCATTGACTCTTTGTAAAGGACTCAAAAGTCAATATTTGACTTGCAAAACCAAAATCGAAGAGATTTAACCAACGTTATGCTCATTAGGAAATAATGCATGTAAGAGATGCTAAATGAAGATTAAAGTCAGGCATTCTAAGTACACATTGCACCCAACATGATCCTACATTCAAGATGCTAAAGTTTCAAAAACTATAGTGTCATTCGGTAGAGAATGTAATTCGCCTGGACATCTAATCCTCACCAGATTCTCTCATTTTCGATAGATCCTAGGCTTCACTCACAATCCATATGCAATATGAGTTTGAAAATTTGTCTCATTAATGAAATTGAAAGCCATGAACTGAAAAGAACATGCATCAACCAAAATTTCCAAAGTGGACATCCCTAAAGATCAAATATGTGTTTCATTTGGTTGTAATGGGATGTAAGGTGAATGGTGAGTCAATAAATGGGAAATATTGATAGCAAACACCCAATGGTCACACTAAGACATACATTCTAATTAAGCACAATTTGCTCATTACAACTTGCATAATCCACACTTTGGCATCCAGGCTTACAATTTACTTTGTGCATTTTCTACTTTTAATTTTATTGAGTAGCTCATTTAATTCCACATAATTCATCTAGGCACATTGTGCCTCATTCATCTTTTCTTTTCTTTCTTTTGCTTTGCTTTTCTTTTCTTTTCATTGCTTTTCTTTTCTTTTCTTTTCCTTTCAAGCATTGCATTTCATCTTTTTAATGTGTTCGCACATACATACTTGCCTAGGTACACGCCTTACAATCTTAGTACACCTTAAAACTTACATTCAACCCCTAAGCCTTAGCAAACCATTTGGTACAAAGGTAAGTCTAGTGTTTAAGCTATATGGTTTATGTTGATGTGGTTCATGAATGAAAAGCTTAATAGTGTTTGACTTCAAATGGGCAACGGAGCACATATATTAGAGGGATTGAAAGTATTTATGCCAATTTGGTGGTTTGTCACAGGCATTGCCTAAAATCATCTCTAAAGGTTTGTCCACAAAGTCAATTAAGGCATCCACAAGCAGTCCATATGTCCTATGGCAAACAACATTTAAGTGCAAATGAAACATTTTAAATATGCTTAACATGTGTGTTTGAATGAGTGTTTAAAGAGTGAAAAATTTCCCTTAAAAGAAGCTTTTTAGGACGTGTTTGTGAACCTCACCGGAAGTCTCCACTATGAATTCCTAACCTTCAAGCACAATTGAGTATTTACTCCAACATCAAGAGAAAAGAACTAGCGCGCTTCGTGTAGTGAACCCTAAATGGAATGAAGTTAATCTAAACTAAGCAAGGCAAAGAAGCACAATTCCTTACTCGCACACACAATGGCATAATCTCTACAAGCAAAATATGCTCAAGCATGACATTATTACTAGATTTTCAAAAAAAATTAAAAATTTAGAAAAACATTTGCATATTGCAAACAAGAGACGGTGTTGTGCACACACCCCCAAACCTAAATTAGACATTGTCCTCAATGTCTTTAGGGCATATAAAACCGGTAAACGTGGCGCAACACACATCCACAATCAAAGAGTTTAAAACACAATCTATGTCCATATTAAAATTTATCCCAAAGATTGGAATCAAGTGGTTCAATATCATCATATATATTCATCAACAACTCAAGAGATATAGCAATGTAAGTTCATCAAGAGTCACATCACAATCCATGTTGACAAAATATGTGATCATTCTTCAAGCCTAAATCCACTATCACAAACAATTCTCACCCTTATTCTAAACAAGAAACTAAAAAGCAAGAAATAAAACAAATGAAAAACTAAGCAAGGAAAGAAATTGTAACTAGGTGGGTTGCCTCCCACCAAGCGCTTGGTTTTACGTCCCCGCTAGACGTGCTACTCGAATTGGTCAACCAAATTCCAAGGCTTCGAAGATACGCCGACGTGAGATTAGATCTTGGAAATATTTGGTGTGCATCGATGTGTTCCTAATCACAACAAGCAAAGGCAAGTAAAAGTGCACTTGAAAAAGTGGTTTAGAAAGTTTAGAAAACATCATATACCAATTGCTTCTGTGTAGGCAGCATGGACGAGCAATGGGAGGGACATAAGGCATGGATTCCTTGTATAGGAGCAGTGCCACAAAAGAGACATCATTCGCTTCCTTTGCTATATCTTCTATCTCCTCATTTTCTATTTCCTTTCTTGAAGCACAAGGCAAATCATCAAAGAAATCAAAGCTAACTTCGGTTTTGACATTCTCACCATTCAAACAGATGGTAGGAGCATTTTCCTTCACCGAATTGCTCGAAGGCTCTTCATTTACATACTTTGCATGGCTTCGGCAATAATCTCAAAGTGCTTTTTCATTCTTCTAATTGAGGCTTCCATCCTCTCATCTCGTTGTTGCCACATTTGATCTTGTTGTTACCATCCTTGTTCATTGGCTTGTATGTTGGCTTGAGATCTTTGTTGGAAGGCTTGAGCACTTTGAATAAAATCATTCAATGTCTCCTCTTGAGATCGCACATAAGCATTAGCTTGAGTGTCTTGATCTCTCCTCCAATCCGGCTTGTATGAATCGGCACAGCATTCATAATTTGGCCCTGGATTGTCGAAATCACCACATGGTTCATGCATAGGCCATGAATTGTAGGAATTTGACATTTGGGCTTGTCTACCATCATTAGAAAACTCTTCTCTTGAATGGAAACCCCATGTCTTGTGCCCATACATTCCACAAAATGTGCAAGCTATAGCCTCCGCTTGTCCTATTCCCGAAGTCCTTGAAGCAAAAAACTCCATTTGCCTATTAAATTCCTCCAAGTGCAAAGTGAATGGATCTATTGCTTCTGAAAAGAAAAATAAAAGGAAAATGAAAACAAGACAAAAAAAAAAAACAAAAAAAAAAAAAACAAGGCTAGAAAATCTAAAAATAATAAAAATGACAAACAACCTAAAAAAAAAAAAATCTAACCACAAAAATGAATAACAAAAGAAATATGAAAATTTAACAAACAAACTAAAAACTAGCAAAATATAACAATTAAAAGAAAACAAATGTTAGTAGGCTAACTAATAAGATTCTAAGCTACAAAGAAAACTTAAGTAATTCAACAATCGCTACTAATTCCCCGGCAGCGGCGCCATTTTGATCACCTGCTTTTTGTGTCATTACCAAATTGTGAATTATCAAAAGATTTTTATAAAGGAATTCCTACACAATGTGCTCTAAGTTTTGAAAGCTAGTAAAGCGGTAAGTTTAGGATCATTCCACAGGGAATTAAAGTAATTAGTTGAATTATTTAACTAATCTAAAATGCAAATAAAGTAAATCATGGTAGTTTGAATGGTGTATGGTTTAAGAAACCATCAAACATACATGAAAGTAAATATAACAAAAATGTAAAGAGAATAAGAATAGATAGGAATCCAATATCAACAACAAAGATAAGAAAATGATTAAACAATTAATTGGAAGTCTAGGGAAATGATAGAGTAGCTAATGGATGTTGAGCAATTCATTAATGGCTTTATTAACATACTATTCACACAATCATGGACCAATCTCATTCAAAAGTGTTGTTTAGACCGTCAGTACGGACCATAAACAACTTCCCACCAAAATGCCTAACCAATTAAGGAGAGGGGGTCAAGGTGGGATCGGTTAGTGGTGATTAAAGGCCTAGGCAATCGTGGTAGGCCTACCCTACAAAAGCCTATCCTATTCATTATGTGATTAATCAAGTGTGTCAATAACTTAATCAATTTATCACAAATTATCCTACAACATATTATAATCAATAAGTGTGTCAATACTCAATTAATCACATAAGGGCAAGATCTAATTAAAAAGTGAATAAAACTATAATTGATTAAACATAATATTCAAAGCCTTAACAAATATTCATTGTCTAAAAAGTCTCTCAAATCATCCCCTTAGAAAGGGGGTTTAATTACACATAATCACAAACAAAGAAAGGAAGTAAAATGGAGAGAAATCACCTTTGGGTCTCTCTTGTAAGCTTGATCCTTCCTTGAGCTTTCTTACTTGAGTCTTGTGCAAAGATTGGGTGTTGAGGATGTATCTAGATAGGTGGAGTCATATGGAAAGTGACAAAGGAAATGGGTGGAGAAAATGGATAGAGAAGAGTGATTTAGGTGAAGTAATCTAGGTGTTTATTGGAGAGGAGAATGGTGGGATTAAGAATGGTAGAAGAAAGGAGGTTTCTTGATTGTCAAGAGTTGTCTAAAAGGGGAAAATAGTGATGTATTTATAGGAATTTCAAATTAGGTCACAGATGGTTAATTACCAAAACACCCCTCTTGCATGGCAAATTATCATTTAGTCCATAATAGGGGTGCATCTTGTAATTTTCCCCACCAATCACATTAGAACAGAGTGAATGTCGTAGTTTTAGGTTCATGGTGACGCTTGGGATATGAAAATAGTGGCTCCATCAGTTGCCAAAACAATTCCCTGTCACCATGGCGACATCGAAATGCAAACTGCGATATTGATTTACACGGTGTGGTCGCGGTTTGGGAATGGCGACATAGGGGCGACATAGGGGCGACATAGGCATGATTGTGTGGCTTAGATTCCGGTGTTTTGGTGCACCGAGAAGTTGACGACCAGGTTCACAATGAGGTCGTCGTTTGATTGGGACAAAAACCGACCGGAGATAGGTCAGAAAAGCTACTCTCCAGCGATTTTTAGGCTACTGCACACATGAGGAAACAGAAGATTAAAGATGACTTGGGGTGCATTCAGCATTAGACTGGGGTACATGCAGGCTGCTTCACTTTTGTCTCATATAGGGTGCATTTAGAAAAAAACTAGGGTGTAATCAGGTTGCACTTGAAAAAGGTGGCCAACGTTTAGGCTATTTGGCCCACATATTAGGCCCAATTGATTTGCCTTCTACAATTGAAACACATCATTTCAATAAATGAGGGCTGGTGGGGTGCGCGCAGAAGAGGGCCAAGGTTCATTCAGAGGCCCACTTATCCTTTAAAGCGCTCTTGTCTGGTTTGCTTGGCGTATTAGAGTTAGGTCCACTGCTTTCTTTCATATTTGCGATAACTTCAATCTTCCTCACATTTTACACTTTTGCCCCTAATTGACCAAAATTACTCCAAAGCCCATGTACTTTATAAATGCCTGAAAACACTCAATTTACACAATTAAATCATAGGATATTGCTCGAGAATCAAGCAAAAAGAGAAGGAATTTAGGGCCAAAATCATACCAATTTTTGTTCGATCACCTTTACCTCCTCCCACAAAAGCAAAGGTCCTAGTGAAAAAGAGAAAAAATAGGGTCCTTCAAGAGATGGCCCTTGAGATGTTGCTTAGCAAAAATGTCCCTAGGAACCTTTAGGCCGAAACCGTCAACACGACTTGCTATATTGGAAATACAATCTTCCTAAGGCTTGGCACTAGGCAAACCTCCTATGAGTTGTGGAGAGGTAGAAAACCAAATGTTAGCTACTTCCACTCCTTTGGAAGAAAATGTTACATTTTAAATGACCGTGATCAACTTGGCAAGTTTGATGCTAAGAGTGATTATGATATCTTTATTGGCTATGCCTTGAATAGTAGAGCCTATAGAGTTTTCATTTTGAAGACTCGAAGTGTCATGGAATCATCTAATATTGACATTGACGATACTAGGCTTAAGTGTAAGATCCTCAAAGTTTGATTGGCTTATTTCGGTGACAAACCACAATTAGGGTTTGAAATGTAAGGGTAGCTTAGGTGATTGATGATCAAGCTCAAAGGCCCTCTCAAGACCTCAAGATGATAAGCACTTCAAAGGTATATCTATTGTGCTTACTTAGTTGCACACACACACTTATCATGTTTGCATATGTGTATATTGCTCTTGTGTGCATTCTCTTCACATGTGATATTTCACACTTGCACTTTGTTGTTGTATCTTGTTTTATGTTAATCTATCTAGTAATTTGTTTCTCTAATAACGTTTGGAAATGTCAGTGCTTGCACGATGGTGTGCTTGGTTTAGTGCGAAGATCGCCTACGGAGAATGCCATTGGTTTCTCCTTTGTTTTCACCACAATTGGTGAAACGACGGTTTGATCTGCGGCCCTGACAGTTGAATGGAACCATCATTTTATTCCAGAAGATTTTGGAGTGTTTCTATGGTTTCAATCGTCAGTCGAGACCTGATTGATTTAAATATCTCGGTCTCAAATCGGTGATTGGATTCGGTGGCCATGAAACCATCGAATGAAACTACCATTGTTCCCCTGTTCTCTCGGGATTCAATTCGACGGTTGGTGGCTATTGAATGAAACCGCCGATTGGCGCGTTTCAGGTGTAAACTTGACTTTTCACAAAGATTTTTATTAGCCTCTATAAATACACCATTATGTCACTCTCTTTCATTCACCTCTTTGATTATCAAGAACCCTAAAATAGAAAGAGGGATTTTTAAAGAGAAAAGGCAACAAGATTGCTCCTTTAATTATCTAAACACATATCCATGTGCATCAAACATCATCCAAACATCATTTAGGATCATGTAGGATGTATTCATGCATGGCTCTTCTTCAACACACATGGGTAAGTTGAACACTAATTTCATCTAATCTTAGTGTTGTTACTTAGCAATTTATCTCATTTATAACTTGTATGTTTTTAGATTAATTTCTACTTACAAGATTGAGATTATGTGTTGATTGTTTGAGTGTTGTATTGTTATAGCTAACCTAGGATTGCTTATCTTATATAGCTATGCTTTATGCCATGACATATATCGATTGATTTAATTGACACTTTTAATCCTAGATAAGCATTTAGTGTAACCTAGCATTAAATTGCATTTTGGATATTATTGCATATTCACTTAGGTTGTTTTATCTCTTCATTGAGAAGTAAGTCTTGTAGCTAAGATTCCTTAGGCCAAAAGTAAATTGATCTAGGGTTGCTATTAAAGGCCTACGGGTAGCAGAGGTGGGTTAGTGACCGAGTAGGGTTTGACATGGTCAACCTAGGTTGTGGACACCTTTACAAATAGTGATTTCGAGGATCGTCTGTGGCACACATAACAGCCCATGGTTTTTCTTTGTTGAAGGTTTCCACGTAAAAATCAAGTATCATTTATTTTCCACACTATTACACTTGATTTATTGTTTTGACTAGATTGGAGTTATTTTCATAAAATTGACTAATTGCAAAAATTGGGTAATAACTGGATTAAAATCTGTTCAACCCCCCTCTAGATAATATTAGAACACACCGTTATTTGTTTCAATTGGTACCAAAACGGGTTCCTAGATATACTTAGGTGATCCTTGCTCATTTTGGTGTGTTTTTTATTTTGTGTGATTTTTGATCATTCATACATTTGCATTCATTTCATTCATTCATAAACATTATGAGTGGAAACGATGGTGGCAATGAGGGTGCTTCAAGCACAAGACCTCCCATACTCGCTAGGTTGAATTATGCCTCTTGGAAAGGCAAGATGGAGTCGTACATTTGCTAAATCCATGATAAGGCATGGATGTGGTGATTGAAGATGGCTACGTTCCACCAATGATGACTTTTACGGGTTGAGGAGAGGATGTACTCAAACCAAAGGCACAATGGAATGCGCAAGAGTTTTATAAGTTCCTAGAGTTTGATTGGCTTATTTCGGTGACAAACCACATTTGGGGTTTGATGTAAGGGTAGCTTAGGCATTTGATTGATGGTGCTCATGCACAGCAAATGCCCTCTCAAGTCCTCAAGAGAAGAAGCACACCAAAGGTAAAATTCTTGTGCTTATTTGCAATGAAGAGACTTAGTTGCACACACACACAACTCATGCAAATCTCTAATTCCTTGTATGTTGTGTGTTTTATTTGTGTGCATTCATGTTCATTGATATCTGTTCATGCAAGTTTAAATGATTGCATCTTGTGTGTTACTTTCCTTGACATGTTTAGGCTTAGGTTGCATGCATTTTGTGAAGGCGCTGTACAAAGCGTTGTTGAGAGCGTTGTTCGTACATCGCCCATCTAAGACTTGGTGGCTTTTGGGCAAAGCGTTGTACAAACCTAATTCATTTTATTGGGTTGCTATACAGTCACTGTACAAAGCGCTCTGTACAGCGACACTCTGTTTCCTAAGAAGAATAGAGATTTGGCACTATTGGGTCGCTCTATAGAAGTGCTATTCGTAGAGCGACAATGAAGAATGTTCTTCATTTTCCCAGGTAGGTGCTGTACAAGTTGCTCTGCGTACAACAACTCTACAACAACTCGTACAGCACCCAAGGCAAATTTGTGTCAACTTATTAAAATGCCATATTTTCATTTTGACACCCTATATATATGCCTCTTTGACTTTAGGTCGAATTAGAGAGTTCAAAATCATATTTTTCCAAGAGAAAAATTCACAAAATAACTCACCTTTAATCACTCAAACACTTATCCTTGTGCATCAAACATCATCTAGCATCATTCATGATCATCTAGATGCCATCTATGCATGGATTTTGTTTAACACACTTTGCTTGGTCAATTGGTCACTTATATCTTACATATTTTGTGTCTTACTTTACAAGTAATCTCATTTATCAGTTGTATGTTATTAGAACATATTCTATTTACAAGATTGAGATTATTGTGTTGAATGTTTGAGAGTTGTAATTTGATAGCTATGACCTAGGATGGCTTAATCTTTGATAGCTAAGTTATATGCCATGTCATATAGTAAAATTGATATCTAGGAGTTTGATTATTGTCATCTTTCATCCTAGATAAGCATTTAGTGTAACGTAGCATTACTTGCTTTCCTGAATATCATTTTATTCACATAGGTTGTTTAATCTCTTCATTGAGAAGTAAGTCTCGTGGCTAAGATGGCTTAGTTCGCAAGCAAATTAGACTAGGTTTACTTTTAAAGGCCTGAGGGTAGAAGTGGTGGGTTAGTGACCGTAGTGTTTGACGTGGTTAACATAGGTGTGGACACCATTTCAATTAGTGGTTTCGAGGTTCGTGTGTGGTGCACATAACAGCTTATGGTTTTTCCTTGTTGATGGTTTCCACGTAAAAATCAAGTATCTTTTAAATTCCTCATTATTACATTTTATTTTATTTTGTGACTAGTTGGAGTTTAAATTTTGAATATTGACTAATCAAGAATTTGGTAATATAACTTGATTAAAATCTATTCACCCCCCCCCCCCCCCCCTCTCTCTCCTCAAGATAATATTAGAACACAATGTGTAATATTCAAGTTTGAGGCATCAAAATAGAATAGGAAGGCGATGCACGCCATCCTATGTCCCATGAACGAGAATCAATATAAATTGATTCAAAACATTAGGATCGCCAAAGAGGCGTGGGACATCTTAGAGACGGCACATGAGGGAACTGAAGTGGTTAAGGACTCCAAGCTTCAAGTCCTTCAAACTCAATTTGAGTTGCTTAAGATGGAGGAGAATGAGTGCTTCAATGACTTCAAGATCAAGTTGATGTACATAGTCAACCAAAGTCATCAACTTGGTGACCCTTACTCGGATAGAAGGATCAAGCAAAAGATAATAAGATCGCTTCCTAAGAGGTTTGAGTCCAAGGTTACGGCTTTAGAGGAGAATAGTGGTTACAAGGATATGAAGCCGAGTGAGGTGATTGGGAGACTTCTAGCTTATAAGTCTAGGAAGGGTCCTATCTCCACACCTCCTAAAAAGCAAAAGGGAATTGCTTTGAAAGCCTCTAAAGTGGAGAAGGAGGAGAATGATGACTCGGACGAAGACATGACCTTGTTAATGAGAAGGTTCAAGAAATTTGTCAAGTCTGAGAAGAAGGGTTTTGGTTCCAAGGGCTAAGATTTGAAGAAAAAGGCACCCTTTAAGAAGTTTGAGCCTAGGCAAGAGAAGAACGAAAGGAAAGGCATCCAATGCTATGAATGTGGTGGCATAGGACACATCGCTCCCGATTGTGGAAATTTAAAGAGCAAGAAGAAGGGAAAGGTGATGGCCGCCATTTGGAGTGGAAGTGATGACTCCGATGAGAGAGACGAGTCTTCGGATGATGAAGAAATCATGGCTAACTTCATAGCCTTTGCCTCCTCCCATAAGAGCAAAGTTACTAGTAAAGAAGAGGAAGAGGATCAAGAGGAAAATGACTCAAGTGAAGATTACTCATCATCTAACTCTACAAATGGAAGTGTGGAGAAAATGGATCTTTAAGACTACATCACTAAGTTTGAAAGCTCGAGGATGAAGAACAAGTGAGAGGTTTGAAGGTTGAAAGAAGAAAACCTTGAACTATCAACCCAAATTGATCAATTAAGTGAAGAAGTAGTGAGATCCATGAAGAATGAAGATAAGCTAAGAGAGGAGTTAGCCTTATCTAAGAAGAATAAAGAAAGCTTGAAGAAGGAGTTCGAAGAAGCTAAATGGTCAATGACTAGAATGGCCTCTAGCACCAAGAAGTTTGACCACATGTTAAGTGTTGGAAAGAATTCTTATGACAAGAGAGGTCTTGGGTTTGAAGATGGCAATGAGACCTCCACTCCCAACAGAACCGTGTTTGTCAAGAGCTTGAGCAACAAAGAAGTTTCACTGGTGCAAACTCCTAAGAAGAAGATTGATCTAGGACAATGCTCACATAGTGCACAAGTGAAGGTGGCACCAAGAAAGCAACCTCAAGCTCAACCTACAAGAGCTCCCCAAGCCAACTTTCCTCAACAATTTGCTTATCAAGGAAAGAGACCAATCATGCAAGCAAGCAAGCTAGACCGGTTCAACAACGAAGAAGCAATGAACAAATTTAACCACAACGACATGGGAAGGCTTCTATGCTTGCTCAAGGACATGGTATGATTCATAACTTCATCCCTACATGTCCTTTTTGTGGTATTGATGGTCATATTAGACCAAATTTCTTTCATTACATTAAAATGCGTAGAGTTAAAAGCATGGTTGAAAATAAAAGGAGTAGAGCCAAGATGCATGTTCCTAAGAATGATAGAACAAATTTGCATGCTCCTAGGACATCTAGAGCCCATGTACCATTGACCACTAGGAAAGAAAGTGTTTCACCTAGGTGGATTAGAAGGGATGCTTATTTTTGCCATGTTGCACAAATTGCCTTGAGGCAAATTCTTCAAATTTTTGGTATTTAGATAGTGGGTGCTCAAGGCACATGATGGGAAACAAGAGTTTCTTTGAGACTCTTGTCATGGAGGAAAGGGGATGTGTCAACTTTTGTGATGGATATAAAAATAAAGTTGCAGGGAAAGGAACCATTTCCATTCCCGGATTACCCTAATTGTCCAATGCTTTATATGTTGATGGCTTGAAAACCAATTTAATAAGCATTTCTCATCTTAGGGATGAAAGATTTTTTGTCTTGTTTAGCAAAGACGATTGCTCAATCCTAAAGCCCGTGGACAAACCTTATTAAAAGGTATGAGATCTAGCGACAATTGCTATTGTCTTGAGGCTAGAATTGTCTCTTGTAATATGTCCAAGGATGAGCAAATTGAGTTGTGGCATGAAAGACTTGGCCACATGAACTATCGAGATTTATGAATCCTAGATAAGTTCAATGTTGTGCATGGCCATCCCAAGTTTCGGAAGAAAGTCAATGGTGTTTGTGGACCTTGCCAATAAGGAAAACAAACCAACAACATGCACAAGAAGGGCAAGTATCTCTCTACCAAGGAGCCGCTAGAGCTTCTCCATATGGATCTTATGGGTCCCATGCAAATCAAGAGCTTAGGTGGAAAGAGATACATTTTTGTTTGTGTAGATGATTTCTCTAGGTACACATGGACATATTTCCTTAAAGAAAAATCTGAAAATTTTGTTAAGTTTAAAATGCTTTGCACTAAACTTTAAAATGAAAAAAACTCTAACATTAAAAGCATTAAACAGATTAGAAATGACCATAGGAGAGAGTTTGAGAATGCCTACTTTGAAAGCTATTGCAATAGCTTAGGCATCTCCCATGAGTTTTCGGCTCCTAGGACACCTCAACAAAATGGAGTTATTGAGAGGAAGAATCGGGTCCTTCAAGAGATGGCCCGTGTGATGTTGCTTAGCAACAATTTCCCTAGAAACCTATGGGTCGAAACCATCAATACGTATTGATACATAGGAAATAGAGTTTTCCTAAGGCCCAACACTAAGCAAACCTCCTATGAGTTGTGGAGAGGTAGAAAACCGAATGTTAGCTACTTCCACTCCTTTGGATGCAAATGCTACATTCTAAATGACCGTGATCAACTTGGCAAGTTTGATACTAAGAGTGATGAGGGTATCTTTATTGGTTATGCCTTGAATAGTAGAGCCTATAGAGTTTTCAACTTGAAGACTCGGAGAGTCATGGAATCATCAAATGTTGTCATTGATGATAATAGGCTCAAGTCTAGTGACCATGAGGAGGAGGTTGTTATAGTTGATGACTCTCCTTTGGAAAAGGTTGTGAAGACTCCTATTATTGGGACGTCAAACCTTAATGATGAGGACACATAACCTATTGATAAAGTTCCTCTCTTGAACTTTAAAGAACCCGCTTCATGGGTTAGATATCTCCATAACAAAGATGATGTTATTGGAGATGTGAATGAGGGTATTAGGACTAGGCGTCAAATAGTTAATCTTATTAGTTATACGCTACACCTCTCAAATTGAACCCAAAAAGGTTGATGAAACCTTAAATGATGAATTTCTGGTTCTTGCCATGCACGAAGAGCTAAACCAATTCGAAAGGAATAAGGTTTGGACTCTAGTTCCTAGGCCTAAAAGCACAAATGTTATAGGAACCAAATGGATATATAGGAACAAATCCGATAAGGATGGCAACATAGTGCGTAACAAGGCAAGACTTGTTGCACAAGAGTACTCTCAAATTAAGGGTATCGTCTTTTAGGAGACATTTGCTCCTGTTGCCCGTTTAGAGTCCATTAGGCTTCTCTTGTCCATATCTTGTGTGCATAAGTTCATATTGCACCAAATGGACGTGAAGAGTGTCTTCCTCAATGGCTTCTTGCAATAGGAAGTGTTTGTTGAAAAACTCAAGGGGTTTGTGGATGCATATCACCCTAACCATGTCTATCGCCTCAAAAATGCTCTTTATGGGTTGAAACAAGCACTGAGAGCTTGGTATGAGCACCTCACTCAATTTCTTGTTGACAATGACTATACAATGTGATATGAACCACACCAAGAGTAGTGAGACCTAGAACCAATATATGGTGACAAAGGATCATTTTCTAATTCAAGTTTATAAACAAAGAAAATAATAGGACTGCGACCCATTATCTATATGGAGATAATATTATTCCATTCCCAAAAAGTCTCCTGAAAAATACATCAATGAGTCCCTTAAATGCTAAAAATATCTAAATCCCTAGAAAAGAAAGATAAAGGAAATAAATTACTCAGCAATTAATTGCCTTACAATTAGGAAAGTAAAAAGAATAAAACTAGCTACTAGTTGACTTTGTTTGGGAAACAAACGGCTATTTATTTGGAAAATAATTAAAAATAGAAAATATGCTAAAACTGGGACTCCTCCAATCATATGCAAATATGATAAAATTAGGACTCCTTCAACCATACAGAATTAAGCTGAAAGTTAGACTCTTCAGCTCAAGTCTTCACATAGTAAGATAGATGGTTGAATTTGGGCATGTTGTGATTTGTTACGGAGGACTGAGTCTTCATAACGTCTATAGGGATTGTCTTGGGCTTCTCGGAAAAATATTATAGTAGACGATCCGAATCCATATGCCCTCTATAAAGGCCCACAAAGTTCCACCCGGCGTCTAGCTCAAGTCTTTGCGCAACAAGATAGATGGCTGAATTTGGGCCTGTTGTGATCTGTTACTAATGACGGAGTCATCAGAACATATGAAGGGCTCATCTTGGGGTTTCTAAAAACATATTATAATAGATGATCCGACCCCATATTCCCTCTATAGAGGTACACAAAGTTCGGCACGGATTTGGTCTTAATGTGAGTCGAACTTGGACTTCAGCAACTGAGAATCAGCCCCCATTAAATGCTTCTTTGATCCTTTTTGCCCTTGTAATTGGCCCCACTGGAACATACAATGGATCATTTGGAGATGCTTCTTTGATTCTTATCAGCATACACATCCCATGTAGTGCTCTATTGGAGTCTATGTCTATCCAAACGCCTGGGCCTAAAAATATTATAGCCAACTCCCTATCCAAGGCACTCATGCCTCTAGAGAGCCTCTAATGCATAGCTATCCGGACCTTCTCGATCCTAGCCATGACTTCTTGCTTGGTTATCTGAATCTCTTGTCCTAACCAAGACTTCCTTGCTTGACTATCCGGACCTCTTGTCTTAGTCAAGACTTCCATAGCCATAACAAAAAGATATGGAGACATAGGGTCCCCTTGTCGAAGACCCCTCTTTCCGAAGAAGAAACTAGCAAGCTCACCATTCATAAAGATAGAGAACTTAGGAGTAGTAAGGCAAGCTCTAATCCAATTTATGATTTTCAAAGGAAACTGAAATGCAGCAAGAGTGTCAAGTAAGAAGCCTCAATCAACCATATCAAAAGCTTTCATAAAATCCACCTTAAAGGCCAACTTTGGCGTACTGTCATCCTTGTGGTAATTCCTCATTAGCTCTTGGACAAGAAGAATGTTGCCTCCAATTCTCCTACCTACCACAAAGGCTAATTGGGAGGGGCTAATAATGATAGGAAGACAATACTTGATTCTATTGGCAATGATCTTAGCAATGATCTTGTAGAGATTGGTCTAAAGTCCGTCATTTTAGAGGGATTAGGGACCTTAGGGACCAAAGTAAGAATCGTAGCATTGAGCTTTTTAAGAAGAAGGCCAGTACAAAAGAATTCTTGAACAGCATTAATAACGTCATCACCAACGATGTGCCAAGTCTTCTTGAAGAAATGAGCATTAAAACCATCTAGACCAAGAACTTTATTAGGGTGGAGAGAAAAGCAAACCTCGCAAATTTCATCATTTGTGACCTCTCTACTCATGAGATCATCTTGATCAGTGGAGATGTGTTTATCAATAACATTTCGAAAAGGACGAGAACCATGACTAGAAGGCAAATAGCAACCAAGAATATTTTGGAACTGACGAACAGCCTCAGATTTAATTTGAGTATCTCCTTCAATCAAGGAACCATTTTCACCAGTAATAGAGAGCATTTTACTTCTATTGCGTCTTCCATTGATGACTTTGAAAAAATAGGAGGTGTTACGGTCACCAGCCTTAAGCCATTGAACTCTAGATATTTACCTCAAAAAATCCTCCTCCTTTTAAAGAGCTAGTGTGTAAGAGCTCACAAGCTCCTTCTCTTGCATTCTAAGGCTTTCATTAAGAGGCTGCAGATCAAGAAGACTTTGGCAATCAACAATAGCAACATTGGCCTCAATAGATTTAACCGTCAAATCCCCCACCGTATTCTTGTTAAGGGACTTTAAAACCTTCTTTAAATTTCGAAGCTTAGAGCAAAGCTGAAATTGCATATTGCCATGAAAATTCTCCTACCAACAACTCTCAACCAAAGGAAGAAAGTCTTCCCTTTCTGTTAGAAAATTGAAAAATTTAAAAGGGCAGTTCTTCTTATTACCTTGCAATCCAAGCTTAACCAAATAGGGGATGTGATCCGAGATGCTAGGAGGAAGATAAATGGCTTCACAGTGCTCAAACTTGGCCATCCATTCCTTATTAATAAGAACTTAATCCAACTTCTTAGAGTTGCAGCCAATGCTTCTCTTATTACACCAAGTGTGGAGAAAATCTGAGAAACGAAGGTCATCAAGTTCAGAAACACAAAGACAGTCATTAAACTCTTCCATAACTGAGGAAATATGAGATGAACCCCTAACTGATTCATTCACCCTCCTAGAGACATTGAAATCACCAACAACCATCCAAGGAGTATCTTGCTGATTAGAACATATACTATGCCAAAGAGCTCTTTTAGAACTATCAACATTAAAACCATAAACAAATGAGATATGGAACCTGTCATTACAATCCAAAATATGAGCATTGCAATGTATAATCTGATCAGTTTCAAAAAATTTTGTGATTTTGAGGATTCTAGGATCCCAACCAATCCAAATTCTACCAAGATCATGACTATTGTAATTGTCAAGCATTTCCCAATCCATGAAAACAGAATTGAGTACAAGAGGCATATGGATCATACTCAATCTTGTCTCAATTAATCAAACTAGACTAAGCTTGTGGTCAAGTATCATCTTCTTAACTTCTAATTGTTTAAGGGTTGCATTCATACCCCTAATGTTCCAACAAGCTAAATTAATCATTAAGAGGTTGAGGAGATTTCACCTTAGCTTGCGAGCTATTATCCATTCCTTTCCTTGTAGACCATTTCTTCTTCTTCTTCTTGTTACTAGAGGACTCCGGAGTGCTAAAAAGCCCTATGATAGGAACCCCATCAATGTTCTTAATCTTTGAGAGCCATAGGGAATGATCCGGATAGGCTGTGGTAGGAGAGTCATCATCACTACATTCAACAACACTATCATTAGAGAGGACACTATAACCATTCTCATCAAGAGCATAGAACTTGTTAGAGGTATCAACAACATTCTCCTTAGAGAGGACATTGCATTGATTCTTGATAGGCATGTTGGGAGGACATAAAACAGGCTAAATTTCAGAATGACCAGCGGCAATGACTTCATCAACATTCAACGAAGATACGGAAAGAGGAAGAGGCTACATATTCTCACTAGGTGAGGGAACAAGTGTTGCATCTCCTCTAGAAAGGTTCCCTGAAGAGATGGATACATGAGCTGCAGCACCATAATTGACCTTCACCCATTCTTGCTTCACTTTGGAACCACGGTTCTCATCAAATCTACCTTCCACATGTTTTAGACTTGGGCAGGTTGTAGCGGAATGACCAAACAATTTGCACTCGGGACAAATCTTTAGTCTCCATTTGTATTCAACCAGAATTTCAACACTCTCCCCAATATTGAGCTTATCACAATCGCCCATAAGTAAATCAAAATAATCAACTAACTTGCTAGTGGCATCAATCTCGACACAAATTCTGGCATAGGAAATTCTTTTCATTGATTCAGTTAGGCTATCAACATAAAGAGGCTTCCCAACAGCACTAGCAATATAGCTTAGCCCCTATTCAGTCTAGTATTCATGGGGAATATTAAAAAATTTGACCCATACTGGAACCTTAGAATAAGATTCTTTCGTCAAAACAAGTCGAGAGTGCCATTTCTTAAGAATTATCATTCTTCCAGCAAAAAGCCATGGGCCGGCCTCAAGAACTTTAGAGCAAGATTTATCATCTGAGAACTTGAAAAAATAGAACCCTTTTTCATTCACGAGCACCTCTAGAAGACCATAATTACCCCAAATCTTCTTAGCAATATTGTTAATAAGAGAGAATATGAGCTTCTTCTCAATAAAATAACCCACCAAGCAGTTCTTCCAAGCTTTAGAGCTATCCTCTGCAACTTCCATGGGTGGGGAGACACACTTCCTATTACCACTTTGTAAGGGCTGGTAGAATTTTAGGTTCATAGGCTTACTTGTGGGGATATCCATAATTGGACCATTGTGAGCACCTTTCAGCACATTACTATAAGAAAAAGTGCTTTTTTTCGGAAATTATCGGAGGCAATTGACCTACAACAATCTTAGCATCTTTATTCACCAAAGAATGAGTGATAGAGATACCTTAATTTTGGGAGACCTCCTCAAGTTGGACTATAGGGGTGGAGTCGGGATTAACTTTCCTTTGCTACTCTTTAGCTGATATACCTTCAATCTCATAAGACCAACCCTTTTTTTTTTGTTCAATTTCTAAACCTTTATTATAGTTTGATAAATGACCAACTTTTACAACAGCAAGGGGTAAACTACACAACCAATTTTGTTAAAAAGGCTATTGGTACACATATTCTACGGCGAGAAGATAAAATTAAGTTTTGGTCATAAAACTAGAATGTACCCCTCTTCAAGCCAGACCAAAAGTAATCTTTTGGAATGGGCATCATGGTCCCCAATCCTTATTCCTTGAACCTCTTTCTATGTGTATCATCGATACTGGATTGAGAAAAATGAGATTCACGTCTGGGAGTTTCCCTTCTATACTGTCCTGTTTCCTTTTCTTGCATTATGTTATTCTTTTCATCTGCCTGACTGCTTGAGTTATAGAAAAAGCCTTCCTTGTCCCAAGTGACCTTAAAGTTAGCCTTCAATTGCGAACCTTGCTTTTGCAATGTGTGGCCACATAAAACATTAAGGGTATTATAGAAGTCCTCGTATTTCTCAAATTGAACAACGATCTTACAATGGAGACCTGAAACAATGTCATCCCCATCCTCATCTACATCCTCCTCTACATCCTTACCTAGATCATCGTCCTCAGCAACATTAAGATTCCTTATCTTCCCAAATGTTGAAAAGATAGTATGCGTAACCAACATTGAGGGCCTCAACGAAACTCTGGGCTCAACAAACCACCTCGAAGGCACTCATTTAATCACAATAGTATCAGGCTCTTACCTCTTCTAAGAATAACCTCGGTTTCCAAAAGCGTAATACTCCTCCCAATCTTTATTCATTTTCTCAAAATCATCCGAAACTGGAACCACAACATTTAATCCATACTTAATTCCCTCGAGATTGAGCTCAATTCCATCCATTTTCTCAACAACGTATTTTCTCCAATCTATCAACTTCTTTTCCAGAACCTTCACATCCACTTCGTTTTCTTTTGCATAGGCATTGTTTATTTGGTTGGTTTTGTTTAGAAATCCAAGGTCACAAATGAAGAGATTACCGTGCGCGATGCGATCATCTCGCTTGCGCTTTTTCAGGTCTCTGAACCGTTTGATCTCCAAATCTTCTTCGGGGACGGTGATAGAGATGGAGAGGGAGGTCTTCAGGAATTCAATCAAAGCACGCTTCAGTTGCCACTCATCTACAGGCTTCACGACTGAGGGATTTTTAGGGTACACTATGAGTGTCAGCTTTACACACAGGACAAGTATCAGCCTATTCTCGATTTCTAGGGTTTCTGTTGGAACCTCATGAGACAAACCAACTCCATTGCAAATAGTATTGGTACCAGTTGAAATATTTTTATTTTGAGGGCTCAATCCATCTCCATGGGAAAGAGCCTTATTCAAAACCCCACTAGCTTCCAAGAGAGAGGGAAAACCAGCAAAGTATATAGAATAGGGTGGATTCTCCATGATCGAACTGGAGAAACCCTAGAGAAAACACTAACCAGAACAGAAAACTTGAAAAGGATGTAACTCAATGCTGTAAACCCCAAATCACAAAGTTCTTGATTCTAGTTTGCATATAAAATCATGATCTACAATCTTGAAGAAGGGAAGATTAACTAAATCTAACTAGAAGAGGGCCAAAATAGCAAAACGGCGGTGAAACCCTAATAAAAAAGATAAACCAGCGCATAGATATTGAAACAGCCGTAACTCTATGAAATTAATGCCAAATCACAAGTTTCTTGATTCAAAGTTGCATGAAATTTCACGATATACAACTTTGAAGAAAAAAATAAGATTAGAATCAGACTGCATGTGGCTCAAAATTGCAAAACGATGCTAAAACCATAAAACCTAAGCTCCCAACCATGTAGAGCGTTTAATGATTTACTTTACTGCACATTAGTTAAGTTTCTCCAACTTTAATCACTAAATTCAGAGTCTGAATGAGAAATTTATGGTGTTTGGAAGGTGAGAAAGTTTGGAGAGAAAATTTTGCACATTGGTTTTCTAATTTTTCTTCTTGGAATGAAATGGGAGGGAAATGAGAAATTTAAAAGAGATGAAAGAGAGGGAATGAAGTGGAAAATCAGGTGGCGACACATCACCACCCCGTGAGAGGTGCGTAAGCCTCATGAGGCAGAGGGACTACTGGCCTGTGAGGCTCATGCGCCCCTCACGGCCTTACCCAACCTTGGCCTTTGGCCATTGCTTGCCTCCATCGCGCTCATCTTGCGTTCTTTGGCCATATTTAGGCCTCCGAACTCTGAATTCGAATCCATCTTCGGATTAAGAACCATGACTCCCTCACGCACAAGGACAACTATAAAACTTTTATAAACAATTGAGAATTTGACTTGGAATACGACGACGAAGTCAACAAAATGAATGAGAATGCAAAGTAGCGTAGCTTCCTAGTTTGGACTAGAAACCTAATGAATGAGTAACCGAAATGACCGGGTGAATATGCCTACAAGGTTATACTAAACAACCTAGAGGGGGGGGGGGGGGGTGAATAGGTTGAGACACTAGTTTTAAAAACTCTTTTGTGACTTATGCCAAAACCTTGGTGATCATACAAATTATCCTTTAACAAGATTGCTATGAAAAAACAATTAGCGCAAGTATGCTCAATTCACCACTCTTATTCTATAAAACATATACCAATAAACAATGTATCTCATATACAAGTATATTCAATGAAGAGCAAATTCCACAAGTTGTACTATGAATATTACAATGAAAGATCACTAAGTAAAACTTTACAACTTGATATAGAATATCGCAAGATACAATGTTCAAACACTTACAAGATACAAGAAACAAATGTTGATTCAACAAACAATGTGTGCATCTCTTTCTTTATCAATAACTTATTTACAAGGATGTGAGGAAATGAAGATCATAAATAAGTTATATTGATAATACATACAAATATAAAGAGATAGAATTTCAAAGCTTAGAGCAAAGCTGAAATTTAATGGCAATATGCAATTTCAGCTTTACTCTAAGCTCCAAAATTTAAAGAAGGTTTGAAAGTCCCTTAACAAGAATACGGTGGGGGATTTGACGGTTAAATCTATTGAGGCCAAGGCTACTCTTGTTGATTGCCAAAGTCTTCTTGGTCTGTAGCCTCTTGATGATGGCCTTAGAAAGCAAGAGAAGGAGCTTGTGAGCTTTTACACTCTAGCTCTTCAAACGGAGGAGGATTTTTTGAGGCAAAAATCTAGAGTTCAATGGCTTAAGGCTGGTGACTGTAACACATCCTATTTTTTCAAAGTCATCAATGGAAGACGCAATAGAAGTAAAATCCTCTCTATTACTAGAGAAGATGGTTCCTTGATTGATGGAGATACTCAAATCAAATCTAAGGTTGTTCGTCACTTCCAAAATATTCTTGGTTGCTCTTTGCCTTATAGACATGGTTCTTGTCCTTTGAGAAATGTTATTGATAAACACAGCTCACTGATCAAGCTGATTTCATGAGTAGAGATGATGAAATTAGTAAGGTTTGCTTTTCTCTCCACCCAAATAAGGCTCCTGGTCTAGATGGTTTTAATGTTCATTTCTTAAAGAAGACATGGCACATCGTTGGTGATGATGTAATTAATGCTGTTCAAGAATTCTTTCATACTGGCCTTCTTCTTAAAGAGCTCAATGCTACGATTCTTACTTTGGTCCCTAAGGTCCCTAATCCCTCTAAAATGACGGACTTTAGACCAATTTCTTGCTGCAACACTGTCTATAAGATCATTGCTAAGATCATTGCCAGTAGAATCAAGCCTTGTGTTACTAGCATTATTAGCCCCTCCAAATCAGCCTTTGTGGCTGGTAGGAGAATTGGAGACAACATTCTTCTTGTCCAAGAGCTAATGAGGAATTACCACAAGGATTACAGTACGCCAAAGTTGGCCCTTAAGGTGGATTTTATGAAAGTATTTGATATGGTTGATTAGGGCTTCTTACTTGACACTCTTGATGCGTTTCAGTTTCCTTTGAAAGTTATAAATTGGATTAGAGCTTGCCTTACTACTCCTAAGTTCTCTATCTCTATTAATTGTGAGCTTGCTGGTTTCTTCTTCGGAAAGAGGGGTCTTCGACAAGGGGACCCTATGTCTCCATATCTCTTTGTTATGGTTATGGAGGTCCTCTCGAAACTTTTAGCCAATCATATTGTGAACTCTCCTAACTTCAAATACCATTGGAAGTGTGACAAGATTTAGCTTTCTCACCTATGCTTTGCTGATGATCTTATTATGCTTTGCCATGGTTCCTTTCAATCAGCTCTTGTTCTCAAATCAGCCCTTGATGAGTTCTCCTTTTTGTCGGGTCTTGGTGCTAATCATGCTAAGAGCAACACTTTCATTTCTAGATTGCCCAATGCCATTAGTCAGCAGCTCATCAACCTTTTTGGTTACACGGTTGGCTCCCTTCCTATTCGTTATTTGGGGATTCCTATTATCTCTTCTAAATTGAATTTGCGTGATTGCTTTCCCCTTGTTGATAAAGTTTTGAGTAGACTTTTTTCTTGGTTGAATCGGTGCCTTTCTTTTGCTAGTCGTCTTCAACTTATTGTCTCCGTCTTAACCAGTATTCAAGTGTTTTGGGCTAGTAATCTTTGTCTTCCTAAGAAGATCTTGAAGGTTGTTAAGCAGAAATTTCATAGTTTTTTTATGGAATGGGGTTGAGGGTAGTAGCAAAGGTTCTAAAATTGTTTGGTCTGATATTTGTATTCCTAAGAAAGAGGGTGGTCTTGGAATCAAGGACCTCTTGTTGTGGAATAAGGCGCTAATGATTATGCACATTTGGAATCTAGTTTATGGCACTAATAATCTTTGAACTTCTTGAATCAATGCCTGCCACGTCAAAGGTTCAAGTTTGTGGGAGGTGAAAGCTCCTCATACCTGTTCTTGGAATTGGAGAAAGCTACTTCATCTTAGGCCTTTAGTCCGTTCTTTATTTCAGCACATTATTGGTAGTGGCTTGAACACTTCCTTATGGTTTGATAATTGGCACCCTGATGGCCCTATTTGTACGAAATGGAGTTCCCGTGTTATCTATGATTCTAGTCTCCCTATCAATGCTAGGGTTAATACCATTGTCCTTGGCGATATTTGGAGATGGCCTGTTGCTATGCCAATTGATCTTGCTGAAATAAAGAGTTGAATGCCGTCTTATAATCGAAACTCCATTATGGATTATATTATTTGGTGGCTCCCCTCTCCAAATGGCATTTATTCTGTTGCTTCGGCTATGAAGTCTCTTAGAACCCATCACTCTCTTGTTCCTTGGTTTAATATTGTGTAGTTCCCTCAGAATATTCCGAGGATGGGTTTCATCCTTTGGTTGGCTATTAAAGGGAGGCTTTCTACCTTGGACCATGTTCAACGCTACGATCCTCAAGTTATTGCTACAGGTGCCCTTTGCAATTCTCATAACGAAACTCATGCCCACCTTTTCTTTGAGTGTTTGTATAGCAAAGCCATTTGGACTCAACTCTTGAACAAGTGTGGTTGTACTTGCATTAATCTCAGCTGGAATGATTTAATTGATTGGATTTCCATTCATTGGAAAGGGAACTCTCCTTCCACTGTGACTAAAAAGCATTGTCTTGCGGTGGCTGTCTATTTTATTTGGAGAGAGCGTAATTGTCGTATTTTTAAGAGCTCTAGAAGGCCTAATGCAGAGGTTTCCCGGATCATTATTGACACTATTCGTAGTAGGCTCTGTTCTATCAATTTGAAGGATTGGCCTCTGATTGCTATGAATTGGAATGTCACCTCTTGATGATCCTTACGTTGTTGGCTGTTTGTCTTTTGTATTTTTTGCTTTGTTAAAGCTTTTGTTTAGCTCTTGTTTTTTAGCTTGTTGTTTTGTGCTTTTGTTGAGCTTGTTTTGAGCCTTTGGGCTCTGGTTTCTTTGTTTCCTGGGGTATGCCCCTTGTATTTGTACATTCTTCCATTTTTCTATGATACTATTTATTTACCCAAAAAAAAAAAAGAACTCCCGAAAGCCAAAAAGAACGTCTGGAAACTAAAATGCAAGCTAGAGAACAAAAAATCACTCTCGTATTCAAAAAAGTATTCCTGCATGCCAAAAAGAACGCCTGTAACCCAAAAAGTAAGTTTTCTTGCCAAAAAGAACACCCAAAAGCCAAAAAAAAAAAAAAAAATTAGGAAACACACTCGAGAACTAAAAAGAACTCTCGTGTTCAACAAAGCATGGCCATATGCCATAAAGAAAATTTACTTGCCAAAAAGAACGCCCGAAAGCTAAAAAGAAATTCTAGAAAATAAAAAGCACGCTCGAGAACTAAAAAGCACTCTAGCTTCAAAAAAGCTTGCCCGCATGCCAAAAAGAAAGTTTTCTTGCCAAAAAGAATGCCCTAAAGCTAAAAAGTACGTTTGGAAACTAAAAATCAATCTAGCATTCAAAAAAGCATGTCTGCATGCCAAAATGAATCATTGCTGGCCAAAAAGAATGCCCAAAGCCCAAAAAGAACGTCTGGAAACTAAAAAGTATGCTTGAGAACTTAAAAGCACTCTCACGTTCAAAAAGCATGCCCGCATGCTAGAAAGAAAGTTTACATGCCAAAATGAATGCCTCCAAGTGAAAAAGAAAGTTTGCTTGCCAAAAAGTATGTCCGAAAGCCAAAAAGAACATTTGAAAACTAAAAGACACACTCGCATTTAAAAAAGCATGGCCGCATGCCAAAAAGAAAGTTTGCTTGCAAAAAAGAGCACCCGAAAGATAAAAAGAACGTATGGAAACTGAAAAGCATGCTCGAGTAGAAAATACTCTCACGTTCAAAAATGCTTGCTCAAAAGCAAAAAAGAACGCCCAAAAGCCAAAAAAAATCATCTACAAATTCAAAAGCACACTAGAGAACTAAAAAGCACTCTCACATTTAAAAAAGCACGCTCGGATGCCAAATAGAAAATTTGCTTCCCAAAATGAACACCAGAAAGCTAAAAAGAATGTCTGGAAACTAAAAAGCACACTCAAGAACTAAAAAGCACTCTTGCATTAAAAAAAGCATGCCCGCATGCCAAAAAGAAAGTTTAAATGAAAAAAAATAATGTCAGAAAGCCAAAAAGAAAGTTTGCTTGCCAAAAAGAACTTAAGAAAGCCAAAAAAGAACGTCTGGAAACTAAAAAGCATGCTCAAGAACAAAAAGCACTCTCACGTTCAAAAAAGCATGGATGCATGCCAAAAAGAAAGTTTGCTAGCAAAAAAGAACGCCTGAAATCTAAAAAGAACGTCTGGAAACTAAAAAGCATGCTCGAGATATAGAAAGTACTCTCGCATTCAAAAAAGCTTGCTTGAAAGCCAAAAAGAATGTGTACAAAACTAAAAAGCAAGCTCGATAACTAAAAACAACTCTCGCATTAAAAAAAGCATGGCCGCATGCCAAAAAGAAATTTTGCTCGCCAAAAAGCACACCCGAAAGTTAAAAAGAAAGTCTGAAAAAAAAAAAGCCCTCTCGCGTTCAAAAAAACCTTTTTTGCTTGTCAAAAAGAAAGTTTGCATGCCAAAAAGAATGCCCGTAAGCCAAAAAGATAGTTTTCTTGAAAGAAATAATGCCCAAAAGCCAAAAACAACGTCAGGAAACAAAAACCATGCTTGGGAACTAAAATGCACTCTCGCATTGAAAAAAGTGTGGCCACATGCCAAAAAGAAAGTTTGCTTGCCAAAAAGAACGCCTGAAAGCCAAAAAGAAAGTCTTGAAAATAAAAAGCACACTCGAGAACTCAAAAGCACTCACGCTTTCAAAAAAACATGTCCGAAAGCCAAAAAGAGAGTTTTCATGCCAAAAAAAATGCTCGAAAGCCAAAAAGAATGCCCGAATGCCAAAAAGTACGTCTGGAAACTAAAAAACATGCTCGAGAACAAAAAAGCAATCTCACGTTCAAAAAAGCATGCCCGCATGCCAAAAAGAAAGTTTGCTTGCAAAAAAAAAACGCCTGAAAGAACAAAAGAACATCCGGAAGCTAAAAGCATGCTCGAGAACTAAAAAGCACTCCCATGTTTAAAAAAGCATGCCCGAAAGCCAAAATGAAACTTTGCTTACCAAAAATAATGCCCGAAAGCCAAAAAGAATGTTTGTTTACCAAAAAGAATGCCTAAAAGCCCAAAAGAACGTATGGAAACTAAAAAGCACGCTCGAGAACTAAAAAACACTCTCGCATTAAAAGAAAACATGCCCGCATGCAAAAAAGAAAGTTTGCTTGCCAAAAAGAATGCTCGAAAGCCAAATAAACATCTGGAAACTAAAAAGTATGCTCAAGAAATAAAAAACACTCCCGCGGTCAAAGAATCATGCCCGCATGGAAAAAAGAAACTTTGCTTGCCAAAAAGAACGCCTAAAAGCCAAAAAGAAAGTTTACTTACCAAAAAAATGCACGAAAGCCAAAAAGAACGTCTGGAAACTAAGAAGCACTCTCAAGAACTGAAAGGAACTCTTGTGTTCAAAAAAGCATGGCCGAATGAGAAAAAGAAAGTTTGCTTGCTGAAAAGAATGCTCGAAATCCAAAAAGAATGTCTATTAACTAAAATGCATGCACGAGAACTAAAATTCACTCTTGCGTTTTAAAAATCATTCCAGCATGCAAAAAAGAAAGTTTGCATGCCATAAAGAATGGCCATAAGTCAAAAAGAAAGTTTTCTTGCCAAAAAGAATGCCCAAAGGCCAAAAACAACGTCAGGAAACTAAAAAGCACTATCGCGTTCAAAAAGCATGGCCGCATGCCAAAAAGAAAGTTTGATTGCCAAAAGGAACGCCCGAAAGCTAAAAAAAAAGTCTAGAAAATAAAAAGCACTCTCGCGTCCAAAAAAGCATGCCCGCATGACAAAAAGAAAGTTTTTTCTTGGGTAAATAAATAGTATCATAGAAAAGAAGGAAAGAATGCACAAATTGAAGGGGTATACCCCATGAAGCAAAGAGACAAGAGCCGAAAGGCCCAAAAAACAAGCACAACAAAGCTTAAACAAGAGCTAAACAAAGGCTATAACAAATCACAACCAAACACAAAAGCCAAAAGCAAACAAGCAAGCCTATAACACAATGGATTATCTAGAGTTGATGTTCCAATTCAATGCAAGAAGAGGGCAATCCTTCAAGTTGACAAAGGAGAGCCGGCAACGGATAGTGTCAATAATGGACCGGGCAACCTCAACATTAAGGTTTCGAGAGCTTTTAAAAATGCGACAATTTCGTTCTCTCTAAGTAAAATAGACAGCCACCGCAAGACAAAGCTTTTTAGTCACCATGGAGGGAGAGTTCCCCTTCCAATGAATGGACACCCATTCTATAAAATCATAATAGTTGAGACCAATCCAAGGACAACAACATTTATTCAAAAGTTGTGTCCATATGGCTTTGCTATACGAACACTCAAAGAAAAGGTGAGCATGAGTCTCGGCTTGAGAGTTGCAAAGGACACACGTAGCAACAACTTGAAGGGTCGTAGCGTTGAACACGATCCAAGGTAGAAAGCCTACCTTTAATAGCCAACCAAAGGACAAAACCCGTTCTTGGAATATTCTGAGGGAACCACACTATTTCGTTCCAAGAAACAAGAAGACAAGGGGTTCTACGAGATTCTATAGTAGAAGCAGCTAAATAAATGCCATTTAAAGAAGGAAGCCACCGAATACTATCATCCAAATTATAGTTTGGGTACTAAGAAGGCATATGACTCCTTATTGCAGCAAGATCAATGGACATAGGCCATTTCCAATTATCACCTACAACAATGGCATTAACCTTAGCATTGATAGAGAGGTCAGAGTCATAAATTACACAGGAGCTCCATTTCGAACAAATAGGGCCATCCGGGTGCCAATTATCAAACTGTAAGGAAGTTTTCAAGCCACTACCAATGATGTGCTGAATTAAAGGACGGACAAAAGGCCTAAGATGAAGAAGCTTTCTCCAATTCCATGAATAGGTATGTGGAGCTTTCACCTCCCACAAATTAGTACATTTGAGGTGATAAGCTTTAATCTAAGATGTCCAAAGATTATTAGTGCCATAAACCAGAATCCGTATATGTCTAACCATAAGTGCCTTATTCCAAGAAGAGAAGTCTTTAATTCCAAGGCCACCCTTTTTATTTGGAATACAAATATCGGACCAAGCAATTTTAGAGCCCTGTGAACCTCAAAAGAATGCGTGAAAGCCAAAAACAACACCAGAAAGCTAAATAGTATGCCTGGAAACTATAAAGCACGCTTGAGACCTAAAAAGCACTCTAGTGTTAAGAAAAAGCATGCTCGCATGCCAAAAAGAAAGTTTGCTTGCCAAAAAGAACGTCTGGAAACTAAAAAGCACGCTCGAGAACTAAAAAGCACTCTTGCGTACAAAAAAGCATTCTCGTATCCCAAAAAGAAAGTTTGCGTGCTAAATAGAACGCCCAAAAGCCAAAAATAAAGTTTGCTTCCAAAAAGAAATCCTGAAAGCCAAAAAGAACATTTGGAAACTAAAAAGCACTCTTGTGTTTAAAAAAGCATGGCCGCATGCCAAAAGAAAGTTTTCTTGCAAAACAGAATGCCCGAAAGATAAAAAGAACGTATGGAAAATAAAAAGCACGCTCGAGATCTAGAAAGTACTCTCGCGTTCAAAAAAGCTTGTTTGAAAGCAAAAAAGAACGCCTGAAAGCTAAAAAGAATGTCTACAAAACTCAATTGCACGCTAGAAAACTAAAAAGCACTCTTGCATTCAAAAAAGCTTGCCCGGATGCCAAAAAGAAAATTTGCTTCTGAAAAAGAACACCTGAAAGCCAAAAAGAATGTTTGGAAACTAAAAGGCACTCTCGCATTCAAAAAAACATGACAGCATTCCGAAAAGAAATTTTGCATGCAGAAAAGAACGCCCGAAAGCCAAAAAGAAAGTTTGCTTGCCAAAACGAATGCCCGAAAGCCAAAAAGAACATTTGGAAACTAAAAAGCACTCTTGCATTTAAAAAAGCATGGCCACATTCCGAAAAGAAAGTTTACTTACAAAAAAGAACGCTCGAAAGATACAAAGAACGTATGGAAACAAAAAGGTACGCTTGAGATGTAGAAAGTACTCTAGCATTCAAAAAAGCTTGCTCAAAAGCAAGAAAAAAAAAACGGCCGAAAGTCAAAAACAATGTCTAGTAAACTCAAAAGCACGCTAGAGAACTAAAAAGAACTCTCGTGTTCAAAAAAACATGCCCGGATGCCAAAAAGAAAATTTGCTTCCCAAAAAGAATGCCCGAAAGCCAAAAATAACGTCTGGAAACTAAAAAGCACGCTCGAAAACTAAAAAGCAATCTCCCGTTCAAAAAAGCATGGACGCATTGTTAGGATTATGCTCAATAGCAAGAGTGTAATGTTGTACTTAACAATATTTTCATATCAATAAAGTGATTTCTGTTTGTTAACAAAATCTTATAGCATTTATTATTATAATTGTCAAAGTAAATAATCATAAGGTCAAAAGACTATGAGAAAAGAAGAATTGTTCGTACATCTAGATATGTATGAGGTAGACATAATTCTTTAGTTAGTCTTGAATAACCTTCACAACTTAAGTTAAAGGTTGGGCACCTTTATCTTGTTAAAGTTGTAGAATTCTTTTACTAGCATTTGAGTGGGATAAAATGTGTTATGATGAGTCTAAAATCATCGAAGGGTCTTCGATTAAAAGAATCTAGTGCACTGGGTGCATTGAACTAGATCACAATGAAATAATTTTTTCTAGAACCGTCAATAGATAAAAGTCTTTTCATTATCAGGACAATTGGAGAGTTTATCTTAATCCTGAGATAAATGATGGACTTATGGTTGCAAGTGTTATCATTTGAGCTATCAATGAGTACGATTATAGCATAGTCTATCCTCGATATTTTGGTGGTATTCATTTGTTAATCGATAGAGGACTTCATTTATAGATATGAACATCGTGGCTCCATTTATTAAATGTGAGTAGAATATCATCATTTGGATGCTTTGTGGTTTTGGATATTAAATCTTAACGTTGAGTTTTCAATAGTGTCTATTGAAAGATGACTTCTGGACAAGTCATAATATATATCCAAGTTCAAAGTGTGGTAATATGAGTAAATATGGTAACTTGGAGAGCTATAGGCGGTCTATGAGCTCTTGGCGATTACTGATATTCTTCACGAGGATTCACTATCTCTTATATGATTGTCTAGGGTATGAATGAGAATCGTTAACTTATTCCATCTTTATTTAAGAGTGCAATTTTAATTCTTTAGTGGAATGAACTAAAATGAATAGATTAAACCTAAGTGAATCATTTGTTGATTGTGATTGCGTTATACCTATTGGAGCTTAAATTTAGATAGGTCCGCCAAGATCCTCAATCCACACGGACTTGCATGAATCACTTGATATATTCTACCGGACTATTTGTGGGTCCATTTAGAATTGTATTTAATATATTAAGAATATAATTTGCACATTATTTATCTAATGAGCTGTTTAATTATATTAATATATTAATGAAATGCATGTGGGCTTGTTTCTTTTAGTAAGAATGGGTCTAGCTCACATGTGGGCTTTTTATTAAAGTCCAAATAGATTGAATAAAATATGAAAACAATATGTAGGCCCAAGTTTTAGTCATGGGCGGCAATGGCTATTTTTTAGCCTATTATATTGTTTTATTTTATTATTTAATTAAATGGAAATTAATTAATATGTTAATTAATTATTTAATTAAAAATCAAATCTTTTTCTAATTAGGAAATATGTTTCCTAGTAGTATACTACTATTAGTATTATATTAAATATAAAAGACTTTATTTGTTTAGTTAAATTAGGAAGTCTTTTAAAAGAGTTGGATTAGGGTTTGAATTCTAAGAAGTCTTTTGTGAAAATACAAATCCTATTTGGAATAGGACTTTGGTGATCAACTTGTTGGACAAGGTAAGAATTCGGCCACCCTAAATAAAATAGGGCAAAAATTCGGTACCTATATATGACTAGGGATGATTTTCGGCTACACCTAGTTTTTTCCTTGAAGAATTAATTTTCTTTTGCAAAAGTGGAAAATTAAAAATCCTACTCTTAGAATAGTGAGAATTTCGGCCAAGAGGGTTTTTGTGAGAAAAGAATTGTTCTTGTTTCGATAGTGTACTAGTGATCTTAACATCAAGAGATCTTGTACAGACTTTCGAATTAGGCTCACGCGAATTTCAATCTTACGATTGTGAATTCAAAAGTGACCGGAACATTCTTAGCAACCTTTTGGAGATTGTAGTGACTAACAGAACCAGAAAAGTTTTTGTTGTCCATTCTCAGGTTCACAGTTCAAAGAAGGGAGACCACGCTACTAGGTGATTCACGTTCGTGATCGGTTTTGGAAGATCTTGCAGATTACCATCGACATTAGTCAATCGGATCACGCGACAAAGGTATTTCATCTTTTCATATATATGTTTAATTAATTAAAGGGTTAAGGTTCAATATGGAAATTTTTAAAAAATATACTAAACTCTTTTAGTCTCGCTTCCGCCATGTGCAAACATATTTTTCCCTACAATTGGCATCAGAGCCTGGTTGTACCCTTTAATTAATTAACGTATATATAAGTGAATATATTTCTTTTTATTGTGATTATGCATGTTTAGAAAGAGATGGCACTCTAGGTATTCTCATATATAATTACATTGGTATGTATGGATTTATATATGTTATATTTTGATATAAAGTGAATTGTTATTGCTCGATTTTGATCCTAGAATTTCAATGTATTTTTTGTTTCGGAATTGTAACAAGAAGGGTGGCCTATTATCATCACAATTTCCTTCTTGGTAGTTGATAAGATTTTTTTTATTGTATTAAAATTAAGTGCAGTATTTTTTTTATTGTATTAAAAAATAGTGCAGTATTTTTTTTTGTATTAAATACTGCAGTGATTAAAAAAAAAAAACTGCAGTATTTTATTGTTTAAATAAAGCTGTAATATGTTCAAGCATCGAAGATTCGAAGACTTGAAGAATTGATAGCAACCGGAATGAGTTTGGGACCGTGCGCACCGTAGTAACATGCACGCGCGCAAGATTGCACGCAGCTGTGCATGTTGGACTGTGGGTTGCGCATGGCAGCCCTTGTTAGGGTTGTGGAGTGTGCACGCCCATAGGGGCAACCATGGGATGCTCAAGTGATCGATGGCCGCTTGAAGACTTGTTCGCCAAGAAAGGAGTTTTTTGTATTCCAAATAAATGTAATTTACTTGCTTATCTAGGATGGATCAAAATCGTGGCTATTTACTTTGCGTAAATATTACAATATTTGTTATTGTTTGATAACATGTCATATAGAATAGGAGTGTCACTCATATATCTCTTTTGGTATGAACATGCATTGAATGATTTAGGTATCTAATTGGCATCTAGATAACTTGGTAAATCATTCTATGAGATTTAATCACACGCTTTAAATAATTGAGTGGGAGAAGGTGTATTGCAAACACCTATGGCCTCCAAGGTTAGTTGAGCTTTATTATTTATTGGTAATCCCCTCAAGGGGCGTCCATGAATGGAATTTAGCAAGATACTTCCTTACAAGGATAGACTAGACAATTTACTCAAACGAGATCTACTCCCCAAGGAGGGATTTTCGTGAGGGAATATATTGAGGGTCAAAATCTTGGTAGTACACTCATTGTGGTTTTATTGATATCCTCCCAAGAGTACTTGTTAATAAAATCACAAGGCTAAAATTGAAAACGCTAGTTGTTATGTTAACAATTAGGTGGGACCTAGTCCAACTAGTAAATGGTGCGAACTCCCAAAGGAGGCATAACATTTATAGGTGTTGGATCAAACGTTGAATTTTACGATTGAATTATATATTTAATTCAAGATAATATTCAAAAGTGCTAAATCATGATTATTTACTCACATATAATTTTGTTTTATTAAGAAATCATGATCCCATCCCTAATGATCATCTAAAAAGATAAAACTTTAACTGGTAATAATTATGTCACATGGAAAAGGAAAATTGGGTTGTTACTGCAAGCTGAAAAACATAAATTTGTTCTAACTACTCCTAAACCACCTACTCCTACTAATGAATCTAATGTGATGCAATGAGACGAGTATGGGCAGTGGAAGACCTCTAATGAGATGGCCAAATGGCTACCATCTCCGATGTGTTGCAACAGTAGCATGAAGGAATAAGGTCTGCTGCTGATATGATGATGTTTCTAGAAGTGATTCATATGGTTGGTAAAGTTGCTACTATTAAGACCCATCAGAAGGTCAAGGAATGATAGAAGAAAAACCAACTTGGGCCTACCAAGATGGTGTTAGGATTATGCTCAATAGCAAGAGTGTAATATTGTATTTAACAATCTGTTTCATATTAATAAAGTGATTTCTGGTTTAAACAAATATTATAGCATTTATAGTTGAATATTATAATTGTTAAAGTAAATAATCATAAGGTCTAAAGACTATGAGAAAAGAAGAATTGTTCATACATTTGGATATGTATGTGGTAGACACAATTCTTTAGTTAGTCTTGAATATTGTTCACAACTTAAGTTAAAGGTTGGGCACCTTTATCTTGTTAAAGTTGTAGAATTCTTTTGCTAGCATTTGAGTGGGATCAAATGAGATATGATGAGTCTAAAATCATCGGAGTGTCTTCGAGCAAAAGAGTCTAGTGCACTGGGTGCATTGAACTGGATCAAAATGAAATACTTTATCTATAACCGTCAATAGATAAAAGTAATTTCATTATCAGGACAATCGGAGAGTCTATCTTAATCCTGAGATAAATGGACTTATGGTTTCAGGTGATATCATTTGAGCTATCAATGAGTACGATTATATCGCATAGTCTATCCTCGATAGTTTGGTGATATTCATTTGTTAATCGATAGAGGACTTCATTTATAGATATGGACATCGTGGCTCCATTTTTTAAATGAGAGTATAATATCATCATATGGATGTTTTGAGGTAATTGGATATATAAATCTCAACGTTGAGTTTTCAATAGTGTCTATTGAAAACATGGCTTCTGGACAAGTCAAAATATCCAAGTTCAAAACGTGGTCATATGAGTAAATATGGTAACTTGGAGAGTTATAGGCGGTCTATGAACTCTTGGCGATTACTGATATTAATCACGAGGATACACTATCTCCAATATGATTGTCTAGGGTATGAATAAGGAAGCATCTTCCTTTTCTGTCATTATTTAAGAGTTCAATTTTAGCTCTTTAGTGGAATGAGCTAAAATTAATGGATCGGACCTAAGTGAATCATTTGTTGATTGTGATTAGGTTATGTCTATTGGAGCTTAAATTTAGATAGCCCGCCAAGATCCCCAATCCACACGGACTTGCATGGATCACTTGATATATTCTACCGGACCAATTTAGGGTCCATCTAGAATTGCATTTAATATATTAAGAATATAATTTGCACATTATTTATGTAATGGGCTACTAAATTATATTTATATATTAATGGATGACATGTGGGCTTGTTTCTTTTAGTAAGAATGGGTCTAGTTCACATGTGGGCTTTTTATTTAAAGTCCTATGGATTTAATGAAATAAGAAAAATAATATTTGGCCCAATATATACATGTGGGGCGGCAAGGTGATTTAAAAGCCTTAAATATTATTTTGTTTTCATTGTTTAATTAAATAAGAATTAATTAATTTATTAATTAATTGTTGAATTAAGAAACAAATCTTTTCAAAATAGGAAATATGATTCCTATTGGTATACTATTGGTAGTAGTATACTTAAATTAAAAGACTTGTTTGACAAGGAAATAAATAATTAATTTTATTTATTAAATCAAATAAGAAGTCTTTTATTTTAGTCAAATAAGGAATAAAAGATTTATGAGTTTGATTAGGGTTTGGAAATCTTAAACAAAATAAGAATTAGGGTGCAACTAAATCTCCAATATTTTAGGAGTAATAATTGCGGCAACCCTAATTGGTTTTGGTAAAAGAATTCGGCCACCCTAGTTAAGAAAGGAAAAAAAGAAAATTTGCCACATATAAGGCTATTGATGATTTTCGGCCAGCCTAGGGTTTATGTGTAGAAATTTTATTTCTTCTTCTTCTTCTTCTCAACTCATAGTTAGAGATCTATTATTCTACTAAAAACAAAAGGAACATAGATTATTCTTTGATGATATATTGTTTGCTTGTTCATTAATAAGCTTGTATATACTATATCGATTAAGGTTCACGCGAGTTTCGATCATAAGATTGAGAACTCAAAAGTGACCGGAATAATCTTAGGTTCCTTTAGATTGTTTTTGGGACTAACGAATCAAGAAAATTTTGTTTAATCCAATCACAGGTTTGCAATTCAAAGAAAGGGAGACCACGCTCCTAGGTGATCCACGTTCGTGCTAGGATTGAAGATCTTGCGGATTACCATCGACGCAAGTCAATCGGATCACGCGACAAGAGGTATTAATCTTTTGTTTATTTTTATATCTTTAATTAATCAAAAGGGTTTAAGGTTCATAAAATTGGAAAAATTTTAAAAGCTACTCAAACTATTTTTTTAGTCTCGCTTCCGCTGCGGGTACAATTTTTCCCTACATATGGAGACTAAGAAAGTAACCAAGATCAAAAGGAAGTGCTTCTTTTGTGGTGAAAAGAGACATTGGAAAAGTAATTGCCCAAAGTCTCAGAATAAGAAGGAACAAGGTAATGTGAATTGTAAGGATTCCCGGTTTTTTGATTGGCTTATTTCATGTGCAAACCACATATTGGGGTTGTTTATAAAGGGTAGCTTAAGTGATAGGTGTTCATGCTCAATGACCCTTCTCAAGACCTCAAGGTGGACAAGCACTCAAAGGTATATCTTGTGCTTACTTTCCTATTGAAGAGATTTAGTTGCACACACTCACTTGTAATGTTTGCATATGTATGCTTTACTTTTGTGTGCATTCTCTTCAAATGCCACTTTTCACACTAGCACTTTGCTTGTTAATTCTTGTTGTGTGTTTTAGTGTCTTGTAATTCGTTTCCCGAATATGTTCGAAAACGTCCGCGCTTGCACGATAATGTTCTTGGGTTTGCGCGAAGATCACCTTCGGAGAATGCCCTTGGCTTCTCCTTTGGTTTCACCTTCAGTGGTGAAACAACGGTTTTATCGGCGGCCATGACCGCCGAATGGAAACCGCCGTTTGATTCCAGAGATCTCTGGATTGGATCTGTGGTTGCGATCAGCGGCCAGGCCGCCGAATCGAAACCGCCGAATTAGACCTGATGCATTTATTATTCTTGGGTTCTGTTCGGCAGTTTAATCGGCGGCCTGGCCGCCGAATGAAACCGCCAAATTAGATATTTTATGTCGGTTTCTTTTTTGGGTTTTTATCGGCGGTTTCAATTGACCACCGAATCTGGTCGCCGAATGATGCCCTGCTTCTCTGGTTCAATTTGGCGGTTAAATTCTGCGGCCATGACCGCAGAATGAAACCGCCTATTGGTAATTTCAAGGGGAATTTTGTCTTTTCACGTGCCCTGTTCTTGATGTCTATAAATATCATACTTTCTCATTTCTCTAAGCTAGTTCTCTGACTCAAAAGAACCCTAATCTTAAAAGAGAGATATTTGAGAGAAAATCAAATCAATAACTCATTTTTTACACACTCAAAACCATTCTCATATGCATCTAAATATCATCTAGCATTTTCTAGCATAGTTAGGATGCTTGCTTGCATGGGTTTTGGTCAACACACATCCTTTGGTATGTTCTTCACTAATCTCATCTAAGTTTAGTGTTTTATTTATCAAAGAAATCTCTTATATTATTTGTATGCTCTTAGAATATATTCTAGATACAAAATAGAGATTGTTGTGTTGACATGTTTGTGTGTTGTATTTTGATAGCAACATCTAGGTTATTTTATCTATGATTTGCTAAGCTTTATGACATGCATTTATTGTTATCTAATCATCCTAGATAAGCATCTAAGGTTACCTAGCTTTATTTGCTCATTGAATATCATCATATATTCACATAGGTTGTAATCTCTTCATTGAGAAGTAAGTATTGTGTGATAGACCGGGATTAGGTCGGACACCGGGAATAGGTCGTCACACAAGCAATTAGACTAGGTTCACTCATACCGGGATTAGGTAGGTGTGTGATTATATACCAGGAGTAGGTTGTAATTGTTTAACACATTTAGTGGATTCGAGGTTCGAGTGTGGCGCACTATACAGCCTGTGGTTTTTCCCGTGAGGGTTTCCACGTAAATATCAAGTGTCATTTATAATTCCGCACCATGTTACACTTGATATTGTATTGTCTAGATTGGGGTATTTTCGTAATCTTGATTAACGCGAAATTTGGCTGAAAATTAGTTAAAATCTGTTCACCCCCCCTCTAGATTAATATTTGTATACACATCGTGTTAATTTGTGAACTTTCATGAATTATCATGAAACATGTTTTTCTGGCATATTCTACAGATTCTTGGATCGTAGACTCTGAAGCCACTAATCATGTTTGTTATTCCTTATGAGGGTTTTCAAGAAAGGATAAGGTTGAATAAGAATGAAATCAATTTGCGTTTAGGCAACAGAGCGTTGGTGTTTACTAGTGTAGTGGGAGATATTAGAGTTAATCTAGATTCTAGTAGGCATTTAGATTTAATAGACATTTATTATGAACCTCAATTCAAGAAAAATTTTAATTTCAGTTTCTCGTTTAAATAAATTTGAATATTCAGTTACTTTTAATAAAATTTTATTATTAGTAAGGATGACTAATTTGTTTGCAAAAGTACATTGGAAGATGAAACCTTAATCATAAAAGAATTATCTCTCACTTGTTAGACACCGAATTAATGCAACTTAATCATAAAAGAGTAAAATTATCAAAAGATGAAACCTACCTATGCCATTTGCGCCTAGGTCATATTAACCTTAATAGGATTAAAAGATTGGTTAGTGATGGACTTTTAAGTGACTTAAAGGTTGATGATCTACCAACTTGTGAATCCTGTTTGGAAGGTAAAATGACCAAAAGGTTGTTCAGGACCAAAGGCACAAGAGCCACTGAATGTTTAGGATTAATGCATACTAATGTATGTGGTCCTATGAGCATTCAAGCTAGAGGTAGATATGAGTACTTCATCACTTTCCAAGATGATTACGTGAGATTTGGCTATGTGTATCTCATGAGACATAATTCGGATGCTTTTGACATGTTCAAAGTATTTAAAGCTGAAGTGGATAATCATCAAGAGAAATACATAAAAATCCTGAGATCTGATCGTGATTGAGAATATCTATCTGGTGAGTTTCAGCAATATCTTATTGATAATGGGATCATTTCTTAATTTTCTGCACCAAGAACACCTCAATAGAATGGGGTGGCAGAAAGAAGAAATAGAACTCTTTTGAATATGGTTAGGTCAATGTTGAGTTATTCAACGCTCCCTGTTTCTTTTTAGGGATATGCTCTACAAACTGCAATGTACATTCTAAAAGATGTACCATCGAAGTCGGTTCCTCAAACACCGCATGAGTTGTGGACTGGGCGAAAGACTAGTTTACAACACTTAAGGATATTTGGTTGTCCTGCGCATGTGTTAAAAGGAAAGACAGAAAAGATGGAGTCCCGTACAGAAACATGCATACTTATGGGGTATCCAAAAGGAACTGATGGGTATTATTCCTATAGTCCTTCAGATCTTAAAATATTTGTTTTGACAAGTGCTAAATTTCTGGAAAAGGACTATATGAATGAGTTTATACCTAAAAGTAGAACTGTTCTGAATGAGATGTCAGAAGATAAAATTCCACAAGAGGTTTCACAACCTAGCCCAATTGTAAGTTCCGTACCATCACAAGATCAACAACCTGCCATTCCTCATCATAGTGGAAGGGTTGTAAGACAACCCGAGAGATACATTGATCTGGGAGAATCAGTGGAGAATCTCCCGGACGACGATGATCCCTACACATATAAGGAAGCAATGGAGGATATTATTAGTCGCCATTGGCAAAAGGCAATGCAATCTGAGATTGAGTCCATGTTCAATAACAAAGTCTGGTCCCTTGTAGACTTGCCTAAAGGGATAAAACCCATTGGGTGCAAGTGGGTATACAAGAGGAAAAGAGGTATGGATGGTAAGGTGGAAACCTTTAAATCTAGATTAGTAGCTAAAGGTTACACACAGAAAGAAGGTATTGATTACAAGGAAACCTTCTCTCCTATGGTCATGCTTAAATCCATTAGGATACTCTAATCCATTAGAGATTTGGAAAATGGACGTCAAGACAGCTTTCCTTAACGGAAGTCTTGACGAAAGCATCTATATGATGCAAGCAGAAGGATTCATTGAAACAGGCCAAGTGAAAAAGGTAAGCAAGTTGCAAAAATCCATATATTGATTAAAGCAAGCATCCAGATCCTGGAACATAAGGTTCGATAAAGCTGTGAAAGGTTTTGGATTTGTTCAGAACCTTGATGAACCTTATGTATACAAAAGGATCAAAAGCGACAAGTTGGTTTCCTAATTCTTTATGTTGATGATATACTACTCATCTGAAATGATGTAGGTGTATTGACATCAGTAAAAGAATGGTTAGCAAAACAATTTGATATGAAGGACTTAGGAGAAGCAAGTTATATTCTTGGTATCCAAGTAATAAAGGATAGAAAGAATAGAACGATTGCACTATCCCAAGCTTCATACATAGATAAAATCTTGTCTAGGTTTTCCATGCAAGATTCCAAGAAAGGTATGTTACCTTTTAGGCATGGAATCAAACTTTCTAAGGAACAAGTTCCTAAGAATGAGCATGAAGAGCAATTCATGAGTAGGGTTCCATATGCCTCGACAGTTGGAAGTCTCATGTATGCGATGCTCTGCACTAGACCAAATATATGTTTTTCTGTTGGAATAGTTAGTAGGTTTCAATAGAAACCTGGTCCTGATAACTGAACGGCAGTAAAACATATTTTCAAGTATCTCAGGAGAACGAGAGACAATATGCTTGTATACTCTGGAGGGGATTTGATTCCCGTAGGGTATACAGAATCTAATTTCCAGTCGGATTCAGACTCCAGAAAATCCATATCAGGATCTGTGTTTACTCTTGGAGGAGGAGCAGTCATATGGAGGAGTATCAAGCAATCATGCATTGTTATGAGGTCGTTTGTGTACTCAACAAAATGATAATATAGTTTTTGGTTGATTCTTTGAAAACTCTTTTAAGCCACTTAATCCTTTTAAAATATGATTTGATAGCAAAATATGAGCAAGTTTGTTCCACAGGGAATGGAGTGTTAATTAGATAAATTGACTAATCTTTAAACAATAAAATAAATCATAGTGTTTGATAGATGTGTGGTTCCTAAAACCACCAATGCTAACTACTAAAATGAAAATACACAAAAATGTTATGAAAAATAGAATACTCAACACCTTGATAAGAATAATGATGAAAACAATTAATAAGATAGCTAAGGAATAGATCGATTAACAATTGAATGTGGGTTATGCTAATTAGATACTTTAATGTACCAATCTCATTATGTTAACCACTAAAGGCTTAGATTAGTGGTGGGTGGCGTTGATATACCCACCACTAATCTATCCTATTCAATAGGTCCTAAATCACACAAGGAGTGTCAATCCACATATGAATATATAACAAATTACTCCACTCAAGATTACAATTAACAAGTGATATACAAGTTAATTACATAATGAATAGAATCTACTAATTTGAATGAATATAACACATAAGAGATTCATTACAAGCTAAGCTAAACCCATAACCAATTGATCCTCAAATCTATCCCCTAGATTAGGGGTTTAGTTACACATATTTGCAATAAATGAAAAGAAGTAAATAGTAAGGAAATAACCCTTGGGTCACCTTCTTTAAGCTTGATCCTTCTTCTCCTCTAAGCTCCTAAGTGCAAGGAATGGAAGTAGAGGCTATGTCTTGGAATGTGGGTGTTTTGGTGGGAAGTGACAAAGGAATTTGGGTGGAGAAATGGTGGGATAGGAATGATGTATGGAAGGAATCAAGGCTTGTGTTGAGGTTTGGATGGATTAGATGAGTTCAAGGAGAGAAATGGAGGGTGAGGAATAGTGTGCCATGGATGAGAAAAGCTAGATCTCAAGGATGCAAATTCGTGCTCTTTCTTTAAGGATCTCCTCTAATGAAGGTGGAGAGGCGTTCTATTTGTACACTCTCTTGGACATGTACTGATAACTGCTTGATTCGCTGATGTGGTGCAAAGTTCGCTATTTGGTTGCTATGGCGACCCTGGGTGCGTAAAATGGTTAGATGCAAAGGTTGCCATGAAAACTATCTTTTTCACCATCTAGCAAGTGGCGACCATGAGCAAATAGTATGGAGGTCGCCACTTGCAAATCAAGGTCGCCATGGCGACCATAAGTGGCGACCCACAAAATGTGAAGAGGTCGCCACTTGCAACATCAAGGTCGCCATGGCGACCATAAGTGGCGACCATAAGTGGCGACCCACCTGATGCTTTTGGAGACTTTCTGTCGCCATTGCGCCCAAGTGGCGACCAAATGGCGACCTTCTGATGACTTGAAGAATCCTCTGTCGCCATGGCGCCCATGTAGCGACCTCCTTTTTTCTAAGTGGTGAAAATGCCCTATTTCTTCCCATTTGTGAGCCATTTTGCACACAAGTCCTCCACTTCATCCCAATTGCTCTCGAAACCAGATAAAACCTGAAATACTCATTTTATAACCATTAAATATGGGGAAATGCCCGAGAATCAATCAAAAAGAATCAGAAATGAGGGCCAAAATCATGCCAATTTTGGCTTGATCACATTGCTGACTCTACCATGGAAGCTGAGTATGTTGCTGCATGCGAAGCTGCCAAAAAGGCTTTTTGGCTCCGCCAATTCTTGATTGACAAAGAAGTGGTTCCTAGTACGAATAAGTAGATCACTATCTACTATGACAACAGTGGAGCAGTGGCTAATTCAAAAGAACCAAGAAGTCATAAGAGAGGAAAAAACATTGAAAGGAAGTATCATCTTCTTATAGAGATTGTGCATAGGGGTGATGTGACGATTACCAAAATCGCGTCAGTAGAAAATATAGTGGGTCCCTTCTTAAAGGCTTTACCACAGAAGAGTTTTGCTGGGCACCTAGAGAACATGGGAATGAGAGATATGACACATTTGCTATAGTGCGAGTGGGAGATTGTTAGGATTATTCTCAATAGCAAGAGTGTAATATTGTACTTGACAATCTTTTCATATTAATAAAATGATTTATGATTGTTAACAAAATCTTATATAGCATTTATTATTATAATTGTCAAAGTAAATAATCATAAGGTCAAAAGACTATGAGAAAAGAAGAATTGTTCGTACATTTCGATATGTATGAGGTAGACACAATTCTTTAGTTAGTCTTGAATAACGTTCACAACTTAAGTTAGAGGTTAGGCACCTTTATCTTGTTAAAGTTGTAGAATTCTTTTACTAGCATTTGAGTTGGATCAAATGTGTTATGATAAGTCTAAAATCATCGAAGGGTCTTCGAGTAAAAGAATCTAATCACAATGAAATACTTTTTCTAGAACCGTCAATAGATAAAAGTCTTTTCATTATCAAGACAATCGGAGAGTCTATCTTAATCCTGAGATAAATGATGGACTTATGGTTGCAAGTGTTATCATTTGAGCTATCAATGAGTACGATTATATAGCATAGTCTATCCTCGATAGTTTGGTGGTATTCATTTGTTAATCGATAGAGGACTTCATTTATAGATATGGACATCGTGACTCCATTTATTAAATGTGAGTAGAATATCATCATATAGATGCTTTGTGGTTTTGGATATGAAATCTTAACGTTGAGTTTTCAATAGTTTCTATTGAAAGATGACTTCTAGACAAGTCAAAATATATATCCAAGTTCAAAGTGTGGTCATATGAGTAAATATGGTAACTTGGAGAGCTATAGGCGGTCTATGAGCTCTTGGCGATTACTGATATTCTTCACGAGGATTCACTATCTCTTATAAGATTGTCTAGGGTATGAATAAGAATCGTTTACTTATTCCATCTTTATTTAAGAGTGCACTTTTAGTTTTTTAGTGGAATGAACTAAAATTAATAGATTGAACCTAAGTGAATCATTTGTTGATTGTGATTGGGTTATATCTATTGGAGCTTAAATTTAGATAGGCCCGCCAAGATCCCCAATCCGCACGGAATTGCATGAATCATTTGATATATTCTACCGGACTATTTATGGGTCCATCTAGAATTGTATTTAATATATTAAGAATATAATTTGCACATTATTTATTTAATGGGCTGTTTAATTATATTAATATAATAATGAAAGGCATGTGGGCTTGTTTCTTTTAGTAAGAATGGGTCTAGTCCACATGTGGGCTTTTTTTATTAAAGTCCTAATGGATTAAATAAAATAAGAAAAACAATATATGGCCCAAGTTATAGTCATGGGTGGCAAGGCTATATTTATTAGCCCATTATATTGTTTTATTTTATTATTTAATTAAATGGAAATTAATTAATATGTTAATTAATTATTTAATTAAGAATCAAATCTTTTTCTGATTAGTAAATATGTTTTCCTAGTAGTATACTACTATTACTAGTATATTAAATATAAAAGACTTTATTTGTTTAGTTAAATTAGGAATTTTTTTATATAGTCACAAATACACTAAAGAGTTGGATTAGGGTTTGCATATAATATATATGCATGTGGATTATATAGTTGGCATATAACTTATATGCATGCATGCGGAATATACATATAGATTTTATATATATATATATGCATGCGGCAGATATAAATTATATATACATATAATGCATGCAATAAATAAAAAAATAAAAAAAAAACAATATCTATGTTTATATTGCGTCCAAGATTATATATGTATATTGTTGGCCACAAGATATATTTGTATATTTTCAAAACCCTAGATTTTGCAATTGAGAGAATTTTCTTTTGCTAGAGAAAAATAAAATCCAACTCTTAGACTAGTGTGAAATTCAGCCAAGAGAGATTGTGAGAAGAATTGTTCTTATTTCGATAGTGCACTAGTGATCTTTACATCAAGAGGTCTTGTGCTCAATTTCGAATAAGGTTCACGCGAGTTTCAATCTAACGATTGTGAATTCAAAAGTGACCAGGACATTCTTAACAATCTATTGGAATTTTTGTGACTAACAGAAATCAGAAAAGTTTTGTTGTCCATTCTTAGGTATACAATTCAAAGAGAAAGGAGACCACGCTCTTAAGTGATTCACGCTCGTGATCGGATTGGAAGATCTTGCGGATTACCATCGACGTATAGTCAATCGGATCATGTGACAAAGGTACGATATCTTTTGATGTATATGTTTATTAATTAAAGGGTTAAGGTTCAATATGCGAAATTTTTAAGAAAATATACTAAACTCTTTTTAATCTCGCTTTCGCCGCGTGCAAATGTTTTTCCGTACAATAATTACGCATACAGCTATTCTCCAGGCGATTCACCTCTAAAACCGCACACTAAACCAAAAAAAGGATGGATCTAAAATCCACCAACTTCCCTTCAAAGATCTATTGATTATGAGCAGTCCACACCCCCCATATCACTGCATGGATGGCCGCTTTCTACAAAATCTTGACCTGCTCACTAAAGTAAACTGACAAGGCCTGGAAGAAGAAGGATTGCCAAGTTTCGGTAGAGACACATCACTTGAAAGTCGAGAAAACCGCCTCTCAAAGAGCAACCGCCAAGGGACAATGAAGAAAAAGATGATCTGCAGATTCACTACTAACCCCACAAATACTATAACGAGAAGCCAACTGGAACCCAAACCTACAAAGGCGATTCTCAGTAGGAAGCCTGTTCAACATCAAATGCCAGGTCAAAACTGAGCGAGAGGGGGGAATAAAATAGGACCAAACATCTCTCCACCAAACAACTTGAGGAATATCACAGAGAAACTAGGAATAAGCAGTCTTGCAAGAAACAGGACCATCCTTAGAATTATCCCAAACCAGAGAATCCATAACAAGAGAAATTGCAATACGATCAATCCGAAAACACAAATCCGGGAAACGTGCTTGGAAACAATCGTCTAGCACCCATCTACCATGATGAATAAAATTCGAGACCCTCGCCCGGAGCGGATTAGCTAAATAATCAGGAATCACTAAAATGTCCAAAATGGGAACCCCCAACCAATTATCCTGCTGTTCAGATAATAGAATTCTTGTTGGGATAGAATTCTTTTAGGGATTCCTGATTAGAACTGAATAACGCAAGCAAAGATTAGAACTGAATCAATTTCTATCCCAACAAGAATTCTGTTTGTTTTGGTTAAGAAGGCAATATTTAAATACTTCCCAAACCGAAACAAGAAATCATATGAACAAAGAAAGATTTCTGGAATTTTTTTGCAAAAATTTCCTTGAATCCGCAATGCATTTTTTTTTTTTCTACGAGGAAAACAAAGAATGGCAATAACCTCAAGAACACAACAATTAAGATGAAGAAAGAGCAACAATTAAGAAGAAAAGAAAGTGAAAACTAAAAGAACAGCAAATAAATGGATACACAAACCTCAAACTTGAGCCAAGCTCTGATACCAAATGATGGAAATCATCAACTTAGCAACCATACACCCCAATAGCTAAATAACTATGATAAATATGGAATGCAAATTAACACCCTCCAACTAATTGAATTAAATCCGATCATTCAAGATTGAAGTAAGAGAAACTATTCTAATCACTTTACTAGTGGAATGATGATAAAATAATTAGAACAGCACTTTGATTCCCTAAAAAGGCCACAAACTATGAAGTTTCATAAGTTTAAAAGAAAACAAAGATTTTTAAAGTTTTTGAACGCCACAAGTTGAATAAGCTTGATAAGTTCCAAAGTTCATGCAAGAACTTAAAAACAAAACACTTACAAAGTGCTCAAATAAGTTTATTGAAACAAATAACTTGGTGTGTATAATAATAATCTAGGGGGGGGGGGGGGGGGGGGGGGGGGGAGGTGTTGAATAGATTTTAACAATATTACCCAATTTTCGCGTTAAGTCAATATTACGAAAATACCCCAAACTAGTCAATAATACAATATCAAGTGTAAAGGGCAGAAATTAAATAACACAAGATATTTACGTGGAAACCCTCAACAGGGAAAAACCACGGGCTGGTAAGTGCGCCACACTCGAACCTCGAATCCACTAATTGTGATAGCGTATACAACATAATCCCAGTTTGACGGCCTAATCCCGGCCAATATCCCGCTACCACTACCTACAGGCCTATAAAAGTGGACCTAGTCCAATTTGCTCATGTGACCACCTAATCCCGGTGTACGACCTAATCCCGGTCTATCACACAAGACTTACTTCTCCAAAGAGATCAACACCCTAAGTGAATATGCAATAATATCCAAACATGCAAGATAAAGCTAGGGTACTCTAGATGCTTACCTAGGGTTATATGATGACAATAAAATCAATCTTAGATATGAAAATAGCTATATGACATGGCATACAACTTTAGCTAAGTAAAGGATAACCAATCCTAGATACAAAGCTATCACAAATAACCCACAAACATTCAAGGGATTAACTAGTTGATTTAAAAACAATCTATCAACCTAGTTTTCAATAAATCACACAAGAATGTTTATGGCATAGCTTTTAGGCAATAATAACCTTATCAATTAAGCTATGTAAAAATTAACCCAATCAACACATAATCTCAACCATGTATGTAGAAATAAATCTAAACACATACAAGTAATAAATGAGATAAAATTGATAAGTAGAAACACTAAAATTAGATGCTTCAACAAATCATACCATATGTGTTGAAGAAGACCCATGCTCAAATGATGTTGAATGATGCAAGATGGAGATGAGTTTTGGGTTTAGAGAGTTAAAGAAGCAATCTTGGTGCTTTCTCTCTCAAGAATATGGAGCCTCTCTCTCTAGGGTTTCATTTTGTGGATCAACCCTCAAAATGATGAGAAAGATATGTATTTATAGTGTCCAAGTGAAACTATGTCGTTTTGGAAGAATTAGAAAAACTATGGGCATTTTTGCGGTACACGCGACAGTGCAGTATCTCAAGATTTGAGCGCTCAGAAACATGACCAAACGACATCAAAACCTTTCGTATAATATATCGTTGGAAAGGTATGGATGTTTAATTTCTAATCGTTTTTATAGAAGGATATTTTGATATCTATAGAAAAAGTTATGGCCATTTGAGTAACCAAAGGTCAGATACGGATAACAGCTGTGATGCCCTGTTTTAGTGGTCACTTTGGAGATTTCAAAAGCAATCCAAACGGTCATAAAATATTACGAATAATATACCGTTGGAAAGGTATGGGTGTCTAGTTTGTCCAGAATTTTACAAAACTCAATTTGAAACTTTGTGTAAAAAGTTATGGTCACAAGACCATACAAATGTCAGTTTTAAAAAACATTTAAATCATTGAAATCCAATATTTTGAACCTAGACACTTCACTCCAAATAACCAAACCGAATCTACCACTTATCCAAGAGAAGAATGAGACCTTCTCAACTGGTCAACCATCGTGCTAAGATATGCACACCATCGTGCAAGCACGGACGTTTCCGATCACTCAAACGGAAACGAATTATATCACACTTAAAGCTAACAAACATGAAGTGCAAGTGTGGGAATTGAATGCATCCTAATGCCTATCATGTCATGGCATTATCATAGAGCAAGATACAATCAATTCAAATAAGCATGAATAAAATTCATGACTTTGCATCCTAATGCCTAAACATATCATGGCATTTTAATGAGATAGATGCAATTAAATAATCATGCATGAAGAGATATTCAACACTTAAGAATGCACACATATAAAACACACAACATACTAGAATAAGATATATGCATGAGTTGTGTGTGTGTGCAACTAGATCTCTTCAAAGCAAGTAAGCACTAGAATATACCTTTTGTGCTCCTTCTCTTGAGGTGTTGAGAGGGCCGTTGAATGATCACCAATTCCTAGGCTGCCCTTACATCAACCCCAACATGTGGTTTGTCCACGAAACAAGCCAATCAACAAATGGGAATCCTTACATTTATTACTCAAATCTGTCATTACAAAGAAAATCAACCTTGTTTATATAGAACAAAGGCCAAGAACAATTACAAAGAAAGATATCAGCCACTAAACACAAATGTAACAGTCCATTAAATGTGTAACCAACCATTAACTGTGTAAATGATTCAGCCTTTGAAACTCCTTTTTCCTAATCAAAGGACATATGAACTCACACTTAACAAAATAAAACCCTAAATTTTTAAGTTGAAAACCCAACACAATTAAAACCCAACTAACATAAAATAAGCCCACAAAACCCAACATGGCTAAATGGCCTTTTAATTTTCAAGATAGGCTAAAATACTTCATTCTAACAAGGCTAGACTCTTGTCTTCGTGATTTGGACTTGCTTGAAACATGTTGACCATTTTAGACTCTTCTTGCATCCTTACAACCTTGACCAAATCTTGACTAGCTTGCTCCTTCCAAATGTGTTCCATGAAACAAGTTAAGGTTTCTTTCATCCCTTTAGCTTTAGCTCGTGTCATTGGTCCTCCATGAATGGTTAAAGGATCTGGATCTTTTCCAACCTTAGCCGAATGGTTATCAAATTGCTAGTCCACATTAAAAACCATGAGATTTGACCATCAATAACAAGAAGTGAGGCAACTGGTTTGGTTGAATGGGAGAAGATGACGTGTACCATAAGAGATGTTTTTAGTAGATAGGTGGTGCAGGTATATGGGGTGAATCCTATTCCATCAGTTTGGGAATGAGCTGTTAAGCCTAAGGCCCAACTTTGTAGGAAGGGAGAGAAAGATTCATCATGGGAAGATCAAACACCAAATGGTTTCATGGGTTTATGTTCGGATAAGAAAGGGGTTCAAGGCTTTATGGCTACTGCCAATAATTCTTTACAGCAATCACAATCTGGGTTAGGCTTTCGGCTCACGGGAATTGGCAAGAACACTATGGAAAGTGGCTCTCAAAGAAAAGGTAGTTGGAAAAGGCAAGCTAAGGAGAGTGGGAAGAAGGAGAAGGGTGTGATGGTTGAAGCGTCAATAGCAAAGAAACGGGTGGCCTTTGAGATGGATATGGAGTCACAGGATGGCAGTAAAAAACAAATGAAAGTGTGTGAGTTGGATTCTTTTGAAAATTTAGGATCGGCGAGTCGGGTTTCATCCCCAGGTTGCTGCTCTCAATGAAAACATTATTCTGGAACACTCGAGGCTTGGGGAGAGGTTGGGCGTTCTGGGTTTTGTATTCGTTAATACAGGATCATCATCCCGAAATAATGTTTTTGTCCAAAACAACTTGTGATCATCATGTTATGGAAGGTTTGCATGTTAAGTTGGGGTTTGATGCTAAGCTTGTGGTGGAGCGGATTGGTAACAGTAGGGGTTTATGTCTCTTCTAGAAGAGGGATGTGGACATTAATTTATTGTCTTATTCTCGTTATCATATTGATACGGTTGTTACTTCAGGTACAAACAGTAAATGGAGATTAACAGGGTTCTATGGGCATCTGGTCAAGGCGGAACGTCGGCACAGGTGGACACTTTTAAAACGGCTGGTGGGTTCTCTCCCTTGGTTGGTAGGAGGGGACTTTAACGAAATTCTTTTTCTAGATGAGAAAATGGGGGGTGCCAATCGACAAGAGCTTTTGATGGAAAATTTTTGGTTAATGATGGAGGAGTGTGGCTTGAAGGACTTAGGGTTTTCAGGGTCACGGTTTACATGGACTAACAAGCGTCAGGGTCTCAGTTGGTGCAAGAAAGATTGGATGGGTGTGTTAGTAACATCGAGTGGTACCAAACATTCTTTGACTTTGGGGTTAAACACCTTAATTTATGGAAATCTGATCATCGACCTATCCTTCTTGAGTTTTCTTTACATGGGTGGAGATACAATAATGTGCATAGATTCCAATATGAGCTATGTTAGGTTGAGAATTAGGACTATAAGGATGTGGTCCGTAACTCATGGCCAGAAATAGATGGTAGGAGTGTAGCGCAACGAGTGGTGAATCGGCTATCGGCGTGCTCGAGATTTCTTCAGAAGTGGAATGGTAGAATTAAATGACTTCAAAAGAAATCCATTATTGAGAAGAAAAATGAGCTGTTTAGGTGTGAGGTTGGGGATGAGTCGGTGAACTGGAAGGCTAGAGATGGCATTGAAAAGGAGTTAGATAACTTGTTGCGGTATGAGGAGTTATATTGGCATCAACGTTCGAGAATTTCATGGTCAAAAGAGGGTGACCGGAATACGAAATTTTTTCATGCTAAGGCCACTTCCAGGAGAAGTCAGAATAGACTTAGAGGTTTGTTTGATGAGGAGGGAGTCTAGAAAGAGGATGAAGTTTAAATGGAGGGAATTATTTCGAAGTATTTTACGAAAATGTTTTCTAGCTCCAAGCCCTCCAAGGATCAGATTGCGGCAGTTCTTCATACGATGGAGGCTAGGATCCCGTATGAGTTGAGGTCTGATTTGGACAGAAACTTTACTGAGGAAGAAGTGAAAATTGCTCTCTTCCGAATGAGCCCCTCTAAAGCTCCAAGAATTGATAGGTTTCCGATAGATTTTTTTCAAAAGTTTTGGGATGTGGTTGGCATTGATCTGGCTAAGCTTTGTCTAGGTTGTTTGAACAATGGGGTTTCGATTGAGGGAATTAACCATACTCTCCTTTGCTTGATTCCGAAAGTTAAGAAGGTGGAAAGATTGGTGGAGGTCAAACCGATTAGTTTATGTAGTGTCGTCTATAAGTGTATCTCCTAGACCATTACAAATCACCTTCGTAATGTGTTAAGTTACGTTATTTCTGAAACTCAAAGTGCTTTTGTCCAGGGAAGGTTGATTACTGATAATGCAATGATTGGTTTTGAGTGTATGCATACGCTTAGGCGGAAAGTTCAAGGCAAGAAAGGCTTTATGTCTTTGAAGCTAGACATGTTTAAAGCTTATGATAGAGTTGAGTGGGATTTCTTGGAGTCAATGTTGCGTATGTTGGGCTTCTCGGAAAGATGGATCTCCATAATTATGGGGTGTGTTTCGTTGATCTCGTACTCCTTTATTCTCAACGGAAAGACTAGAGGCCTTATTCAGCCTTCTAGGGGCTTGCGACAGGATGATCCCCTATCACTTTATCTCTTCCTCATTTGTGAGGAGGGGCTTTCGAGTCAGATTTCATGGTCAGAGGTTTTTGGGAATTTTTCAAGTTTTCGTTGTAGTAGGTATAAGCCTAAGATTACGCACATTTTCTTTTCGATGACAGTTTATTTTTTATTCATGCGTCTATAGAAGAATGTATTAATATTAAAAACTTATTGGAGATGTATTCTGTAGCATCGAGTCAGGTGGTTAACTTTGATAAATCTGTTGTCTATTTTAGTAAGCAAATCTCTAGAGGGGAGAGAGATTGGCTTGCTGGTTTGTTGGGTATGCTGGTGGTGGATTACCATCTTTGGTATTTGGATCTTCCTTGTGTGACTAGTAGGAGCAAACGAGTTCACTTTGATAATACTAAAAGCTAGGTTTGGAAGAAACTGCAAAGTTGGAGTAGTCGCTTTTTTTTTACGGAAGGTCGGGAGGTTGGGAGGTGTTGCTTAAAGCTGTCATTCAGTCAATTTGAAACAAATAACTCTGTGTGTTCTAATTTATTAATCTAGAGGGGGGGGGGGGGGGGGTGAATAGATTTTATCCGATTTTACCCAATTTTCGCGTTTAGTCAATATTACGAAAATACCCCAATCTAGTCAATAATAATAACAAGTGTAATATGATGCGGAATTATAAATGACACTTGATATTTACGTGGAAACCCTCACGGGAAAAACCACGGGCTGGTAAGTGTGCCACACTCGAACCTCGAATCCACTAAATGTGTTAAACGATTACAACCTACTCCCGGTATATAATAACACAACTACCTAATCCCGGTATAAGTGAACCTAGTCCAATTGCTTGTGTGACCACCTAGTCCCGGTGTCTGACCTAATCCCGGTCTATCACACAAGACTTCAATTGCTTGCAATCTAAGCAACCTAATCCTGGAAGCTACAAGCAAGACTTACTTCTTAATGAAGAGATTACAACCTATGTGAATATATATAATACTCAACAAATGCAATGAGAGCTAGGCAACTCTATATGCTTATCTAGGATGATTAGATGGCAACAAATGCAATCCTAGATATCAATGGCTAAATGACATGTCATAAAGCTTAGCAAATCATAGATTAAATAACCTAGATGTTGCTATCAAAATACAACACTCAATCATGTCAACACAACAATCTCTATTTTGTATCTAGAATATATTCAAAGAGCATACAAATAATATAAGAGATTTCTTTGATAAATTAAACACTAAACTTAGATGAGATTAGTGAAGAACATACCAAAGGATGTGTTTTGAGCAAAACCAATTCAAATAAGCAAACTAACTATGCTAGAAAATGCTTAGATGATCTTTGATGCACATGTATGTGGTTTTGAGTGTATAGAAATGAGTTCTTGATTTGATTTTCTCTCAAATATCTCTCTTTGAAGTTTAGGGTTCTTAGAGTCAGAGAACTACTCATTAGAGAATGAGAAAGTTGTATATTTATAGGCATCAAGAATAGGGCATATGAAAAGACAAGTTTGCCTCTGAAAATGCACGATCGGCGGTTTCATTCGACGGCTAGGCCGCCGATTATGACTGCGGAATTGAACCTGAGAGAAACAGGGAGACAACGGCGGTTTCATTCATCGGTTTCGTAACCGTCGATCTAACCGCAGAATCAGACCCGAGATATTAAATGCATCAGGTCTGATCGGCAGTTTCGATTCGGTGGCCAGACAGCTGATCGTAACCGTCGATTCACCATAAGAGGTGAAACCAAGGAGAAGCCAAGGGCATTCTCCGTGAGCGGTCTTTGCGCAAAACCAAGCACATTATTGTGCACGCACAGACGTTTCTGAACACATTCGGAAACCGAATTGCAAGACACATAAACACACAACAAGATATACAGTCAAAGTGCTAGTGTGAAATGTGACATGTGAAGAGAATGCACACATATGAAAGTATGCTAAGTGTGTGTGTACTTCTAAATCTCTTCAAAGAAAACTGAACACTAGAGAATATACCTTTGGAGTGCTTGTCACCTTGAGGTCTTGAAAAGGGCCTTTGAGCTTGATCTTCAAACACCTAAACTACCCTTACAATTCAAACCCCAATATGTGGTTTGTCCACGAAATAAGCCAATCAATAATGGAATCCTTACAATCTCCCCCTTTGGCTATTTCGTGACAAAACCACCACTCACATTTATCCTCAGAACATAATTGAAGCTACGGGATATTCTAAATTATAAAGTACAAAGAGATAAGAAAATAAAGCTTCAAGTCTTCAATCTCCTGTAGAATTACCAAACCTTCAAAACAATTAGATTACACTTCCAAAGCAAGTGTATGTGAGTCGATCAAGTGAAAATAAAACAGGCATTTGCATATTAAACTTTTAAACACAACATTATGCAATGTAAGTGTATGCAATGCTCCCCCTCAATGGGTTACTCCTCAATGTAAGTGTATTCAATGCTCCCCCTCAATGTAAGTGTATGCAATGCAATACTACCACAATTTAGCATCTCCCCTCACCACATTCTACTCCTCCTTTTTGTCATGATATAGGCAAAGGAGTAGTCCCCAATAAGGTAACTTATAGCAAAGAGAGATAGTAGCATACAAGATATTTGCATAGTCGTATAAGCCACTTTATGCTACTCAATTAATTGGAGAGAAACAAGGAGATTTATTTTGATTAAAATGTGTGAATCAAAAATGCTTTGCATACAAGACATGTAGCATTCAAGTCCAAAATACAATGGTATTTGGCAAAGCAAATGACAAAGGTTTCTAATAAGAATTCAAACCAATTTCACCATTTGTCATGAGAGAAGCAAGGATATAGATATTTCATTGAATTCAATTTTTAGAGGCACTATATCCAACTTTATAAGCTAAACATGGCATGAGCGACTTTGCACCTTATTTGATTTTTCCAGATATGAAACCCGTATGATAGTAGCCATGTTCAACAAATAAAGAAAGAGAGACTTTTGGATTGAAACATCCTTTGAATGGATACAAGATCCTTTTTCATTTGAGTCTCATAAGCTTTTTCACACAAGTTTTGCATTTAAGAATTATGCAATCATCAATTCATGCTTTTTCATGTGGCATGTGATATGAATTTCATGCTTTTCATATGGCATTTAGCATGTTATAAAAGAATCATCATGTCATGGAGATAACTATAGGTCATTCAAAACATAATTCCTATGCACATCTCCTAGTCCAAAAATGCATGTTTGAACATAAATATGACATGGATTGTAATACAAGAATGGTTCACACTTATTGAATAGAAAATATATATACATATGTGCAACCAAGCTTACTCAAGCAATCAACAAAGAAGCATAAGATCTTTAAAATATTTTGCATGCATCAAGTATGCAAAAACTCTCTTTGCTTGAGTTCCCCATATGGGGTCAAAAACCACCCTTCATCAATGAAGGTCATGAGGTCCTATGGACCTTCCAAGTTCATTGGACTTGGTTGAACTTATATGAGACTTGTTAGTCTCGTAGCAAGCGGGTTCATCATTTCTAATCCACTTAGGTGTCTCAATTACATTCCTAGTGGTCATAGGTTCTAGAGTTCTAGATGGCAAAGAATCATGCATCTTAGCTCTAGCCTTTTTTTTTCTTTTCAATTATGCATTTAAGTCTACACATTTCAATGTAATGCAAGCAACTTGGTCTAACAAGACCATCAATACCACAAAAATGACAAGTGGGGATAAGGTTAGAAATCATACCATTCCATTGAGCATGCATACGTGCTTTCCCTTGTCATTGTGGTTGTCTTGTTGTTGGATAGGATCTCTCCTCCTTTGTTGATGAACAAGACAATGTTGCTTGCTCGGTTGAGCTTGCATGATTGAACACTTCCCTTGATGGATTTGAGGTTAAGGGAAGTTAGCCTTATTGGTTGGTTAGACCAAGATTGAGGAAGGCTTGGGCTTGGAGCTCTTGGTGATGAGATTGAGCAACGCCCTTTTCTTCTTCTCCTCTCTTACCATAGAGGGACATCTCCTCATCGGAGTCAATTTCTTCTCTCTCAAATTCACTCATAGTGTTGAGTCAAATGAATGCAAAATGTATGAAATCAATCAAATACATAAGAAATGCAAAACACACCAAAATGAGCTAGGATCACCTAAGTATACCTAGGAACCTGCTCTGATACCAATTGAAACAAATAACTCGGTGTGTTCTAATATATTAATCTAGAGGGGGGGTGAATAGATTTTATCCGATTTTACCAAATTTTAGCGTTTAGTCAATATTACGAAAATACCCAATCTAGTCAATAATAATAACAAGTGTAATATGGTATAGAATTATAAATGACACTTGATATTTACGTGGAAACCCTCACGGGAAAAACCACGGGCTGGTAAGTGCGCCACACTCGAACCTCGAACCCACTAAATGTGTTAAACGATTACAACCTACTCCCGGTATATAATCACACACCTACCTAATCCCGGTATAAATGAACCTAGTCCAATTTCTTGTGTGACCACCTAATCCCGGTGTCCGACCTAATCCCGGTCTATCACACAAGACTTCAATTGCTTGCGATCTAAGCAACCTAATCCCGGAAGCTACACGCAAGACTTACTTCTCAATGAAGAGATTACAACCTATGTGAATATATATAATACTCAACAAATGCAATGAGAGCTAGGCAACTCTATATGCTTATCTATGATGATTAGATGGCAATAAATGCAATCCTTGTAGGGAAAAATACATGTGCACGCGGCGGAAGCGAGACTAAAAAGAGTTTAGTATATTTTAAAAAATTTTCCATATTGAACCTTAACCCTTTAATTAATTAAGCAATATATACCAAAAGATATCATACCTTTGTCACGTGATCCGATTGACTATGCGTCGATGGTAATCCGCAAGATCTTCCAATCTGATCACGAACATGAATCACCTAGGAGCGTGGTCTCCCTTCTCTTTGAATTGTGTACTTGAGAATGGACAACAAAACTTTTCTGATTTCTGTTAGTCACAAAAATTCCAATAGATTGTTAAGAATGTCCCAGTCACTTTTGAATTCATAATCGTTAGATTGAAACTCACGTGAACCTTATTCGAAATTGTGCACAAGACCTCTTGATGTAAAGATCACTAGTGCACTATCGAAATAAGAAAAATTCTTCTCACAATCTCTCTTGGTTGAATTTCACACTAGTCTAAGAGTTGGATTTTATTTTTCTCTAGCAAAAGAAAAAAAACTCAATTGCAAAAACTAGGGTTCTTTTTTTTTTTTTTTAATATACAAAGAATATATATATATTTATTTATTGTGGCCGACAATATACCAAGAACCGAATATATAAGTTTCTGTGGCCTAATATATATATGTATATCAATCACTGCACACCTATAATATATGTTTGTATATATATCTATTGTGCAATTACTGCACGCCTCTTATATTTAGTTTTATTCAAACACTGCATGCATTATATAATATAATATCTATATATATTGCGCAACCATATATATCTCTCGATTAAAAATATATATTATATATCTATGGCAAAATCATTTCTTAATATATTTAGGCCAAATATAATATATATCTATATAGTGCAAACCCTAATTCAACTCTTTAGTGTGTTTGTGATTATATAAAAGACTTCCTAATTTGACTAAACAAATAAAGTCTTTTATATTAAGTATAATGCTAATAGTAGTATACTACTAGGAAATATATTTCCTAATCAGAAAAAGATTTGATTTTTAATTAAATAATTAATTAACATATTAATTAATTTCCATTTAATTAAATAATAAAATAAAACAATATAATGGGCTAAAAATTAGCCATTGCCGCCCATGACTAGAATTTGGGCCTACATATTATTTCTTATTTTATTTAATCCATTTGGACTTTAATAAAAAGCCCACAAGTGAACTAGACCCATTCTTACTAAAAGAAACAAGCCCACATGCCTTTCATTAATATATTAATATAATTAAACAACCCATTAAATAAATAATGGGCAAATTATATTCTTAATATATTAAATAAAATTCTAAATGGACCCACAAATAGTCCGGTAGAATATATCAAGTGATTCATGCAAGTCCGTGTGGATTAGGGATCCTGGCGGGCCTATCTAAATTTAAGCTCCAATAGATATAACCCAATCACAATCAACAAATGATTCACTTAGGTTCAATCTATTAATTTTAGTTCATTCCACTAAAGAACTAAAATTGCACTCTTAAATAAAGATGGAATAAGTTAACGATACTCATTCATACCCTAGACAATCATATGGGAGATAGTGAATCCTCGTGAAGAATATCAGTAATCGCCAAGAGCTCATAGACCACCTATAGCTCTCCAATTTACCATTTTTACTCATATGACCACACTTTGAATTTGGATATATATTATGACTTGTCCAGAAGTCATCTTTCAATGGACACTATTGAAAACTCAACGTTAAGATTTAATATCCAAAACCACAAAGCATCCACATGATGATATTCTACTCACATTTAATAAATGGAGCCACGATATCCATATCTATAAATGAAGTCCTCTATCGATTAACAAATGAATACCACCAAACTATCGAGGATAGACTATGCTATATAATCGTACTCATTGATAGCTCAAATGATAACACTTGCAACTATAAGTCCATCATTTATCTTAGGATTAAGATAGACTCTCCGATTGTCCTGATAATGAAAAGACTTTTATCTATTGACGGTTCTAGAAAAAAGTATTTCATTGTGATCCAGTTCAATGCACCCAGTGCACTAGATTCTTTTACTCGAAGACCCTTCAATGATTTTAGACTCATCACAACACATTTGATCCCACTCAAATGCTAGTAAAAGAATTCTACAACTTTAACAAGATAAAGGTGCCCAACCTTTTACTTAAGTTGTGAACTTTATTCAAGACTAACTAAAGAATTGTGTCTACCTCATACATATCCAGATGTATGAACAATTCTTCTTTTCTCATAGTCTTTTGACCTTATGATTATTTACTTTGACAATTATAATAATAAATACTATATAAGATTTTGTTAACAAACAGAAATCACTTTATTAATATGAAATGATTGTCAAGTACAACATTACACTCTTGCTATTGAGCATAATCTTAACAATCCTAGATATCAATAGCTAAATGAAATGTCATATAGCTTAGCAAATCATAGATTAAATAACCTAGATGTTGCTATCAAAATACAACACTCAATCATGTCAACACAACAATCTCTATTTTGTATATAGAATATATTCTAAGAGCATACAAATAATATAAGAGATTTCTTTGATAAATAAAACACTAAACTTAGATGAGATTAGTGAAGAACATACCAAAGGATGTGTGTTGAGCAAAACCAATTCAAATAAGCAAACTAACTATGCTAGAAAATGCTTAGATGATCTTTGATGCACATGTATGTGGTTTTGAGTGTATAGAAATGAGTTCTTGATTTTATTTTCTCTCAAATATCTCTCTTTGAAGTTTAGGGTTCTTAGAGTCAGAGAACTACTCATTAGAGAATGAGAAAGTTGTATATTTATAGGCATCAAGAACAGGGCACATGAAAAGACAAGTTTGCTCCTGAAAACGCACGATCGACGGTTTCATTCGGTGGCCAGGCTGTCGATTATGACCATAGAATTGAACCCGAAAGAAATAGGGGAACAACAGCGGTTTCATTCGATGGTTTCGTAACCGCTGATCTAACCACAGAATCAGACCCGAGATATTAAATGCATCAGGTCTGATCGGCGGTTTTGATTCGACGGCCAGACCGCCGATCGTAACCGCTGATTCACCAAAAGAGGTGAAACCAAGGGCATTCTCCATGAGCGGTCTTCATGCAAAACCAAGCACATTATTGTGCATGCGCGGACGTTTCCAAACACATTCAGGAAACGAATTGCAAGACACATAAACACACAACAAGATATACAATCAAAGTGCTAGTGTGAAATGTGACATGTGAAGAGAATGCACACATATGAAAGTATGCTAAGTGTGTGTGTGCTTCTAAATCTGTTCAAAGAAAACTAAGCACTAGAGAATATACCTTTGGAATGCTTGTCACCTTGAGGTCTTGAAAAAGGCCTTTGAGCTTTATCTTCAACCACCTAAACTACCCTTACAATTTAAACCCCAATATGTGGTTTGTCCACGAAATAAGCCAATCAATAATGGGAATCCTTACACAGTCCCTATTTATTCTATGAATCTTTTTAGACTTTCGGTTTCTCTTATTAATTAGCTTCATCGGATGAGCACTAGGTTCTGGAGGGGTGGCAATGGTTTAAAGCGTAAGATGCACTAGTGCTCTTGGGACACTTTATGTAAGCCAAAAAATGAGGGGGGTTTAGGATTCCGAAATTTGGGTGTTTTTAATCAAGTGATGCTTGCTAAGTAGTGCTGGCGGATCATTAGGTCTCCTGAGTCCTTTGCTGCTAGAGTTATCAAGGGGTGTTATTTTTAGGACTCGGATTTTTTATTAGCTAAAAGTGGGTCCGGTTCTTTCCTCTTGAAAAGCCTCATTTGGGATAGGGAATTAATTTAGAAGGGCTCGCATTGGAGGATAGGTAACGGCAGATCGGTTCGTATTTATAACAACCGGTGGATTGCTTAGTTGTTCTCTTTTAAGGCCTCCTCACTTCATTTCTTGGGTGGTAATGCGACTGTTGATTTTCTTAAGTTGCCAAATGGGTGTTGGAATCAGGCTCTGGTCAGGGATTTTTTCATAGAGGAGGAGACTGAGGCGATTTTAAAGTTGCCTCCTTGCAGCACTGAGTCAAGCAACAGGCTGCTTTGGCATTTTAACAATTTCGGTGAGCACTCGGTTTGTAGTGGTTATTGGTTGGCCATCTCTCTCCCTTCAAATCTGAGTTGTTCCAGCTTGAGTGCCTCTAAATCTTGGTGGAAGTTCTTTTGGTGCCTAAATATTCTGTCCAAGATCAAGTTATTTATGTGGAAGGCTTGCTTCAACCGAATTGCTACTAGGGTGAATTTATCTATGCATGGTTTGAAACTTGAGGAGGTGTGCCCGATCTATTCTAAAAAAGCTAAGACTACTCTTCAAGTTTTGTGGAGACTGGCTGTGGCTTAGCTGATGGTGGTTCTACTTTAGAAGTTGGTTCTTTCTTTGATTTTATTTTATTGGTTCACTCTCAGGTTGGAACTCAAGAGTTTGAATCCTTATGTGTGTACTGGTGGCACATTTGGTACCGCTGAAACCTGTTTCTTCATAAGCAGGTGTGGTTGCCAGATTTGGCAATCTCTGATTAGGTGGATTCCTTTGTCAACGATTACAAGTCTGCTGCCGGGAAAGTTTGCTCTCAAGTGTCGTCGGGCTAGGTTAGTTATCGCTAGCAGGCTCCTCCTATTGGGACGTATAAGATTAACACTGACGCGACCCCTTAATCAAATGTCGAAGCATTCTGGTTTAGGTATGATTATCAGAGACTGCCATGGTAAAGTCATGGCTTCCATTTGTCATAATCTGAATTCCTGTTATCCTCCTCAAGTTGCGGAGGGAATGGCTATTCTTGAAGGGTTCAACTTGGCTATCAATTTTGGTTTGCTTCTGGCTATTCCAGAATCTGATGCTCTTAATGTGGTACAGGCAATTGCTCTTAAAGAGGTTCCGTCTACAGATGTTGGTGTGATGGTGGATAATATCCTCCGGTTCTCTAGTCTTTTTATTTTTGTTCCTAGGTTGGCTAATAATGTTGCCCATGGGTTGGCAAAGCTTGCTTTGTCTTACGAGGGCGGCTCTTTTTGGTTAGAAGACTGTCATTTATGTGTGGAGAGTCTGGTGTTGAGGGATGCCCCTCATTATTGTTTGTAATCCATTCTTTTTAATGAATGATCTTTTAAAAAAAAAATGTTTTATTTTGAACTTTTCCTTTTTCATTGCCTTAGGCACATATTTATGATTCATTGTTACAATCTTTGGGATTTGTAGGGATGATCTTCTATGGCCTTAGTATTATAAATTGTACTCTTTTCCATTCAATAAAGGATAGCTATTTTTATTCATAAAATTGAGAGTAATTTCTCTTTTGTTCTTTGAGAACTCAATTGAACTTATCAAATTTTTCTGTCATTCATCCTTGACTTATCAATCGAGTATTCCATCCTTGATTGTGGTGTCCTCCTTTATACCAAGGTTCACATATCTTTATAGGTGTTGGGTTGCGGTCTCCATCAGCACCTGAGTGTAGAACAGTCTTAGGCAACAATCTTGATACGGGATTTCTCACAAAATGACAAGGTTTGTATCAACTCTCGCGTTGAAAAAAGCATGCCCGAAAGCCAAAAAGAAACTTTGCTTGCAAAAAAGAATGCCTGAAAGCCAAAAACAAAGTTTGCTTATCAAAAAGAATGCCCAAAAACCTAAAACGACGTCATGAAACAAAAAATTATGCTCGAGAACTAAAAAGCACTCTCACGTTCAAAAAAACATGGCCGCGAGCCAAAAAGAAAGTTTACTTGCCAAAAAGAAAGTCTGGAAAATAAAAAGCACGTTTGAGAACAAAAAAGCACTCTCGCGTTTAAAACAACCTGCCTGAAAGCTATAAGGATTCCCGGTTTTTTGATTGGCTTATTTCGTGTGCAAACCACATATTGGGGTTGTTTGTAAAGGGTAGCTTAAGTGATAGGTGTTCATGCTCAATGACCTCAAGACCTCAAGGTGGACAAGCATTCAAAGGTATATCTTGTGCTTACTTTCTTATTGAAGAGATTTAGTTGCACACACTCACTTGTAATGTTTGCATATGTATGCTTTACTTTTGTGTGCATTCTATTCAAATGCCACTTTTCACACTAGCACTTTGCTTGTTAATTCTTGTTGTGTGTTTTAGTGTCTTGTAATTCGTTTCCTGAATATGTTCGGAAACGTCCGCGCTTGCACGATAATGTGCTTGGGTTTGCGCGAAGATCGCCTTCGGAGAATGCCCTTGGCTTCTCCTTTGGTTTCACCTTCAGTGGTGAAACGGCGGTTTTATCGGCTGCCACGACTGCCGAATGGAAACCGTCGTTTGATTCCAGAGATCTCTGGATTGGATCTGTGGTTGCGATCAGCGGCTAGGCCGCTGAATCGAAACCGCCGAATTAGACCTGATGCATTTATTATTCTCGGGTTCTGTTCAGCGGTTTAATCGGCGGCCTGGCCGCCGAATGAAACCGCCGAATTAGATATTTTAGGTCGGTTTCTTTTTTGGGTTTTTATCGGCGGTTTCGATTGACCGTCGAATCTGGTCGCCGAATGATCCCTTGCTTCTCGGGTTCAATTCGGCGGTTAAATTCTGCGGCCATGACCGCAGAATGAAACCGCTGATCGGTGATTTCAAGGGCAATTTTGTCTTTTCACGTGCCCTGTTCTTGATGTCTATAAATATCATACTTTCTCATTTCTCTAAGCTAGTTCTCTGACTCAAAAGAACCCTAATCTTAAAAGAGAGATATTTGAGAGAAAATCAAATCAAGAACTCATTTTTTACACACTCAAAACCATTCTCATATGCATCTAAATATCATCTAGCATTTTCTAGCATAGTTAGGATGCTTGCTTGCATGGGTTTTGGTCAACACACATCCTTTGACATGTTCTTCACTAATCTCATCTAAGTTTAGTGTTTTATTTATCAAAGAAATCTCTTATATTATTTGTATGCTCTTAGAATATATTCTAGATACAAAATAGAGATTGTTGTGTTGACATGTTTGTGTGTTGTATTTTGATAGCAACATCTGATCGAACCAAAATTGGTATGATTTTGGTCCCCATCTCCTTCTCCTTTTGTTCGATTCTTGGGCATTATCCCGTGATTTAATGGTGTAAATTAAGTGTTTTCAGGTTTTATTAGAACTCAAGGGCATTTGCGAAGAAGATGAAGAATTTGGTGCAAAAAGACTCACAAATAGGTGAAACAGGGCATTCTCGCTATTTGAGCAAGAAAAGTCGCCACATGGTCGCCATGGCGACAGAGGAAATTGCAAAGCATCTCATGGTCGCCATTTGAGGTCGCCATGGCGACCTACACTTGCAAATGGCGACCACATAGGAATTCCAATGTAGGAATTCCAAAGTGGGAATGGTCGCCACTTGGTCGCCATTTGGTCGCCATGGCGACAGAAGAACCCATGAGAGGTCGCCATTTGAGGTCGCCATGGAAGGACAAGTAGGAATTCCAGTGTTGGCATTCAGGAGGGGTATTCTTATCATTTCATACCCATTTCATACCCTAGCTTTTCACACCTATAAATACATCACTATTTTTCCTCTTTTAGACAACTCTTGACCACCAAGAAACCTCCTTTCTCCACCATTCCTTTTCTCTCCATTTTCTCTTCTACCTAAACTTAACATCTAGATTACCTCCCCTAATCATTCCTTTTCTTCCCATCTTCTCCACAAATCTCCTTAGTCACTTCCCATTTGACTCCACCCATCTAGACACATCCTCATCATCCACTCTTTACACAAGGAGCATCAAAGGCAAGGAAAGGATCAAGCTTACAAAAGGAGACCCATGGGTGATTTCCTAATCTTTTACTTGCCTCCCTTTGTTTGTAATATGTGTAATTAAATCCCCTTTCTAGGGTTTTGATGTGAGAACATTTGGATTGGGATTTGCTTAAGCTTTAATATATTTTTAATCTCTAATTGTGTTCTATTCATTTTATAATTAGATTCTATGCATTATGTAATTGACATGTATACCCACTAGTTGATTATAATCTTGCTTAGGATAATTTGTTATATAATCTTGATTGGATTGACAACCTTGATGGATTGAGAACATAGTGAGTAGGATAGATTGTCGGAAGGTATATCAACCACGATAATCTAAGCCATTAATTGTAACAAATCGATCCCGCCGTGACCCCCTCTCCTTAATCGGTTAGGCATTGCGGTGGGAAGTTGTTTAAGGTTCATAATAATGGCCTAAACACATTTTAGAAATCAATTGGTTAACATTTATGAGATCCGTTCACTAAAGTAGCCTGATAAGCATTTCCCGTAATTCATTTGTGATCCCATTAATTCCCTAGCTATTCTCTTAATTGTTAATTCCATTATCTTATCTACATTTGTTAAGTACTCTTTTATTAGTTTATTAGGTTTATTTTTCATGTATGTTTGATGGCTTGACAACCCATTCACTCATCCATATTTTTATGATTTATTTTATTGCATATAGATTAGTTAATTTATTCAACTAATCACTCTAATTCCCTGTAGAACGAATCCCACTTGCCACCTTACTAATTTTCTATCTAAGTGGTGAAAAATCGGTTTTCTAAACGATCACATTTTAAATATCATTTTGTTGAGTACACAAACGACGCTCATCAACATCTAGGTTATTTTATCTATGATTTGCTAAGCTTTATGACATGTCATTTAGCAATTGACATCTAGGATTGCATTTATTGTTATCTAATCATCCTAGATAGGCATCTAAGGTTACCTAGCTTTATTTGCTCATTGAATATCATCATATATTCACATATCTTGTAATCTCTTCATTGAGAAGTAAGTATTGTGTGATAGACCGGGATTAGGTAGGTGTGTGATTATATACCGGGAGTAGGTTGTAATCGTTTAACACATTTAGTGGATTCGAGGTTCGAGTGTGGTGCACTATACAGCCCGTGGTTTTTGCCATGAGGGTTTCCACGTAAATATCAAGTGTCATTTATAATTCCGCACCATATTACACTTGATATTGTATTGTCTAGATTGGGGTATTTTCGTAATCTTGATTAACGCGAAATTTGGGTGAAAATTAGTTAAAATCTATTCACCCCCCCTCTAGATTAATATTTGTATACACACCGTATTAATTTGTGAACTTTCAATTGGTATCAGAGCGGGTTCCTAGATATACTTAGGTGATCCTTGCTCACTTTTGGTGTGTTTTGCATTGTGTGTGATTTTTGATTTATTCATACATTTTGCATTCATCTCATTTGCATTCATCCAAACACTATGAGTGATATTGGGATGAGCAAAGAGGGAGCGTCGAGCGTGAGGCCACCGTTGCTCACCGGCGATAATTACTCCTCATGGAAGGGGAAGATGGAGGCGTACTTATGCCAAATCCATGATAGGGCATGGATGGCAGTTGAAGATGGATACGCACCTCCTATGATGACTCCCACGGGTGGAGGAGAAGAAGTACTCAAGCCCAAGGCACAATGGACTAATGGAGAGTTTGAGACTTCAAAGTGGAATAGGAAGGCAATGCATGCCATCCTATGTGCCATGGATGAGAACCAATACAAGTTGGTTCAAATTACTAGGATCGCCAAAGAGGCGTGGGAAATCCTAGAGACGGCTCATGAAGGAACCAAAGTGGTCAAGGATTCAAAACTACAAGTTCTCCAAACTAGTTTTGAGACTATTAGGATGGAAGAACATGAGCACTTCAATGACTTCCAAGTGAAGTTGATGGACATTGTGAATCAAAGTCATCAACTAGGAGACCCATATTCAGATAAGAGAATCAAGCAGAAGATTATTAGATCTCTCCCCGAAAGGTTCGAATCGAAAGTGACGGCTTTAGAAGAGAATGATGGGTACAAGGATATGAAGCCGAGTGAAGTCATTGGAAGACTTTTAGCCTATGAGTCGAGAAAGGCTATCACCTCACCTCCTAAGAAAAAGAAGAATATTGCTTTGAAGATGTCGAAGCATAACAAGAAGGAGGATGACTCGGACGATGAACTTAACACATTTGTGAAAAAGTTAAGGAAGTTTGCCAAGTTCGAGAAGAATGGTGTTGGATCCAATGGTCAAGACTTGAAGAAAAATGGTCCTTTCAACAAGTTTGAGCCTAGGCTAGAGAAGGCCAAAAGGAAAGTGGTCCAATGCTATGAGTGTAGTGGTATAGGACACTTCGCCCCCGAATGTGCGAATTGCATGGACAAGAAGAAGGGAAAAGTGATGGCCGCCTCGTGGAGTGATAGTTGTGATGACTCCCATGAGGGAGATGAGTTGTCAAGTGATGAGGAGCTTGCCATTAACTACACGGCTTTTGGAGTCACATATGTAGAAAATGAAGTTGATGGCAAGGATGACTTGACTAGTGATCCCATAGAAGGATTAGATGAATAAGTAGCTATAGAAGAAATTGATGTAGCTACTTATTGGGATATGACTCATATGTCATCAAGAGACAAATTTGATGATCTTGATGAAGGAGATGACTTCATTGGTGAGATGGAGGATTTAGGAAATGACTCCATTGGTAAGATGGAGAATATAGGGGATGACTCAATTGTTGAGAACTTGTCATCCCACTCCACACATGGAATTTTGGAGAAAATGGATCTTGAAGACTACTTGAGAAGGGTTGAAAAAGAGGTTCAACATTTGAAGAAAGAAAATCTTAAGCTTTCATGATTGATGAAGACAAGCTAAGAGATGAGCTAGCTTTGTCTAAGAGGAATGAAGAAGGGTTGAAAAGGGAGCTTGATGAAGCTAGGATTGCATTTATTGTTATCTAATCATCCTAGATAAGCATCTAAGGTTACCTAGCTTTATTTGCTCATTGAATATCATCATATATTCACATAGGTTGTAATCTCTTCATTGAGAAGTAAGTCTTGTGTGATAGACCAGGATTAGGTCGGACACCGGGATTAGGTGGTCACACAAGCAATTGGACTAGGTTCACTCATACCAGGATTAGGTAGGTGTGTGATTATATATCGGGAGTAGGTTGTAATCGTTTAACACATTTAGTGGATTCGAGGTTCGAGTGTGGTGCACTATACAGCCCGTGGTTTTTCCCGTGAGGGTTTCCACGTAAATATCAAGTGTCATTTATAATTCCGCACCATATTACACTTGATATTGTATTGTCTAGATTGGGGTATTTTCGTAATCTTGATTAACGCGAAATTTGGGTGAAAATTAGTTAAAATCTATTCACCCCCCCCCCCCCTCTAGATTAATATTTGTAAACACACCGTGTTAATTTGTGAACTTTCAAAAGCCAAAAAGAAAGTTTTCATGCCAAAAAGAATACCCGAAAGCCAAAAACTATGTCTGGAAACTAAAAAGCACGCACAAGAACTAAAATGCACTCTCGCATTCAAAAAAGCATGCCCGCATGTCAAAAAGAGAGTTGCTTACCAAAAAAAACGCCCGAAAGCTAAAAGAACATATGGAAACTAAAAAGCAAGCTCGAGAACTAAAAAACACTTTTGATGAGGACATGGCTAGCACGAGATCATGGAATGCGGATCCAATTCAAGTTCCCATTACCAGAGCACGTGCCAAGAAATTCCAAAATGCGTTAAGTGGACTGATTCAAGGGATTTGGGCTCAAGCAAGCACGTGGAGGCCCATTGATGGTGATGAACGAATTCTCCAACCCTTAACAAGCATGATTCAAGTCCAAGAAAGTCAATAGGCAAATTGGGAGCTGATTTAGGACGGAAATGAATTGTTTCTTTCTTGTTGCACAATTTTAGGCTTAAATATTAAGGAAGTAAAGTCAGGTTTAACTTCCTTAAATTGAGGCCGAAATTATCTTAGTTAATAATGTTTTATTTTCAACTTTTCCTTTTTCGTTGCCTCAGGCACATTTTTAGGATTTAATGTTGAAATCTTTGGGATTTCTAGGGCTGATCTTCTATGTACTAAGTATTATAAATTGTACTATTTTCCATTTCAATTAAGGACAGTTTTTTTTTATTCATAAAATTGATAGTAATTTCTCTTTTGTTCTTTTAGAACTAAACTGAACCTATCAGATTTTTTGTGGCATTAATCCTTAACTTATCAATCGAGTATTCCATCCTAGATTGTGGCATCCTCCCTTATAACCTTGGTACACATCTCTTTATAGGTGTTGGGTCGCAGTCTCCATGTGAATCTAAGTGTAGAATAGTCTTTGGCAACAATCTTGATACAAGATTTCTCACAAATCGACAAGGTTCGTATCAATTCTTGCATTGAAAAAGGCATGCCCGAAGCCAAAAAGAAACTTTGCTTGCAAAAAAGAATGCCTGAAAGCCAAAAAGAAAGTTTGCTTAAAAAAAAGAATGCCTAGAAGCTAAAAAGAATAACTGGAAACTAAAAAACATGCTTGAGAACTAAAAACCACTCTCATGTTAAAAAAAGCATGTCCAAATGCCAAAAAGAAAGTTTGCATGCCAAAAAGAATGCCCCAAAGCCCAAAAAAAAAAAAAGTTTTCTTGCAAAAAATAATGCCCAAAAGCCAAAAACAACGTTAGGAAACAAAAAAGCACGCCCGAGAACTAAAAAGCACTCTCGCGTTCAAAAAAGGATGGCCGCATGCCTTAAAGAAAGTTTGCTTGCAAAAAAGAACGCCTGAAAGCCAAAAAGAAAGTCTGGAAAATAAAAAGCAAGCTAGAGAACAAAAAAATACTCTCGCGTTCAAAACAGCATGCCCGAAAGCCAAAAAGAAAGTTTTCATGCCAAAAAGAATGCCCAATAGCCAAAAAGAATGCTCGAAAGCCAAAAACTACATCTGGAAACTAAAAAGCATGCTCAAAAACTAAAATGCACTTTCGCATTCAAAAAAGCATGTCTGCATGCCAAAAAGAGAGTTGGTTACCAAAAAGAACACCTGAAAGCCAAAAAGAACATATGGAAACTAGAAAGCATGCTCGAGAACTAAAAAACACTCTTGATGATGACATGACTAGCAAGAGATCATGGAATGCGGATCCAATTCAAGTTCCCATTGGTCTAGTTATCGAAGCACGTGCTAAGAAATTCCAAAAATGCGTTAAGTGGGCTGATTCAAGGGATTTGGGCTCAACCAAGCACGTGGAGGCCCATTGATAGTGATGAACGAAATCTCCAGCCCTTAACAAACATGATTCAAGTCCAAGAAAGTCAATAGGCTAATTGGGAGCTGATTTAGGATAGAAATTTATTGTTTTTTTTCTTGTTGCACAATTTTAGGATGAAATATTAAGGAATTAAAGTCAGGTTTGATTTACTTAAATTGAGGCCGAAATTATCTTAGTTTAAGAATGTTTTATTTTCAACTTTTCCTATTTCGTTGCCTTAGGCACATTTTTAGGATTCATTGTTGCAATCTTTGGGATTTCTAGGGCTGATGTTTTGTGGCCTTAGTATTATAAATTGTACTCTTTTCTATTCAATTAAGGACAGTTATATTTATTCATAAAATAAAGAGTAATATATCTTTTGTTCTTTCATAAATAAATTGAACTTATCATATTTCTCTGTGGCATTCATCCTTAACTTATCAATCGAGTATTGCATCCTTGATTGTAGCGTCCTCCTTTATACCAAGGTTCACATCTCTTTATAGGTGTTGGGTCGCAGTCTACATCCGAACCTAAGTGTAGAAAGGTCTTAGGAAACAATCTTGATACGGGATTTCTCACAAATCGACAAGGTTCGTATCAACTTTCACGTTGAAAAAAGCATACCCGAAAGCCAAAAAGAAATTTTGCTTGCAAAAAGAATGTCTGAAAGCCAAAAACAAAGTTTGCTTACCAAAAAGAGTGCCCAAAAGCCAAAAACATTGTCATGAAACAAAAAAGCACACTCGAGAACTAAAAAGCACTCTCACATTCAAAAAAGTATGGCCGCATGCCACAAAGAGAGTTTGCTTGCCAAAAAGAACGCCTGAAAGCCAAAAAGAAAGTCTGGAAAATAAAAAGCATGCACGAGAACAAAAAAACACTCTTGCGTTCTAAACATCATGCCTGAAAGCCAAAAAGAAAGTTTTCATGCCAAAAAGAACGCCCGAAAGCCAAAAACTACATCTGGAAACAAAAAAGCACGCTCAAGAACTAAAATGCACTCTTATGTTCAAAAAAGCATGCCTGCATGTCAAAAAGAGAGTTGCTTACCAAAAAGAACGCCCGAAAGCTAAAAAGAACATATGGAATCAAAAAAGTAAAGCACTTTTGATGAGGACATGGCTAGCACGAGATCAGGGAATGCAAATCCAATTCAAGTTCCCATTGGTCCAGTTACCAGAGCACATGCTAAGAAATTCCAAAATGCATTAAGTGGGCTGATTAGTGGGATTTGGGCTCAGGCAAGCTCGTGGAGGCCCATTGATGGTGATGAACGAATTCTCCAGCCCTTAACAAGCATGATTCAAGTCCAAGAAAGTCAATAGGCAAATAGGGAGCTGATTTAGGTCGGAAATGAATTGTTTCTTTCTTGTTGCACAATTTTAGACTGAAATATTAAGGAATTAAAGTTAGGTTTGACTTCCTTAAATTGAGGCCGAAATTATCTTAGTTTAAGAATGTTTTATTTTCAACTTCTCCTTTTTTGTTGCCTTAGGCACATTTTTAGGATTTGTTGTTGCAATCTTTGGGATTTCTAGGGATGATCTTCTGTGGCCTTAGTATTATAAATTGTACTCTTTTCCATTCATTTAAGGACAGTTGTTTTTATTCATAAAATTGAGAGTAATTTCTCTTTTGTTCTTTGAGAACTAAATTGAACTTATAAGATTTCTCTGTGGCATTCATCTTTGACTTATCAATCAAGTATTCTATCCTTGATTATGGCGTCCTCTTTTATACCAAGGTTCACATCTCTTTATAGGTGTTGGGTCGCGGTCTCTATCCACACCTAAGTTTAGAACAGTCTTAGGCAACAATCTTGATACGGGATTTATAACAAATCAAAAAGGTTCGTATCAACTCTCGTGTTTAAAAAAGCATGCCCGAAAGCCAAAAAGAAACTTTGCTTGCAAAATATAATGCTTGAAAGCAAAAAAGAAAGTTTGCTTACCAAAAAGACTGCCCGAAAGCCAAAAGAACGTCTAAAAACTAAAAAACATGCTCGAGAACTAAAAAGCACTCTCACGTTAAAAAATGATTGTCCAAATGCCAAAAAGAAATTTTGCATGCCAAAAAGAATGCCCAAAAGCGAAAAAAAAAAAAAAGTTTTCTTTCAAAAAAGAATGCTCAAAAGCCAAAACAACGTCAGGAAACAAAAAAGCACGCTAGAGAACCAAAAAACACTCTCGCGTTCAAAAAATAATGGCCGCATGCCAAAAAGAAAGTTTGCTTGCCAAAAAGAACACCCGAAAGCCAAAAAGAAAGTCTAGAAATTAAAAAGCATGCTCGAGAACAAAAAAGTACTCTTGCGTTCAAAACAGCATGCCCGAAAGGCAAAAAGAAAGTTTTAATGCCAAAAAGAATGCCCGAAAGCCAGAAAGTATGTCTGGAAACTAAAAGAATGCTCAAGAACAAAAATGCAATCTCGCGTTCAAAAAAGAATGCCTGCATGCCAAAAAGAAAGTTGCTTACCAAACAGAATGCCCGAAATCCAAAAAGAACACATGGAAACTAAAAAGCATGCTCGAGAACTAGAAAGCACTCTTGATGTGGACATGGCTAGCACGAGATCATGGAATGCAGATCCAATTCAAGGTCCCATTGGTCTAGTTACCAGAGCACGTGCCAGAAATTCCAAAAAGCGTTAAGTGGGATGATTTAAGGGATTTGGGCTCAACCAAGCACGGGAAGCCCATTGATGGTGATGAACGAAATCTCCAGCCCTTAACAAGCATGATTCAAGTCCAAGAAAGTCAATAGGCTAATTGGGAGCTGATTTAGGACTGAAATGAATTGTTTCTTTCTTGTTGCACAATTTTTGGGAATTGAGGCCGAAATTATCTTAGTTTAAGAATGTTTTATTTTCAACTTTTCCTTTTTCGTTGCCTTGGCGTATTTTTAGGATTCGTTGTTGCAATCTTTGGGATTTCTAGGGCTGATCTTTTGTGGCCTCAGTATTAAAAATTTTACTCTTTTCCATTCAATTAAGGACAATTGTTTTTATTCATAAAATTGAGAGTAATTTCTCTTTTGTTCTTTGAGAACTAAATTGAACTTATCAAATTTCTCTGTGGCATTCATCCTTGACTTATCAATCAAGTATTCCAACCTTGATTGTGGCGTCCTCCTTTATACCAAGGTTCACATCTCTTAATAGGTGTTGGGTCACGGTTTCCATGCGAACCTGAGTCTAGAACGATCTTAGGCAACAATTTTGATATAGGATTTCTCAAAAAACGACAAGGTTCGTATCAACTCTTGCGTTGAAAAAAGCATGCCCGAAAGCTAAAAAGAAACTTTTCTTGCAAAAAAGAATGCCTGAAAGCCAAAAATAAGGTTTGCTTACCAAAATGAATGCCTGGAAGCTAAAATGAATGTTTGGAAACTAAAAAACACGCTCGAGAACTAAAAAGCACTCTCACATTAAAAAAAGCATGCCCAAATGCCAAAAAGAAAGTTTGCATGCCAAAAAGAATGCCCGAAAGCCAAAATTAAAAAAAGTTTTCGTGCCTAAAAGAATGCCCAAAAGCCAAAAACAATGTCAGGAAACAAAATAGCACACTTGAGAACTGAAAAAAACTCTCGTGTTCAAAAACGCGGCCGCATGCCAAAAAAAAAAGGTTTGCTTGCCAAAAAGAACGCTTGAAAGCCAAAAAGAAAGTCTAAAAAATAAAATGCTAGAGAACAAAAAACACTCTCGCGTTCAAAACAGCATGCCCAAAAGCCAAAAAGAACGCCCGGAAGCCAAAAAGTATGTATGGAAACTAAAAAGCATGCTCAAGAACTAAAATGCACTCTCGCATTCAAAAAATCATGCTTGCAAGCCAAAAAGAAAGTTGCTTACCAAACAGAGTGCCTGAAAGCTAAAAAGAATATATGGAAACTAAAAAGCATGCTCAAGAACTGAAACGCACTCTTGATGAGGACATGGATAGCATGAGATCATGGAATGCGGATCCAATTCAAGTTCCCATTGGTGTAATTACCAGAGCACATGCCAAGAAATTCCAAAATGCATTAAGTGGGCTAATTCAAGGGATTTAGGCTCAAGCAAGCACATGGAGGCCCATTGATGGTTATGAGCAAAATCTCTAGCCCTTAACAAGCATGATTCAAGTCCAAGAAAGTCAATAGGCAAATTGGGAGATGATTTAGGACTGAAATGAATTGTTTCTTTCTTGTTGCACAATTTTACGCTAAAATATTAAGGAATTAAAGTCTGGTTTGACTTCCTTAAATTGAGGCCGAAATTATCTTAGTTTTAAAATGTTTTATTTTCAACTTTTCCTCTTTCGTTGCCTTAGGCATATTTTTAGGATTCATTGTTGCAATCTTTGGGATTTCTGGGGCTCATCTTCTTTGGCCTTAGTATTATAAATTGTACTCTTTTTCATTCAATAAAGGACAGTTGTTTTTATTCATAAAATTGAGAGTAATTTCTCTTTTATTCTTTGAGAACTAAATTTAACTTATCTGATTTCTCTGTGGCGTTCATCCTTGACTTATCAATCGAGTATTCTATCATTGATTGTGGCATCCTCCTTTATACCAATGTTCACAACTCTTTATAGGTGTTGGGTTGGGTCTCAATTCGAACCTAAGTGTAGAACGGTCTTAGGCATCCATTTTTATATGAGATTTCTCACAAATCGACAAGGTTCGTATCAACTCTCTAGGTATCCATCAACTATGCAGTACCGGGTGGCATTTCTTGTGAGCTTGCGTGCTTGGTCTGGGTCCTCAGGAAGGCTTTCATTTTGGAGATAGCTGGCTTCAGGATCCATCCAGCAAGGGAGTCGGTCAACCGGGTTCACTTCCTCTCCTTTGGTTAGGCTGGGTCGGGGAATCAGCTGAAGTGGTACCCCTCTCGGTAATGCCTGCCGTTCATTTGAAGCAATCTTGGCTAAAACATCAGCCCGGGGATTCTTATCTCGGTGAATCTGCTCCATTTTCATACCTTTAAATCTTGACATTGCTCCCCAAACTTTTTGTAGGCACACTACCAAGTTCTCACCCTTGGCTTAGTACTGTCCGGATACTTGGTTGATTACCAGCTGCAAATCACTCTTAACCATGAGGAAATTTGCACCGAGTTCTTTGACTACCTTGATCCCTGATAGCAAGGTTTCATGCTCTGCTTCATTGTTGGTAGCTTTGAACTCAAAGCTGAAACAATGACTGAACTCGATTCCTTTAGGATCGGTTAGAACGATCCCTACTCTATAGTCCGACTAGTTGGATGCTCCATTCGTGTACAATATCTAGGCTTTGCAATTTGTGGGTGAAATTCCCTTTAAAGTGATAGTGTTTTATACCTAGAGGGGGGAGGGGGGGGGGGGGGGGGGGGTGAATAGGTATAGTCCCAAATTCTTCCAATATTCAAAAATGCGGAATATAAGAATGAAATGAATACTTGAAATGATATAACAATTTTATAATATGAATCAATTCATGTAAGCATCAATATACAATAGAATCAATACAAGTGAACATATGGAAGATAAGGAAATATAAAGCGAAAATGAGACACAATATTTTTAGGTGGTAAAACCTCAAAGAGGAAACATCCACGGGTTGAATCCACAACCACCGGCAAAGCAAATCCACTATACGAAAAGGCCTTACACACTCAAAGCTATCAACACTATGATATCCACTTCAAGCTATCAAAACCTAATCAACCCTCGGGCTAGTGATTCACAAAGCCTACTCTCTATCCAAGATGTGTCCTAAACCTCTAGAGAGCAACTTCCTATCCAAGACTAAAAAGCCTCTAGGAAGATTTCTTTGCTTAGCTGTCTAGATCAAGAGATCCTAGTTAAGCTCTCCTAGCTCAACCATCCGGAGTATCAAACTCCTTGCTAAGACTTCTTGCTTAGTTATCCGAATCACCTTGATTCTAACTAAGACTTCTTGCTTGGCTATCCGGAATCCTTTCCTAGCCAAGTCTTCTTGCTCAAGACAAAGCTTCACTCACTTTGCAAGAGACTTCAACCTTTCACAAGGCAATGATCTAAGTGAAGTGCACACAAGCAATATGATGCAATCACAAACAAATAGAGCAAGTTGATCAAACACACTCTATGAACATGCAACTAGAGAATCTAGAATAAAGCTATCACAACTCAATCACAAAATATATATAGAAACCTAAGCATGTGAATTAACATCATTCATATTACTTTTCATCAATCAAATACGACAATTAAAGAGATGATCAATAATGAAAGTAAGAAGAAGATGAATCACTTACAAACAAATAAAGCTAGATAATCAATCAAGCTCTATGAACATGCTTACATACATTCTAGGATATGCTTTCAACAATCAATCACAAAAATACCTAGAAATCAAAGCATGTATATCAATAAGAACAAGGTATGAATATTCAATATATCACACTAAAAACCTAGTTCTTAGATCATGAAATTAAACCTAGAAAATGTCATAAAGCACATCACATATATCATTTCTGGAATCAATTTCAAGATTAATCAAGTTTAGCAAATATATGTTCAAGTAAAATCACAAAGCTAAAACTCAATTACCAAATGATCAACCACCCCTAGAATATGTTCTAACATCATTCTAAACACAAATCATCTATCAAATTGAAAGATTAAAGTGCAGATCAAAAGATGAAGTGAGAAGAAGAAGTTTAACATACAACAATGAAACTCGGACTGAAGAACAGCATGCTGCGACCAATTACGAATTCAAATGACTCTGAAAATGCTTGTGGTTTGTAGCTCTCTTCAAGACCAACAATTTTGGTTTTTGAATCACTCAATTTCGAGTTCGTATGAGAGAGTTATGATCAAAATAAGAAAATGAAAATCATGAAGAAATCTGCAGAATTTTCAATTTGATGTTCTTCAAAGTTCATAGAAAATGGAGGGAAGAGAGGTCATTTAAAGGAGAGGGAAGAGGGGCAATTTTGTCCAACAAAATAGGCATTTCAGTCATGCCCACGTGTGGTCAGTGTGTGCCACACATGTCCAGAGAGCTGGCTGGGCCGTGTGGCACACGTGGTCCACACGTGGTGGCCATGTCATGGCCTTTGGCCAGCTTGCTCCTCTCGCGCACCTCGCACGTTCTTCGACCGTATTCGGTCATCCGAACCTCCGAATTCGAATCCATTTTTAGATTACAAACCGTGACTCCCTCATGCACAATGATGACTATGAAACTTTGACAAATGGTTGAGAATTCATCTCGGAAAATGACGACGAACACAACTCAACGAATGAGAATGCAAAGTAGCATAACTACGTCGTATGGACTCGAAACTTAATGAATGAGTAACCGAAATGACCAGAACTCAATAAGGAATCAAATAAGATCATTTTCAAGTCCAAAACACAAGAAACACAAACAAATAAACACTATTCAACACAAGCATGCCATATCTAAGCGATAGTGAGTAAACATGCAATTTTACAAGATTGTCAACAATGAGATAAATGCATGTGCATACTAAATGTGTGTGAAAGTGTTATACCAAATGTTTGAACTATGATGCAGGGACACACATGTATGAATTGTGTGTGTGTGCGCTAATGCCTTGCAAGAGGAAGAAGAATCTTGATACCTTAGCATCCAAGTATGCAATGTTCCCCTTGAAGACGATATTTGCATAAGATATTGCTTCTTCACCTTTGAGGCTCCTTTCTTCCAAGAAACACCTAAGCAACTACTAATACAAATATAGAGAGTTTTGCAATGGAATCAAGCCAATACAACTAAAGGATCTTACAGTGGGCAATTTCGTGGATTCTTTTTCAAGAACAAGGTCTGGGACCACGGTGGAATCTGGATTGGAGGTCACACTGAATTCAGCTACATGAAGTTTTTAGATGCCACACTCAATAACGAGAGAGAATTGTGAGTGATAAATTAGAGATTAAAGAACCAAAGAGAAAACGATCTCAATATTAATTTCATCAAAAGTTCCAAAATAATACATCCATGCTTCCTTTAAGTACTAAAAAGATCTAAACCCTAGACGGAAACATAAAAGAAAATAAACTACAATTAGGAAAGTGAAAAGAATAAAACTAGCAAGTAGTTGAGTTTGTTTGGGAAAACAAATCAGTTCTTTATTAGGAAATATGTTGCAAATCGGATTCCTCTAACCCTAGCTTGAACCTCACACCCAAATTAGCTCTTTATTTGGAAGTATGCTAAAATTTGGACTTCCAACCCTAGCTTGTTCCATATGCCCAAACCTCTTGTTCACATGCCCAAGTATCTTTATTCAGCACAATTAGTTGTCTTGATGACGTTAACTAAGCCTTGGCCTTCATGTGGGCCCATCTTGGACTTCAACAATTCAAAATCAGCCCATGTCTCTTGTATCAAGCCATTGAGTGCTTCTTTGAATCTCTTAGCCCTTGCCCTTGTTATTGGCCCAACTAGTATATGCAATGGATCCTTTGGTGCAGCCCTGTAATTCTTATCATACAAGACCAACCTGCCCGATACATCCAGCCATTAGAGAAATTGTATCAACGGTTGGTCTGTGACTACCACGACTATATGGGCTAAAAAATAAGGTCAGAGCTTCCTAGCTATGGTCACAAGTGCATCGGCAAGCTTCTTCAAAAGGGTATACTTCTTCTCTGATTTAGTGAAGGCACGACTCACATAGTAGACCGGTCTCTAGACTTTGTCACCACAATCCTTTACCAAAGCCCAGCTTGTAGCGATTTCTGATATGACTAGGTAAAGTTGTAGTTCTTCTCCTAGGACAAGTTTCACTAGTAAAGGCGGGCTAGCTAGGTACTTCTTCAATGATTAGAAAGACTACTCGCTTTCCTGATCCCACTTAATCTTCTTTCCCGGTTGAATGACTTTGAAGAAAGGAAAACACTTATCATGTCATCCACATACACTTCCATGGACCTCCCTATTTGTTCTTTGAACAACTTGTTCACAAGACACTGGTAAGTGGCACCAGCATTCTTAAGACCAAACGTTATTACCTTTTAGCAATAGAGGCCTTGCCTGGTAATAAAACTTGTCTTGTCTTTCTCAGTAGGGTGCATCATGATCTAGTTGTACCTCGAGAATGCATCCATGAAGCTTAAGAGTTTGTTCCCAATTGTAGAGTCGACCAACTGATCTATCTTAGGTAGAGGGAAACTGTCATTTGGGCAGGCTCGGTTGAGGTCAATGTAGTCCACACATATATGCCATTTTCGTTTGGACTTGACCACAATGACCACATTGGCTATCCATTCAGGGTGTCAAAATTCCCTAATGAATTCGGCATTCAGGAGCTTTTCTACTTCTTCTTACACCGCGGCATTCCGTTCAATGTTGAAAGGCCTTCGTCTTTGTTTGATCGGTTTGAAAGTTGCATCCACTGCCAATCTGTGGGTAGCTAGGGTGAGGGAAATACCTGACATCTCATCATGACTCTAGGGAAAGATGTCATTGTACTCCCTGATTAGTCCCACTAGGCTCTCCTTGATCCCGCTCTCCAATGCTCCAACTATCTTCACCATCTTAGTAGGATCAGCTTCCTTGATAGGTATCTTCTTTAACTCCACAGCAAGGTGCCCACTAGCCCATCCTTGATCTTCTTCCTCTTCCTCAATCATGTCTGGCATCTCTCTTTCGTCCAGGATATCTTGATCTTCCTCTGGTACCCCCTTACTTGGTTTGTTGGTCACATGTGCGCACTGTTTGGTTAGCGCAGTATGGTTGGTGGACTCCATGTAACATCAGCGGGTTGCCTGTTGATCTCCTTAAAGTTCTGCTACCTTGGTTCCAACCAGAAATTTTAGAACATTATGGTAGATGAATAACACTCCTCTGATTCCTGATAAGAAAGGTCTTCCCAGGATTGTATTGTAGGTGGACAAGGTATCGACCACAATGAATTCTGTCATTATGTTCTGCTGTAAAAGAGCTTCCTTGATTATTACCAATAGGATTTGTGACCCGACTGGCATTAGGGAGTCCCATGTGAACCTATACAACGGTGTTGTACATCGGTTGTAGAAGGGGTTCTACAGGTTGAGTTTCTCGAGTGTTTCTTTGAACAGAATATCAATGCTGGTTGTATCAATCAAGACATGGTGAACCTGGCAATTGGCTATCTATAATGTGATTACCATTGGGTCATCATGCGGCTATGCCGTGTTGTAGACTTCATCCTCCGTGAAGATGATATGGGTTGCACGAGGTGAGGATCCCCTAGTGAACCGGAGTACATCATGGCCGGTAGTGAGTCGAGGGATCTTCCTAGCATGGTTCTTCCCTGAGTTGTTAAAGGTTCCGACTAGTGTATGACCTCCATTGATGGTGTGAATGATCCGGATTTGCTGTATCTCATCCTTCCCCTTATCTATTCTTTTCTCCTTCGCTTCTTGCATCTCTCTATGTACCTTCTTATGCTCCTCTTTCTGAGGATGGTTTCCTCTAGGACTTCTTCTAGATCTGATACTACCACCCATATCGGGCTATGAAGCCCTCTTCTTCGCTACTGGTTTGGTTGTTGGCCAATTCCTCCTATGGAGGATATCGACCGCTAACTTCACCTATCGAGTTTTGAAATCTGTAAGGTGGTTCGAAACTAGGAGTGGTGGTTAAAGTCTATCAAAGACCGATACTTTGGTACCTAGTCCAGCCTTCCCCACGGTCTTGGGTGCTTCGAAAGGTATCCTCTGGGCAATCATCCGAAGGCAGATGCTCTCTACATAGGAGGTAACCTATTGTTCTAGGATATCCCGATTGATTGTCCTAGGGCACGGAGCCTACATTTGGTGGAAGGACTAGTGTCGGGTTGTTATTCCTTGATCCTCTTCCTAGCCTTTGGACTCTCTGAGTTGAAGCAATGGATTGGGATCCCGATGGGTCGGGCTACCCTTGAAAGGATTGGAGTCTTATCTTCCTACTTGCTGGGTAGAGCTAGATAGCTTTTTTATAAATGGTCGGGAGGATTGTCCCCACAGACGGCACCAAAATGTTAGTAGGAAAATGTTAATGGGGTCAAATTCCTATTAACACAGAGTATCTATCGAAATGAAGAAATAACACTATTTTATTGATAAAGACATGCAATTTACACTATATAATGATACAGTACAGAAAATAGAGGTTTATGGGAAGTTTAGGTAGATAGCTTCAAGACACGGTTGACGATGGCGATCTCGTGCTAGTCGATAAGTGGAAAAAAAAGGTGTAAGTCGAAAGTTTGTTTTTCGATCCCCTAACAGTCAAGAGTCTTCTCTTATTTATCGGTCCCGTTTCTTGGCCTTTATTAAGATAATCAATCAATCAATTAAGCAATCAATGGGACGTTAATGGTGGTCTTATTTCAGGTGCGAGAATGATTCTTATAATCAATTGATTTCATTTCCTTCTGTTAACCGCCTTTTCTAGCAGAGGACCAAAGAAGAATTTTCCACCTCAACACAAGAAGGGTATAGGAGTACGAACACCATCTGGCTACCCCGACAAGGTGGACCTCGACTGATCGACCCCGACTGATCCGAGTGCACTTCCCCTCCAACGAGGTCCAACCCAGCCTTCTTCCAGTTTATTTCTTAGGACCCCGCCAGCATCTTAGTTTAGAAATATGGCCACAAGCCGGACTTCTCACTAGAACTCACAGCGAGGTCTAGCCCCGCTAAGACCGGGCTTCCGCTGGACCCCGCAGTACCCCGATATACCAAGATCCCGGCAGTACCCCGCGGTACCCCGGTACCCCCCGGTACCCCGCAGTACCCCGTAGGACCCCGCAGTATCCCGGTACCCCACAGTACCCCACAGTACCCCACAGGATCCCGCAGTACCCCGGAACCCGGTGACTGGTCCTCCAAACTCCTCCCGACTATCTAGCATATACCAAGGAAGAGCTGGACCACACCAAGAGTTTAAGTAAACAAGGAAATTGCCTTGTTTCCCGCCATTCAAGAGTCCTATATTAAAGTGGAGTCAACTCTTTCAGTTCTAAAAGGAATCACTTGATTCTAGGGAATCAATCCCACGATCTTCTCGCCTATCAACATGGAAACGCCCCGTAAATTGCTAGGTCATTGGATTCAATTTAGGGGAGTGAATAACAAGAAATAAGACCTATATATATGACATGATTTTCGACAGTGAAGGGATCTTTTTTTTTGGGAGGTCTTTGGCTGGCTTCTTTTCGCAGAGGAGGCTGGGGGCTTCTTGCCCAACAAGGCTTCCTTTTCTTCTTCTTTTCTACAGGTTAAAGAAAAGGGCCTTTGCCCACATATTATTGTAAGCTCTCTGGAGTACTTATGTTGTGTTATTCTCTTACTTGTGTAAGCTCCACGGAGCACGCCTTATTGATAAATATATAAATGATCTCTCTCCGCCGGATACTACCTAGGGGTTTTTCAGCATATGATCATGCGTGATGCTTTTTCCCCCTAGGCCAGTCCACCTTCTATCAAAAAGACTTGTCATTCTCTCCTTCGTATCTATTTTATTACGCATGTATGTAAGTTTATCATTGAAGTGCTCATATCCCATATCCTACTCGCTTGCTTGCTATCCGGGTCGGGGAATCACAATGGAGATCTAGAGAAGAGTACGGGATGCGAAATTCGGGATACGGGGTATGAGGGATGGGATACGGGGTGCCGAGTACCGAACGCGGGGTATCGGGGTCCATAAAGAGGGATCATAGCCCTTACTCCGACATGGGAACCCCCAAGCGCCATCTTCTCCATGTGCTTGAAGCCCCGACAGTCGGGATGATTTTTTCTCCTACCTACTGCACCTCACTCCATAAGTTTTTACTCATACAAACCATGGTACCTAGAGGTACCTACCCCGCTGCAGCCTACCGAGTAGCAGTCTGAGGGTGTTAATTGAAATTCCTCATCCAGAGCGAATTTACGGTTAACATTTTGGCGCCGTCTGTGGGAAGTTCACTAGACCAATGTGGCTTCCTTGTCTCTACATGAGCGTATGTTTCTCTATCTCTTACATATTATCACTTTACATGTGATTTAATGCATTCCGCTGCTATATTCACTACATGTTTATACCATGATGCCATGATACCTTGTTTCACCCTGCTAGTTCCTTTATTACCAATATGATTTTATAAAAATTTGCATGAATCATGTGAACTAAATCATCGCCTATTATAATCGGTTGATATTTCGCCTTATATATGTTGCTACTTGAATACGTTGAACATGCGGAGTGCATCTCGATGTAGCTCTATGAGATCTAATTAATCTATTGCCGAGCAAGCTTAGTTATTCGTGGCATATTATTCATGCGGTTTACCCTTTCTCCATATTTGTATGTACTGCATGTGCACCACGAGTGGTGCTCACTTTGTCATCTGACAACTTTTGTTTGATGTGGAGTGAATATAACGTGTGGGACTCCTAGTGGAGCCGGCCTACTATGCTGCCCTTATGAAACAGACCTGCTCCGGTACATCTAGAGCTCCTATGCAGTAGAGTTGTACCTCTCCTGCTTTCTTTACAGAAGATTTGCTCCGGTACCGATAGAGCTCCTATCCAACAGATCTACCAGACTAGCACTTCTACATACAGATCTACCAGACTAGCACTTCTACATACGGATCCCCTCATGACACCGGATTCACTCTTCCAAAGCTCCTAGTTCTCAGCTATTCAAGTCCTAGACGAAAAGGAAGCAATTTGGAAGATTTTCGATCAAGCCTGAGAAAACAGCATCTGCTGATGGGTCAACTTCAAAAATTAAAATGTATCATCTCCGAAGGAATGGGATTTTATGCCTTATATGGTTGGAAAGATACGGAAGTTATCTTTTCACAGAATTTTACGGTTTGTGATTTCGAGTTTTCTTGAAGGAGTTATGACCATTGTACTACTCAAAGGTCAGCCAGAATTTCTATGCGGGCAGCATCTGCTGATGGAACAATTTCAAAAATTAAACTGTATCATCTCCGAAGGAATGGGATTTCATGCCTTATATGGTTGGAACGATACGGAAGTTATCATTTCACAGAATTTTACGGTTTGTGATTTCGAGTTTTCTTGAAGGAGTTATGACCATTGTACTACTCAAATGTCAGCCAGAATTTCTATGCGGGCAGCATCTGCTGATGGAACAATTTCAAAAATTAAACTGTATCATCTCCGAAGGAACGGGATTTCATGCCTTATATGGTTGGAAAGATACGGAAGTTAGCTTACCACAGAATTTTACGGTTTGTGATTTCGAGTTTTCTTGAAGGAGTTATGACCATTGTACTACTCAAAGGTCAGCCAGAATTTCTATGCGGGCAGCATCTGCTGATGGAACAACTTCAAAAATTAAACTGTATCATCTCCGAAGGAACGGGATTTCGTGCCTTATATGGTTGGAAAGATACGGAAGTTAGCTTCCACAGAATTTTACGGTTTGTGATTTCAAGTTTTCTTGAAGGAGTTATGACCATTGTACTACTCAAAGGTCAGCCAGAATTTCTACGCGGGCAGCATCTGCTGATGGAACAACTTCAAAAATTAAACTGTATCATCTCCAAAGGAACTAGATTTCGAGCCTTACATGGTTGGAAAGATATGCAAGTTACCTTTCCGTAGAATTTTACGGTTTGTGATTTCAAGTTTTCTTGAAGGAGTTATGACGATTTTATTGCCCAAAGGTCAGCCCAGAATTTCTACGCGGTATTTGGGAAACAAAGCATGGCGGGCTACCTATTTGGGAATGAAGGAGCAGCACGACCGGTAGAAGACCAGCATCATGTAGGAGGCTCCTCACTTTTGCACCGGGCCCCTCAACGCCCAAGTGAGCCTCCTAGGTTCCGGTTCGTCCGAGTGGAGTCCAGAGCCTCATTTCAGCCGCTGGGTACTTCTTGATGCCCTAGCAAGCCTCTGGACTAGCATCATGTAGGAGGCTCCTCACTTTTGCATCGGGCCCCTCAACGCCCAAGTGAGCCTCCTAGGTTCCGGTTCGTCCGAGTGGAGTCCAGAGCCTCATTTCAGCCGCTGGGTACTCTGGACTAGCATCATGTAGGAGGCTCCTCACTTTTGTACCGGGCCCCTCAACGCCCAAGTGAGCCTCCTAGGTTCCGGTTCGTTCGAGTGGAGTCCAGAGCCTCATTTCAGCCGCTGGGTACTTCTTGATGCCCTAGCAACCCTCTGGACTAGCATTATGTAGGAGGCTCCTCACTTTTGCATCGGGCCCCTCAACGCCCAAGTGAGCCTCATACGTTTCGGTTCGTCTGAGTGGAGTCCAGAGCCTCATTTCAGCTGCTGGGTACTTCTTGATGCCCTAGCAAGCCTCTAGACTAGCATCATGTAGGAGACTCCTCACTTTTGTACCGGGTCCCTCAACGCCCAAGTGAGCCTCCTAGGTTCCAGTTTGTCCGAGTGGAGTCTATAGCCTCATTTCAGTTGCTGGGGACTTCTAGGATCCAAAACATGCCCTGGACCAGGTTAACCTCTCCAGGAGGATCTCCATTACTGAATTGCCTAAATACCAAGAGAGCTACATAACGCTCTTGATGCCCTGGACCGAGTTAACCCCTCTAAGAGGATCGCCATAACAAACCAGGGGAGCCTTATAGCACTCATGATGCCCTGGACCGGGTCAACCCCTCCAGGAGGATCTCCATTACCGAGTCAAGACCGGGAGAGTTCAACATAAAACTCCTGATGCCCTAGACCGGGTTAAACCCTCTAGGAGGATCTCCATTATTAAAGCGCCTCGAGACCAGGAAATAGCCTTAGGGCGCTCCTGCTGCCTTGGTCGGGGAATACCCTCCTCCGAGAAGCCTGGTGCTAAAGTGGCCTTAATTGCCTACCAGGACAGATTACAGTAAGATCGGGGCTGCCTCAGGGTACCCGGTTCCTTACTTCGCCTCGAGACCAGGAAATAGCCTTAGGGCGCTCCTACTGCCTTGGTCGGGGAATACCCTCCTCCGAGAAGCCTGGTGCTAAAGTGGCCTTAGTTGCCTACCAGGACAGATTACAGTAAGATCGGGCTGCCTCAGGGTACCCGGTTCCTTACTTCGCCTCAAGACCAGGAAATAGCCTTATGGCGCTCCTGCTGCCTTGGTCGGGGAATACCCTCCTCCAAGAAGCCTGGTGCTAAAGTGGCCTTAGTTGCCTACCAGGACAGACTTTCGCCATCTCAAGACCAGGAAATAGCCTTATAGCACTCCTGATGCCCTGGACCGGGTCAACCCCTCCAGGAGGATCTCCATTACCGAGTCAAGACCGGGAGAGTTCAACATAAAACTCCTGATGCCCTAGACCGGGTTAAACCCTCTAGAAGGATCTCCATTATTAAAGCGCCTCGAGACCAGGAAATAGCCTCAGGGCGCTCCTGCTGCCTTGGTCGGGGAATACCCTCCTCCGAGAAGCCTGGTGCTAAAGTGGCCTTAGTTGCCTACCAGGACAGATTATAGTAAGATCGGGCTGCCTCAGGGTACCCGGTTCCTTACTTCGCCTCAAGACCAGGAAATAGCCTTATAGTACTCCTGATGCCCTGGACCGGGTCAACCCCTCCAGGAGGATCTCCATTACTGAATCGCCTAAAGACCAGGAAATAGCCTTATGGCGCTCCTGCTGCCTTGGTCGGGAAATACCCTCCTCCAAGGAGCCTGGTGCTAAAGTGGCCTAAGTTGCCTCCCAGGACAGATCATCAAAAGGATCAGGATCCCGTATACGGGACACCTGGTGCCACAGATTCGCTATATGAAGACCCGGTGGTCTTAGTTGCCTACCAGGACCTTTTCGCCAAAGTACCAGGATTCCTAGAACAGGAATGCCAGGTACCCAGATTCACCATATTCCCTACAGTGATCCACCACAGCTCATCTATTTTTGCAGGAATGACTAGTACCATGGATCGCCTAAAGCGAAGTGTGCAGAGAATGGTTTTCGTTTAAAGTAATGGCTACCAACAAAGAAAGATGAGCAAAATTCTTCAAGTATTACATATCCTGACTCCAACCCCTACTGGGTATCGGTGTTCAAGTCAGAGGGGACTTCTGTTAACCGCCTTTTCTAGCAGAGGACCAAAGAAGAATTTTCCACCTCAACACAAGAAGGGTATAGGAGTACGAACACCATCTGGCTACCCCGACAAGGTGGACCCCGACTGATCGACCCCGACTGATCCGAGTGCACTTCCCCTCCAACGAGGTCCAACCCAGCCTTCTTCCAGTTTATTTCTTAGGACCCCGCCAGCATCTTAGTTTAGAAATATGGCCACAAGCCGGACTTCTCACTAGAACTCACAGCGAGGTCTAGCCCCGCTAAGACCGGGCTTCCGCTGGACCCCGCAGTACCCCGATATACCAAGATCCCGGCAGTACCCCGCGGTACCCCACGGTACCCCGCAGTACCCTGTAGGACCGCGCAGTATCCCGGTACCCCACAGTACCCCACAGGATCCCGCAGTACCCCGGAACCCGATGACTGGTCCTCCAAACTCCTCCCGACTATCTAGCATATACCAAGGAAGAGCTTGACCACACCAAGAGTTTAAGTAAACAAGGAAATTGCCTTGTTTCCCGCCATTCAAGAGTCCTATATTAAAGTGGAGTCAACTCTTTCAGTTCTAAAAGGAATCACTTGATTCTAGGGAATCAATCCCACGATCTTCTCGCCTATCAACATGGAAACGCCCCGTAAATTGCTAGGTCATTGGATTCAATTTAGGGGAGTGAACAACAAGAAATAAGACCTATATATATGACATGATTTTCGACAGTGAAGGGATCTTTTTTTTTTGGAGGTCTTTGGCTAGCTTCTTTTCGCAGAGGAGGCTGGGGGCTTCTTGCCCAACAAGGCTTCCTTTTCTTCTTCTTTTCTACTGGTTAAAGAAAAGGGCCTTTGCCCACATATTATTGTAAGCTCTCTGGAGTACTTATGTTGTGTTATTCTCCTACTCGTGTAAGCTCCACGGAGCACGCCTTATTGATAAATATATAAATGATCTCTCTCCGCCGGATACTACCTAGGTGTTTTTCAGCATATGATCATGTGTGATGCTTTTTCCCCCTAGGCTAGTCCACCTTCTATCAAAAAGACTTGTCATTCTCTCCTTCGTATCTATTTTATTACGCATGTATGTAAGTTTATCATTGAAGTGCTCATATCCCATATCCTACTCGCTTGCTTGCTATCCGGGTCGGGGAATCACAATGGAGATCTAGAAAAGAGTACGGGATGCGAAATTCGGGATACGGGGTATGAGGGACGGGATACGGGGTGCCGAGTCCCGAACGCGGGGTATCGGGGTCCATAAAGAGGGATCATAGCCCTTACTCCGACATGGGAACCCCCAAGCGCCATCTTCTCCATGTGCTTGAAGCCCCGATAGTCGGGATGATTTTTTCTCCTACCTACTGCACCTCACTCCAGAAGTTTTTACTCATACAAACCATGGTACCTAGAGGTACCTACCCCGCTGCAGCCTACCGGGTAGCAGTCTGAGGGTGTTAATTGAAATTCCTCATCCAGAGCGAATTTACGGTTAACACCTTCTATGGCAATCTTGACAGGGTTGGCTAATCCGATTCAAAGTGGAGCTTTAAAGGTGGCAGGAGAAGTCAACTTTCCTTGTGTTTATATGTTAGCGTATACCATCTTATTTGGAGCTTGATTCTAGTGTACCTGTTCATTCCTTCCTTGATAGTCTCCCTCTTATCTCATTCTTCCATTGCCTGGTAGACCGATTCTAGGATGGGTCAAGATACCCAGATACCCTGTATCTTACTGGCTCATGGTACCTATATTCCTTGTGTATCGGGGTACCGAGATACCGGATAAGGCAATAGCGAGGCACCTGGATGTTGAAGTAGTAGGGTCCTTAGGATCTTGACTTCTCAGTTTCCTGGTACTTGGAGATCTAGGTGCCCTTGATCTTGATTTGGATTTGTAGCAAGTTTGTCTGGACGTATTAGTTTGGCTCCTTTTTTCACGATAGTAGGATTTTTCCTGTAGTGTCTTCCTACTGCAAATAGTCTTGGTCTAGATGGAAAATTCTTCTGTAGACCCTTGCCATTTTTAGCGGTTAACAGAAGTCCCCCCTAACTTGAATATTGGTACATAGCCGGGGTTTGGGGTTAGGATATCTGGAACATATGAAGGATTTTAACCTTCTTGCTTGGTTGGCTTTAACTTTCTAGGAGGAAGACCACCTCTGGCACACTTGCATTAATGACTGATCCACGTGTAAGGCTAGGACTAGTTCGCTTGTTTGAAAGGATCGATTTGGGTGCGAATTCCTCGAAATCACCACACCCACATTTCCAGTTGATTTCTAAGGAGTCACTGAATATCATGGAGGGAATCGTAACCCACAAGTACATTAACTTGAAGTATCTCGCTAGCGATCCCTTCGAGGGTGCTAAGGTAGACCGGTACCTAAAGGTCTCCATTGCTCATCCGCATATGTTTTCTTTTCTCTTTATTTCTTCTTACTTGATTCATCCTTTCTGCCTGGTATACTGATCTTTTTGATAGTTTCCTCAACAGCACTTCCAGCTTCTTCTCCTCCTTTTTCTCCTGCTATCGGTGCTGGTGCTCCATCTGGGTCCATTTGGCCTTCAACAACTCCTCCTCTGGCTTCAACGGGGTTTTCACTGAGTTCTTCTGTTCCGTTTCCTACCCTGGGTTGGCGCACCCTACTATGGCTGAGATGGCTGCAAGAGCTGCCAAGGCCCGGGGGCTCTAAGATTGCTTTTATTTTATTTAGCTAATTTTTATATGACATGTAGCCACATGATATCTAGGATTGTTTGACATTCTCATGTAGGATTAGATACTCACCTAGGTTGTGTCTCTTTATTGTGATCAAAGCCTTGTGACTAAGTAGCTTATTGGACAAGCAAGTAGGTCTAGAATCACTATTAAAGCCCGTTGGGTAGAGTGGAACAGTTAGTGACCAAGCATGGTTTGACTTGAGGTCAACCTAGGTTATAAACTTTCATACAAGTAGTGGATTTGAGGACCGTGTGTGGCTAGCATAATAGCCCGTGAGTTTTTCCTAATTGTGGGTTTCTCATGTAAATCAATCAACAAGCAATTTATTGTTTTCCACACTTAGATTTAGTTGATTGTATTTTGCTTAAATTGGGTGAATTTTTGAATATTGACTAATCAAGAAAAATTAACAATTAATTTGATTAGAACCTATTTAGACACACTTTAATGGTTTCATAAACACTTGACCAAGGGAGACAGCAAAACAAACCTTCACAAAAGCTCTACAATTACAAAAGACGCCCCCACAACCCCCACCTTCCATAAAACCCGCACCTGATCACTAAACGTAACCGACATGGCATTCGAGAAGAAAGCACTCCATGAGTTGGCAGAAACCCGCCTTTGAAAAGCCAAGAAAACAGCAGCTGCCAGAGGACACCGGAGGAAAAGATGATCTGTCAATTCACTACTAACACCACAAACATTGCAACAGATATATAAATAATAATAATAATAAAAAATAGGAAGATGTTTTACATAATCCAGTACATGTTTAGAATATATATTAATATTCATATATATTATATATTTTTTACTTTAATTTACACTTGATGTTCTTGCAGTAAGGAGAGTTGTTTTTCTGCTTACACTAGAAACAAGTTCCGGTAGCTCAAAATCTAAAACCAACGAAAGAAAAGAAAGAAAACCCCTAATTAATTATAAGTTGATCTAAAACAACCCAGCAGCACTATCTTCTAAGGACATGTTAATTAGGTCTTCTTGACCCTCCTGAACCACACCATCTTCAAAGAGCCATTTCTCTAGCAGTGTAAGAGGAACTTGAGTCTCTAAAATAGGCTTGGTTTCATCTTGGAAGTGGCTAGTCTCAGGTGTCAAATTGGCCGTATCCACGGAGACAGATTGAGAGGCATCTGATGAGTGACAATTAGAGTTGAAGGTGAAGAGTGAATCAAAACCCTCTTGTGTGGTTGCACTAGAATTGGTTTCTGAGTTTGATGATGGTAGAATTTTCATCCAGTTTTGGAGCAATTTGGATATGTTTTCGGCACTTGATGCGTAGATACTACTACTAGAGCCTGACACTTCATGATAAGAATTATGGGGCTGATTCGAGGTGGTTTTGCCAAGAGACAAAGCCTCGCAGAGGGCTTGTTTGGCCATGTGTATGTCTGTTTGGAGCCTTCTCTCCCACTGACCCTTGTTGGAGACTTCTTCTTCATTAATTTGGAGCTTTTTGAGATTCTTTTTCAAGTGGGTATTCCAATAATTCTTTATATCGTTGTCTGTTCTCTGAGGAAGGTACGAAGCTATGGCTGCCCATCTGCTCATATATATAAAACAATTAATCATTAATTTTTACTTGAATTTGGAAACCAAATATATATGACTCATGAGCTGATCAATTTGTCTAATTAATTACCTGTTACCCAGAAGAGCTTGAAGATGGATTATCATCTTTTCTTCATGATCGGTGAAGTTACCGCGCTTAATTCCCGGCCGGAGATAATTAGTCCATCTAAGCCTGCAGCTCTTACTGCATCTAAGCAAACCTGTAGAATTTCAAATTTAATAAAGATTGGATTGAGTACTAATTTTAAGCACTAAAAAAAAAAAAGAATTTTCCAAGAGACTGTGGAGAAACAAATTCAAACCGTATCATGACTAAGAAAACAGTAATCTAAAAATGATATATCTTTATATTAGTTTAACCTGTATTAGTAGGAACCGATCTCCAGTTCCCAGTTCCATGTTCTTGAATGTAAGAGACCAAGATGATATCTTCTTCTGGTGTCCATGGCCCTTTCTTCACACCAATCTTGTCACAGCAAGGTGGTCTACCCATGACGATTTTCAACAGCAATAAAGTCTTTTTAATTTCTTTATTTTTGTGGAGACAAGCGTCCAAGGAAAGTGTTGTGTTGTCTATATATAGATAGATATATACAAAGGGACTAATTTCGCTGACCAGATGAGTGAAATTAAAGGGCTTGCTTTGCTTCCAAAGAGTCAAAACTGACAACAAGCAGCATTTACTCATTGCATGCAAAAAGTCAGCTATATTGACCAGGGGGCACCGAGAAAACAACCCTAATTATACTTCAATTCTCTTCCTTCCTTTAATGCTTCTATATACAGTATGTACCTCCAAGCAGTAACTAATTTCTTTCACATATAATATTACAAGTTATTTTCAAGGAATTTAAACCTCAAATCCTCTTGAAGTGAATGAGTATGATGTGAAGCTTGTCATCTAGCTAGCTTCTTTCTTTCTTTTGCATATTATATGATCAACGGTACTAATTTCCAGTTTTTTCATTTCAAATTAGAAAGGGATAATTATCCTGGTGGCTATCAATTGGGGTCACCACTATCAAAATGACCATTAGATGGGGAATTGGTTTTAAAATGATCATTTTTAACGAACACTGTTACACTAATGACCATTTCATTAAACTCTGATAAGTTTACTGTTAAATAGTTAGGTATTTTGGTAACTTTTTCTAAAATTACAAAAATGATTAACATTTATATTTACCAAGGTGATTTTAACACAAACACAAACTGAAATGTTTTTTATCAAGACTGATTTTAATACAAATACACTTGAACGGGAAACCTAGAGTGCTTACATTAAAGCAGGATCTGCACAACTGGCCTACATGCATGGGAATTGATATTTGATCCAGAAACTATAATGTGGCGTCAACAGATGATCAAGGCATTAGATGGCCCTAATGTATAAAGTAACTGTTTTGATGTCACTGAAAATTTCTCATTGGGAAGCAACACTCTGGAAATTTATTTATATATATATGGGTCATTCTTCACTGCAACATTACACGATACAATAGTATGTGATCACAAATGATTGCATGTGATCACAAATATATATAATGCTATCGCATATGAATTGCATGTGATCACATAATTAAATTATTGTAATCGCATGTTAGAACATACAATCACATAAGACTGTGGAATATATATAAGACTGTGGAAATTTATATATATAGGCTGCCCTTGGGTGCAACGTTACATGATACAACATAGAAAATTTGATTGTGTTCATGTCTTCTTTAGTACAATATATATATATTTTTAATAAAATGGGACTGATCTAAGGGGAAAAAGCATCACAAACTATCATATGCTGAAAAACCCTTAGACAGTATACACTAATATGTGATATATATATATATGCATAAACTATACTCAATTCGTTCAAATGAAGCAGCAAATCGGTGCTCTCTGTGCTCTCTTCTCTTGTAAGTTTACTTGTTTTGAGAATATCAAGAGTGTATGACAATAACAGTTCAAGGTATACAAGGCATTTACTACAACTCGGAGACCAGGTAGCTGTGTTTAAAAATTGTATCACTTGATTATATTTTTAGGCACACAACATATTAAAAATATATGAGAAATTTACTTGATATGTATGAGTGATTATAATTTTTTTTTTTTATTTTATTTTATTCTTGTTTAGCTCTTTGCATGCTGTGCACATAATGAAGTTTTAGTTGGTTAGATTTTGCCTATTGGTGCTGCATTTTTGAATCAATATTTCTTTTAGTCCTTGTTTGATATTAGATAAAACAGAAAAGAAAAAAAATCGATTAACATTGGTCTTGCAAATACAAATGTTAATCAATTTTGTAATTTTAGAGAAAGCTACTAAAATGCCAATCTATTTAATGGTAAATTTTAATGGAGTTTGACAGAAAGACCATTAGTGTTATAGTGTTAGCTAAAAGTAGTCATTTGGAAACCAATTCTCCATCTAATTATCATTTTGATAGTGGTGATCTAAATTGATAGCAACCGGGTAATTATCCAATAAAAAAATCAAAGACAAAAAAGAATCAATCAAAAACAAAAGCGTGACAGTGACTGCTAGTTTACTTGTCTTGTGTGTGTGCCAACTGCCAAATGGATATATGTATAGGATTTAAGGTAAGGTTTGTCAACCTTGGCTGCCACCCTTCTCATTAATGATACTACACATTGACATTGTATTAATTATCATTTCAAAACAGTTAATTTATTAAATTAGGTTCATATATTATATAAAGAAATTATCATATCGATGCAATAATTGCATGCCCTACACAATTTATTTTGAGAGAGAAAAACCTGGCTGTTTTTGCTTATCAATTTCTATACTTGAACTAATCTTTTCCATCCAAAAACTCATACCAAATCTTGATTACTTCCCTAGATCATTCTTTCCCTACCATTCTCTACATCACAAAACCTTTGTCACTCACCATTAGCCATCCACCTATCTAGATATATCCTCTTCCTCCATTATTTGCACTAGGAGCATCTAAGGAGAACTGATATGAACTTCACCAAGAGTAGTGAGACCCGGAACCAATATATGGTAACGAAGGATCGTTTTCTAATTCAAGTTTACAAATAAAGAAAATAAAAAGGACCGCGACCCATTATCTATATGGAGATAAGAACCAACGGTATCAAGAAGGTTGTAGACGCCACACTCAAGAACAATAAGAAGGTGAGTGATAAGTCAAGTTTGAACGCCACAATGTATAACCCTTGATAAGTTCATAGTTCAATGAAGAACCAAGAGAAAATGTTCTCTCAAATAATATTATTTCATTCTAAAAGTCTACTGAATAATACATCAATGAGTCCCTTAAATACTAAAATATCTAAGACCTAAAAGGGAACAAATATTCGGCAATTAATGCCTTACAATCAGGAAAATAAATGGGCAATTATTGCCTTACAATCAGGAAAGAAATTAAAGATTAAAACATGCAATTAGTTGACTTGCTCCTTATTTGGAAGGCTAAATTTTGGAAACAAATTAGCCCCTTACTTTAGGAAACAAATCAGCTCATTATTCTTTGGAAATTAAAAAGGAAAAAGCTAAAAATTGAAACTTCTCTAACCCTAACTTGTACCACACGCCCAAGCCCTAGCTTGGTCTTCAACAAATCAGATCAGCCCATTAAATGCTTCATTGATCCTCTTAACCCTTTGTAATTGGCCCAGCTGCAACATGGAACAGATCCTTTGGTGATGCTTCTTGATTCTTATCATTCCCCCTCTCTTCAAAAGGACTCGTCCTTGAATCTTCACCATAATGTTGTTGATAGCCTGCGACACTTCATCAAAATCCTGCAAAAGAGAAACAAGAACACTAGGCTAAGAAGTTGGCTGATTTGAAAACAAGGCCTTTTTGATCTCACTTTTTTTTTTTTTGCATAGAAGTTCACTTGTTGTCTTTTCTTTTTTTTGTTTCTCATCAACCGAGATTTTTTTTTTGCTATTTCAATCTCTCTTTCTTTTGTCTCTCTTTCTTTTGAACTCTCACTCTCCTTTTTTTCATCTTTTTTTTTCTTTTAACCTCACTTGATCTTCATAAACTTGTATTGGGGTTAAGGGTACAAGAGTGATTCGCTTTTTGTTGAGTACAAAAGAGTATCTATTTGTGTAACCATCATGAGTTACACGCCTATCAAACTGCCATGGTCGCCCCAAAAGGATATGGCTCGCATGCATTGGTACCACATCACACAAGATTTCATCTTTGTACTTCCGAATGGAAGAAGACACCAACACCTGTTTAGTCACCTTGATTTCTTCACTATCATTCAACCATTGTAGCTTATAAGGTTTTGGGTGCTTTAAAGTGGCCAAATTTAGTTTTTCCACCAAACTAGTGCTAGCCAAATTAGTACAACTTCCCCCATCAATTATCATGCTACATACCTTATCATTAACATGGCATCGGGTGTGAAAGACATTGTCACGTTGTACCTTATCATCTTCCTTTGCTTGAGCACTAAGAGCTCTTCTTGCAAACCGAAAGCTTTCCATCTTTGTGATCTTTGGAAGGTTCGGCCTTGGCATTGAAACTAGGCTGGTCATCCCTCTCATTCCAATTAGATTCCCATAATGAAAAAGAACCTAAATGTTGCCCAACTCGTGTGGTACCCTTCCTCTTCAATCGTTGATCCAACCTCATCTCCAACTGATCAAACTTTTGATCCAAGAACCTTAAAAAAAGTTTGAAATCATTCTTTTCTGGTGCATCGCTAGACATTTTTTTTTTAACCTGCAAAAGAAAATTGGTAAGCCTCACAAAAACTCCCTCACGTGTTTACTCTCAATAATGAAGGCACTCACACTCGTGTTTCACTCAATTTCAGCTGTTACCCTCTGATGAGCTCGCACTGCACTCTGTTGGCTTTTTTCCACTCTTCGTTCACTTTTTTTTTTTTTTTTTTAGTAACGGATCTGATCAACTTTTTTTTTTTTTTTGTAACGGATTTGATCAACTTTTTTTAATCGGAATCAGATCAAACTTTTTTTTTTTTTTGTGGTAACAGATCTGATCAACTTTTTTTTTTTGATCTAACAAAATAAAAAGAAATAGAACAAAAGGATAGATCAAACCTGTTTTTAGAAGCCTAAGCTCTGATACCAATTGATACGAACCTCGTCGATTGTAACAAGGATGATGCCTATGATCGTTCTAACCCTCTGGTTCGGATGGAAACCGCGACCCAACACCTATAGAGAGATGTGAACCTTGGTATAAGGAAGACGCCACAATCAAGGATGAAATACATGATTGATAAGTCAAGGAGGAACGCCACAGAGAAAATCTGATAAGTTCCAATCAGTTCTCAAAGAACAAAAGAGAAAATTCTATCAATTTTCATTAAAATTCAAAACTGCCGAAATTACATAAGATGGTTCCTTTTAAACTAAAACCCTAAATGACAAGAAAGGCAACACGCCAATCTCAAAAAGGAAAAAGAAATTCGGCCATTAAGCCTTACAAAATGAAAAACTAAAAGGGCAATAATTGCCTTACAAACGGGAAAGAAAATAAACATTAAAACAAGAAACTATTGACTTGCTCCCTATTTGGAAGGCTAAATTAGGAAACAAATCAGCTCCTTAATTTGGGAAACAAATCAACTCATTATTCTTTGAAAACTAAATAAAAAGAAACAAATCAGCTGAAATTAAATCTCCTCCCAAACTTGTGCCACACGCCCAAGTCTTCTCTTATTCGGCCCAATCCATTGCCTTGATGACATTAACTAAGCCTTGGTCTTCGAGTGGGCTTATCTTGGACTTCAACAATTTAGAATCAGCCCAAGTGTCTTGAATCAGGCCATTGAGTGCATCTTTGAATCTCTTAGCCCTAGCCCTTGTTATTGGCCCAACTGGAACATGCAATGGGTCCCTTGGTGCAGCTCCCTTATTCTCATCAAGAACAAGGATCAAGCACTAAAGAATGAGGCCCAAGGGTGATTTCCTTATCATTTACTTGTTTTCTATTTTATTGCTACTGTGTAATTAAACCCCTAATCTAGGGGATTGATTTGATAAACATTTGGTTGTGGGTATTTGCTTAAGCTTGTAATGAATCTCTATATGTGTTATATTTATTTATTCATTAGATTTTATTCATTATGTGATTGACTTGTATATTCACTTGTTAATTACAATCTTATTTAGAATAACATGTTATGCAATCATTCTTTGATTGACACCCTTGAGTGATTAAGAACCCAATAAATAGGATAGATTAGTAGAGGGTATATCAACCACACTAATCTAAACCTAAATTGGTTAACATGTAGAGATTGGTCCATTAAAGTGGCTTAAAAAGCACTACCCATACCCACTTGCTAATTAATCAATTCCCTACCCTCTATATTAATTGTTTACATCCATTTCTCTTATCAAGATTGTGAGTCTTCTATTTTTCATATTACCATATTTTTAGTTAGGTTTATTTTGTATGTATGTTTGATGGTTTGACAAACCATACACTCATTCATCCATTTATGATTTATTTTATTTCATATAGATTAGATAATTAATTCAACATATTACTCTAATTCCCTATGGAACGAATTCTAAGCTTACCGCTTTACTAGTTTTCAAAACTTAAAATATATTGCGTAAGAATTCATTTATAAACATTCTTTAGATAATTTGCAGTTTGGTAACGACACAAAAAGCGAGTCATCAACATCGTTTTGATAAAAATAGGGCAAACCGCTGTGGGTACCACTGCGGGTACCACTGCCAAAGCCATAACGGTATCCATAGAGGTGCATTAAAAAATGCATCAGGTATGAAGACTGTTGATATGAACCTGACCAAGAGTAGTGAGACCCGAAACCAATATATGGTAACGAAGGATCGTTTTCTAATTCAATTTTACAAATAAAGAAAAAAAAAAGGATCGCGATCCATTATCTATATGGAGAAAAGAACCAACGGTATCAAGAAGGTGAGTGATAAGTCAAGTTTGAATGCCACATGGTATAACCCTTGATAAGTTCATAGTTCAATAAAGAACCAAGAGAAAACGTTCTCTCAAATAATATTGTTTTCATTCTAAAAGTCTACTGAATAATACATCAATGAGTCCCCTAAATACTAAAATATCTATGACCAAAAAGGGAACAAATATTCGGCAATTAATGCCTTACAATCAGGAAAATAAATAGGCAATTAATGTCTTGCAATCAGGAAAGAAAATTGTTAACCGCCAAAATTGGCGAAGAACTAAGGAAGAATTTTCCACCTCAACACTAGGAGAATATAGGAGTACAGACACCATCCGACTACCCGACAAAGGCGGACTCCGACTGATCTGAGTGCACATCCCCTCCAGCGGGGTCCGACCCAGCCTTCCTCCAGCTTTTTAAGGACCCTGCCAACATCTTGATTCATAAGCAACGTCCCGAGCCGGAGTACTCGTTAGAACCTGCAGTAGGTTTTAACCCCGTCATACCTTGGTCTCCTATAAACCCCGCAGCACCCCGACATGGAGTTCCACTGAGCATCCCGCTACAGTATGAACCTCGCAGCATCTCGACACAGAGTTCCACTAAGCATCCCGCTATAATACCAGCTAGACATCCCCCTACTTCATTAGCAGGATGCTTACTGGCTTGCACTTTTTGATATAGCCAGCTAGCCTGCTAAGCAGGAAGATATTAGCTAGCAAGATTCTCGTACCAGAAACAAAAAGTTCCATAAAAGACCCATTTAAACGCTGTTATACAGAGGAAATATACTCCTTCCTGCCAGAGATTCCTATTTTGAGCAGGTCAACACAGTAAGAATCCTACTAAGAAGGTAACAATTTGATCACGAGATTGACTCCTCCTAGGAAGGAAAGACTGGATTCTACACGTAAAGCTCCAAGATTATCTCCTAAAAAGGAAGAGGATCCTGCAATGGTCAAACCCTAGACCGAAATTGTAGGAGTGCATGGCAAGCAACAGGACCTATATATACAACAACTGATTCATCGAGACGAGGAGGGAGAATCAACTCCAGAAATCCTAAAATCAAGTTCTACTTATCGACACGCTCGAGTTCATTATCACCACCATTGATGAGCGTCGTCTGTGTGCTCAACAAAATGATATTTAGATGTGTTCTTTTAGAAAACCGATTTTCACCACTTAGATAGAAATTTAGTAAAGTGGCAAGTAGGATTCGTTCCACAGGGAATTAAGGTGATTAGTTGAATAAATTAACTAATCTATATGCAATAAAATAAATCATAAAAATATGGATGATTGGATGGGTTGTCAAGCCATCAAACATACATGAAAAATAAACCTAATAATCTAATAAAAGAATACATAACAAATCTAGATAAGATAAATGGAATTAACAATTAAGAGAATAGCTAGGGAATTAATGGGATGACAAATGAATTACGGGAAATGCTTATCAAGCTACTTTAGTGAACAAATCTCACAAATGTTAACCAATTGTTTTCTAAAATGTGTTTGGGCCATTATTATGAACCCTAAACAACTTCCCACCGCAATGCCTAGCCGATTAAGGAAAGGGGGTCACGGCGGGATCGATTTGTTACAATTAACGGCTTAGATTATCGTGGTTGATATACCCTCCGAAAATCTATCCTATTCACTAAGTTCTCAATCAATCAAGGTTGTCAATCCAATCAAGATTATATAACAAATTATCATAAGCAAGATTATAATCAACTAGTGGGTATACATGTCAATTATATAATGCAAAGAATCTAATTATCAAATGAATAGAACACAAATAGAAATTAAAATATATTAAAGCTTAAGCAAATCCCAATCCAAATATTCTCACATCAAAACCCTAGAAAGGGGATTTAATTACACATATTACAATCAAAGGGAAGGCAAGTAAAAGATTAGGAAATCACCCATGGGCCTCCTTTTGTAAGCTTGATCCTTTCCTTACCTTTGATGCTCCTTGTGTAAAGAGTGGATGATGAGGATGTGTCTAGATAGGTGGAGTCAAATGGGAAGTGACTAAGGAGATTTGCTGGAGAAGATGGGAAGAAAAGGAATGATTAGGGGAGGTAATCTAGATGTTAAGTTTAGGTAGGAGAGAAAATGGAGAGAAAAGGAATGGTGGAGAAAGGAGGTTTCTTGGTGGTCAAGAGTTGTCTAAAAGAGGAAAAATATGATGAATTTATAGGATTTTCAAATTAGGTCTCGGGTGGCAAATTACCAAAACACCACCTGATCATGGCAAATTACCATTTAGGTCCAGTAGAGGGGTGCATTTTATAATTTGCACACCCAATCAGAAATGCACAGCAAGGAGGATGCAATTTGCTCAAATGGCGACATTGTGGCGACCCTAAATGGCGACGAATCTGGAGCCAAAACAACTCCCTGTCGCCATGGCGACCTTGGTATGCAAACCGCGACCTCGATTTACGCGGTTTCGTCGCGATTTGGGCTTGGGGGCGACTAAGGGCAATTTGGGCGTGATATGGGTGGTCGGATTCCAGCCAAATGG